>JAAFCF010005748.1:7570302-8017241 GCA_013389785.1 Helicorthomorpha holstii | reverse complement strand
GGCGTAGTTTTCGAGTTTTAGCGACTTTTTTAGACTGCATTTTAAAGCAATTTTTGTACACTATATTTCTTCGTTTTTAGGCGTTTCTAGACGGAATTTTATTTAGCATAACCTTATACCTAATCTATTTCAAAATTTTAATATTCCTATTTATGAATGTCTGAATGTGACATATAGGAGACCTAAAACTAAACGTTTGTCAATTTTATCGCTTACCACAGAGATTAATGCATAACAATAGGAAAGTTTGTATAACAATGAAGAACTACAGTTACCGTAGATATAAAATAGCATTCGGTGTTAGAAAATTGACCGTATAACGTTGAAGTTAGGGTATTCTAAGAACAGCTTTTAATTTTTTCGTCTTCTTCCAAAATCGCACGATATTCTGGATGGTTTTCAATTCTAAAATAAAAAAAAAACCAATATTAATTGATGTAAATATAGCAATAGCATTTATTTACCCGGGAATGTGACTTAATGCAAACACTCTCATTCGTTTGTCTAAACTTTTAATAGCTTTCATGTCATCAATCGTCAATTTGAAGTTGAATACCTATATTACAATAAAATAATATTATAACTGCATTATAACAACGTCAAAAGTAATACATTAAAATTGGATTTTATTCTTTGAAGATTCACACTTTTAGGAATAACTGCAATTCCTCGCTGCATAAGAAATCTTAACAAGATCTACCAAAACATATGTAATTAATATTCCGATTTTACAGCTTTTATAAAGCAATTCTACCTGTGCAGGTTCCTTTTTGTACTTTTCAGCTAAACTCACAATTAAGGGATCACTCATTAAAGACGGAATTGTAATCCTAGAATACAAAAAATTTAATAAAATGCTAAATTTCGCTATTTACGGTATTGTAATAAGATTTACTTGAGTCCCGTAAATTTCTCTACAAACGCAGGAAATCCTGGAGAACCAATCGGAGCGTAAGCACAAACAGTAATACCATTCCTTGTGCAATAATCATACAGATAATTCTGTTGCATGTAAACGTTGCATTCTACTTGGATGTTGGCCGGCTTTATTTTGCAACTTTTTATGATTCGCTCTAATTGAGTAGTCGCCCAGTTAGATACACCAATCGATTTCGCCAAACCCAAGTTGACCATCTGTTCCATCGCCTGTCAATCACCAAATACGTTAATTACAAATTAAATTCTGTCGTGCCATAAAGTCGCACGCACTAAAGTTAGCTATTAAAAAAATGAAAATGACACAATTTAACTTTACCTGCCATATTCCCACGAGGTCAGTGCTACAGTCAATTAAATGTTTTCCGTTGGCATCTTTGGGAAAACTATCATTGTCGTTAACGTTTTCAAAACCAACAGCTGAATGAACTAAATACAAGTCAACGTAATCTAGTTGAAGATTTTCCAAAGACATATTCAAAAATCTTCTAACGTCAGAGGCTCGCATGGCGTTCGTTGGCAACTATTCATGAATTAAAAAAAACAATGTTAACTTTCTTTTCTTATACACTGTAAAAAATAAACATTTTAAAAGATGTTTGCACACCAAAGTCTATGGAGTACTATATGCCAAAATGTAAATTATCACATCGCGCTCAACATATTCTGATGTACACCGTATAAATTATAATTATATGTATTGTTAAGAAATCGTAAACTTTGTATAAACATTTAACTAAAAACTCAAAATAACTGCTGTACTGCATGATAAACAACAATTTTCTCGTTGTTTTACAACGGATAGACAACCTATTCTTACTTTAGTTACAACAAATACATCTTCCCGTCGAATTTTGCCTTTAGAGAAAACTTCTTTCATAGCTTGCCCAATAACTTTTTCGTTATCATAAGCAAATGCAGTGTCAATATGTCGATATCCAGCTTCCAAAGCTACTTTCACTGCATTTTTCACCTCATCAGCTTTTCCCTGTAACAAATTCATATTAATGTTAAAACAAAACTTGTACTTTCCACGGCCGAAAAGAAATTACCTGCCAAGTCCCAAGACCAACAATAGGCATTCGGTGACCATTATGAAATACAATATAAGGTTGATCGTATAGCATTTTTAATGCGGTGATGTATTAAATTTTGCAATTCTCAATCGCTCTGCAAATGATCAAAAAAAGCAAAATAAGTTATCAATTTAAACATACAACTTATCTCGATAGTATTACATTATGCTTTTACCGTGATAGATAACTGAAAAGATATCTTGATGTTAGATATAATGATGTTAATTTACGTCAACGACGACGAAGAAAAGGCGATAAGAGTCAACTCTAATGCCCACCTGCTTCTTTTAAAAGGGAAACTCTCGAAAAAGCACCAAATTCGCAGTGTCATGTTTTAAACACGTTGCAACAAGTTATTTTCCTTGTTTCTTAAAGCTTGTAACCTACAATATTTTTGCATTATAATTACCGGTAGCTATCTCATTATAATGACGTCATTTCCTTGCTAAAACTTCTCTTAACACTAAAATAACACAGTAATATTACCACAATCAAGTGTACTTTAAATAATTAACCATGCAATGTAATAAGAAATTTAAATGATGTAATGCACTCCAACATAATTGCTTAGTAACTAAACAAATTGAAATTAGTAACAAACAAAAAAAAAAAAAAAAAAAAATCACTCGTACATGTACAACTAATTCTGTAACTGTACAGTGGATTCTTGAATACAATGGAATTAATTTTCTTTTACATAAATATTTTACTAACATACTGTAAGTCACTAATAGGTAATATTTAAAAGAGAATTGTCAATAAGGAAATAAATCTGAACGGTACTACAGTATATTTTTAATCATCACAAAGAAATATATTTTGATTAACACATTAGTTTGCAATGACTTTCAAAATTTTCAAATTCGTATGCCTCTTTCAATTTAAAGAATTTTAGGAAGTTGCACACATCATACTTTGCTATTTCTCGGTTTAAATAATAAATTTGTTTAAATGATTTTGTTTTAATAGTAACTTACAGTATTTCTTGTACTATATTTTGATACATTGCCCTTATACTTGACAAATAATCAGATTAATCATTACTATCAATTTATTGTTACGGTATACAAAAATTGATATCTGTTGGCCTTTCTAATTACCGTTATCTTTCACTGCCCAAATATTGACACGGTTACTGTAGTTGTTTGAACAAATGTTAACGAAATAAAAGCATTATTTTGACTACAAAGAATGCATTTATTGTTGATGAAGCTAAAAAATCTTTATCGCAATATAGAAATGCTGACATTCAGTAATTATACAACGTTTTATATTCGATTTTTTTTTTAAATCGTTAGTACATTAAGGTGCACGAGTAAAACATTGCAACAAACGACTTACCAAAAATTTCAAACGATATTATGCATAATAATTATTAAATATTAATAAATGATAAACATTACTAAAACGATTCAGTAAACAGTATGATAAAATATCAATATAATTTTAAACAAATAAAATCAATATAGATATGATAATTAATTATATTTAAAATTTTGATCCAGCTTCACGTAACTGGTAATGAGTCATTCTCGGTGATTGAAAAGATATCCATCGATTTATTAGAGATAAAAACGTAGTTTATGAAACTCTATTTTGCTTTATTATTATTATTATTTTTTTGTTTTCTTTTTAAAATCACAATGTTTTTTGGTATCAGCAATGTTCAACCACCGTGTATGAAAATTCTAATCCCGTAGTCCCACTTAAAATATCTAAGGGAGTAGTCTGAAAAGCTAGTGTCACACCACCGTTTTTAACTAACGGTGGAGGTGAGGCTGTGGCTGAATGAGAATCCGAGGACGAATAGTCCTGGGACCCATGGTCCTGTGACGCTTCACCGTCCGCACAACTGATTCCACGGCAGTCGAGCGTCGCATCATCATCCGAAGTTGATGATGGACCACGGTAACCGATCACTGAAAGTTCCGTTAGCGTTGGCGGCTCACGAAGAACTTTCAGCCGTGTACTATTAAATGGATGATTGCCCGGCTTCCGATGGTTGTGTTTACCACGGTAAATGGCTCTGCGAAACGGAGTGGACGGCCAATAAAATTAAAAAAAAAAAAAAAATTAACAAGTTTATCATAATGAAAGAATAATTTCAACTAACTCAAAAGCTAAGCAATAAAAAATAATTACGTCTAAAAATCAATGTTATCTTTCACAAAACTTCTAAAGACTTGTATAAAAAAACTGAATATTATATATAAAATTTTTGAAGCCATCTCGAATGCTAGTGAGCTCAAATCCTTCAACTAAAAATGTTTAACGGCCATTTTCGATATTATGTTCGTCAATTAATTTTAATTGGACGTCCAAAATCCCAAATCATATTATGGCCAACGGCTTTAGGCTTCGCTAAAAATATACAGTATATGTAGCCATAGTCTACAGAAGAAAACTTTTATAGACTATTTACAGCTAAAAGTACTGTACTTTTATTGTTTACATTTCTTCTAACAAATGCGTTACAAGTGCCATATCTAAAATTCCAATATAAAAAGTAGTTGTTTGCACGTGTTTTCATTGTTACTGTTAAATAATTTATTATAATACTTACGATTTTCGTGCTCTCTTTAAATGTGATCTTAACCTAGCTCGTTTAGCACGATATCTGAGCGCACAAATGACGACCAAGGCCAAGACCGGAAAACCAAACATGGAGCTTAAAATCGGAATTACGATAGGCCGAGAATCCATTGAAACTGAAAGTAAAAATAACATTTATTTAATAACATTGCTCACAACATACGCATACAAGATATTCCCATGAGTCATCTCAATAATTTTTCATAGAATTTAAGATAAACTGCTTTACATTGTAACCAAACAAAAACTAAAGTCAATTAATTATCTTTGTATAAACATTAAGAAACCCGATGTCAATTTTTTTTATTACGCTTACTTTGCTGGCATTAATAATAAATTCATAAATACAAAAAATAATGAGAGTTGGGTGGAGCATAATCAGAAAACCTAACCAACATGCTTCACCAATAAAATAAAAATTTAAAAGTGAAATCTTAATCCACTTAGGATTAATTTTAAAATATGACGCAATTGTTTTCAACATTAAAAATACGCCCATTAGGAAAATGTTTTACAAAACCAAACGCTACAGTTAATTATGTAGCAGGGAGATCCATAGCACAACCAATAAATAACAAGTTTGAATATATTATATTCTAAACCAATATAGTCTCCCTTCAGTGCGAATATTGTGGCGAAAGGCCAACTTAAATTAGATCATGTTAGCTACAATATAATTTATTGCCCTATTCACAGTTTTGTGGACAAACTTTTCTAAAAATAGAAAATATGCTGGAATCTAATTAAGGTTATACTGGCGTCTAATTAACCTAAATATCATAAAAGACTACTTTTAATAAGGTAACGGTCAAATTATTTTCATCTCGATAAAAGCATTATAGTGTACTTGTGTACATGACGCTTGTGACATTAGAAAAAATATAGTAACGTCCAAGTTATTTTTTTTTATATTATTAATGGCAGATGGGAATAGCAGTTCGCCCAGGCAGTTTTGATAATGATTGCAGATAGAAGGTACCGGTAACTCAAATTTAAAGTTTAAAATGGTGGTTTGTTGAATTTAGCCAGTTAAATCACATACATAGGGTTGGACAAGAGCTGTTTAGAATCAATCTCAATGCGTGACAAGGGTGCAATTTTCCATTAGATTATTACGCTTGTAAAAGCAATTCAACGTTTTATATAGGTCGATTGCACCCATGATAATGATTTTAAATCAAATTGCAGCAATTGGATAAAAATGAAAGAGCAATTTTGCAAATGAAGCATCACGACTATATTATAATGACTGCCATTTATACTAAAACATTTTTTTTTTAGTAAAAGCCGATCCATTATTAATTATAATTATTCATCCGTAACAATGAAGACAAAATGTCAAATTTCCTCATTAAAAGCAATATGAGAATGTAGAATAAGAGACTAAATCTAATGTAACTTTCTCCTGCTTTATTTATTATCATTATTAAGTGTTATAAAAGCGTATTAATGGGATCCATTATAAGTTTATAACGTTAGCAAATTGTGTAAGTGAAAAGAAGACAAAAAAGTAACGTATGCGCGCTAATTATATAAACAGCGAGCAATAAATGGAAAATCAATACATAAAAAAAAATCGATTTACACGCATTTACACTTTTGAACAAGACCAAGTATTGTCTGCTGACGTCTACACTCGTGTTAATGTACATTTAAATATATTCCGAGTCGAAGTATGTAGTGAAAAACAATTTAACATAACACTGTAGCAAGTTCTGCACAATAACATATGGGCGAGATAGAGGAGGAACATAAAGTCGTACATCACGGTTTTGAATGGAATGCAAATACCACACTTTTATGCACTGACACACGTTCACATTTAATTTAAATATACTTGGCTATGCAAATGATGAAAAACATTAAAGTACATAATCTATCGTTTCAGATGGCTGAAATGGCAATTTATTTGGTCTACCAAATGGAAACCCAGTCGTATTGGGGTTGGAAACTTACCAAACCCTAACGTGTAAAGAGATGGAAGAAGACACCAAAACTTGCTACGGTATATACTGTACATAAATTACAAGCAGCCTACATCTAAGCTTATGGTGAAAATCCAAAATACATTAAAACTAAGTTAGAAGCAAATAGGTACAAGATTTTCAAAACAGCAACAAACTACTTTAATTTAAATTAAGGAAAAATTGATAAAATAAATCATCTAAGCCGGGTGTAAGTTTTGTAAGTTAGACCAGGGATAAGGAAACTGCAGCATTTTTAGTCATCAAGTATGGCCTTTTGACTAAATTCAAATTTTCATTATATACAGTAGTCAGATTTTTCACATGATTTACATTCAATCTTTAAAATTAACAAATAATTCTAATTTAATAGATCAAAATCTTCAATGTTTCTGGAAAGTAATTTTAAAATCAAGAACTGGCTAATTCGGTTCCTTGAACTCCTTTCCCACTGGTTTACGTTATGCGCTATACCCACATCTGCTGAATGGAACATTGTCGTTAAAATGTATCTAGTTTCTACTTGCCAAAAATAATTTTTTATAACGACTTTTTTTGCGAACATTTCGATATCGGTATAACCGGATTCCATGATATTACACGAGCACAGTACAATAAATATTTCAGGAAACATCAAACATCACTACAAACAGAGCATTGTTTATAATAAAAAAATAGCTTTCTGGCTCACACTCTGAAATGTGCATTACGCTGGGAAGAACTAAACGTGAATAAAAGTAGCAATCAAATTTTCCATAAAAAGTTTTACTATCTGTTTACTTTCAATAAAATTTAATGTCTCACTGAGAAACTTCGCTATTCTTTCACTCTTCAAATTGTAACATTATACAAATAAAATTAAAACCACTTAATATCCGCTTATCGGTAATCTATTAATACAAAGCTTATTATTACAATGCCGCAGTAATAGTAAATTGCGATATCTCAAGTTCGATCCAATTTATAGGTCAATTTTATCGTTCCCCACTAACAACTTTTTTATGACTTTTATATCTTTGCAAGCCATATTACAATCTTTCAATCACAGTTGTGACAACAAATATTGGGGGCGTTGTAATACAACCAGCGACCTATATGTTTGTCTATATAAAGCATGTACAAATTTTATTAAACATGCTATGAGATCGATATAGGGAAAATTGAAACTTTTAGTTTTGCTGTTCAGTGTTCACTGTTTGTATTGCAGTGGTAATGTACACGTCTTTCAGCTTCAACTAACGCCCATTTAAAAGAACTATATTGTTAGTGGTTGTTTTTTTTTAATTTTTTCTGATAAAAAGTTGTAAAATAGTGTTTCCATTTTCTCAGGCTCTAAAGCATTGCCTTAAGTGCACTTCAAACCATTTGACTGCTTTTTATCACTGATTGCAACAGTGGGTTTGATTAAATTGTTCATTTCGTCAAGGCAATAAAGCTCAAATGTATATGCCATTTTGATTTTTTTTAAAGCTGGAGTAAACAAGGCTAACGTTGATAAAATTAAAGTCTTTTCCAAAACTTGACCTTTTACGATCAACTGCCAACAGTGTTAAAAGTTAACAAAAATAAACAAGAGAATGGTAATAATGCACTTGTGTCAACGATATGTTTACTGATATACAGTTTCCATAATGCACTAAAACTTTGTAAGAAATTTGAAGGTGCACACTTCAGAAGTTTGAACAATTTCTACTAAAACTAGAACGAAGAGTGAGTAAAATCTCTTTGAATTCTCAAATTAAACTCAGGCGTTAAACAGTCAAAAGAATTAGCGTCAAGTTAATTACACCATCGCCTACAGTACAGCTGTTCCCACTCCTTCTGCTCAATCATTTCATTTCCCTATTATACAAAAAGACAGTTGAATATGCAAATCAAAAGCGATTAAATGAATGAAAACCCGTAGATAATCATAAAAAGGCGTCACAACTGATTATAATTGGCATTTGACGAGAATTCCTCCTGCATCTTTTTATTCGTACTCTTGCACATGAAAAAGCAACCAATGCTCCATAAACTACACACACACATTGCACCTTTGGAATTCAAGCAATAACTACGTTGAAGAGGCCAATTATCACTTTCAGCGTCAGCTATTATTATGCGATTGGGTTAAACATGTTGATCCGAGTTCTTAATTATATGTTTAAAAAAAGCCAGGACAACCACACTCCCAAAACCGTCCCCTAAACCAAACTCCCTCACCCCCTCATACCCGCATCTAATAAATCTCATTTGAAAATTCTTTCTAGCGTAAAATCCATTTAATTTACACATTTCCAATGGAATTCGATGTAATAGAATTTCGCTCAACCATGAATTCATACAAAGGCAAAACGAAGCTAGTTATATGCATTGACGTCAAAGGGACTGCTGTGTGACAGATATTTTTGCATTATTCCTTTCCACCCATCCTCCCACCATTATATATAATATGATAAAAAATGAGAGTATAAAATCTTACATTTTATGACATCAATATTAACTCTCAAATATCGATAGAGGTAATAAATGAGATTGAGTGCATAACTTAGCTGTAAACCCAAACACCTGCTGATTTTTTTTGGTATTTAAGTTTAACGTTGAAATCAGAGTCAATTATGCGTGCGTAAATATTGACATTAACTTTGATGGACATCGTTAATTTGACCCTCCTTATTCCATAAATACTCAAATTAACGTTAACAACCACTGTAGATTCAAAATCGGATTATGTGCGATTATACCAACAATATGGACGGAAGAATGCATTTCAACACTAATCAAAAGAGGCCAGGAAATGTATGATACTTCCGGATTACAATCTAATGCAGCAAACAAATGAAAAAAAGAAAGTTGGCCATGCAAATTAGAAATCGTCTTTACGCTTTATATCAATATTTTACTAATATTTCTAAAAATTTAACTAAAAAACTAAAAAAACAGCTAACGAAGCAATTCTGTACACAAAGCATTTTTGTTAAGCTATACTAAACTGCTAATAATTTAACGTTTTCTTTGAATAGTTTAAATGATAAAATTGATTATCGTACATTTAAATCAATAAGACTCGTTAAAAGTAGACATTTAACCAAAACATTTATTTACCAAACACAAACATTAAAAGTCGATTAACATTCGCCAGTAAAAAAAATGTTAAATTTGAAGTTATTCAGAATTAACCAAGTAATTAACCGTTTAAATAGGATATTAATTTAATGAAATTATGTGTCAGATTCTGCTTTTAATTACACTGAAAATACGAGTGTGTTTATTTACCTTATTAACTTTTAAAGCATGTTTATTTAATAATTAGAGTAAATAATTAAAATATATAAAAAGCTAGTGCATAAACAAGTTGTTTAATGTAATCACTTACAAGTACTAATAATTATAAGCCTATACAGTTAAAGTTCTGCCGTCTCCTAATTTTGTAAACAGTAATGAAACTCTGGAAATTGCTATTGGCGATGAGTCGATGACGCATTCGCAATTACGTGACGTCATGAAGCAATCAATTTTATACAGTAGCCTTTTTCTTATTTACATGCTCGTTTTCACTGATCTTCGACCTTAACTCTTTGAACACAAATCGATATTCTACACACAACAGCAGCAGCATCCCTTCCCATTGTAAACATGCGCGATTTGATACAATATCTCCCTCCCATTCCACAACCACTTTTTTCTCTCTCTCAAATAACGTTGACATAAAGAAGAGAGTGAGTGAGAAAGCGAAGAAAAAAAGAGAGGCATCACGTTTTCAAAATTTCATTTTCAATTTCGATTACAGCACCTTCAGTTTCCCTCACAACTTCCCTCAAAACCATCAGCGAATGCAAGCCTGAAAATCTAATTTTTACAATGTTAAAATTCAAACACAGTGCCCAATAACAGAATCCACGTTGCATGTTTACAGTTCCATATACTTATAACAGCGTAGATAAATAATTTCATATAGAAAAAAAACCCCTCCAATGGAAAAAGTCACCTAACGCAAATAATTTCCAATAAATTCACACGCTGACGCTCTTCTTTAGCGTCATGACGTCAAATGGCAAATGACGTCATTTACCATCAACCAAGTAAATGAGATATTTAATGAAGTTTCTACTCTGATTACTATAGCAAAATAGACAGCAAACAATATTACGCCTCATTTATTTGAAAAACGCTACCACTTACAAAAATATGAAATGAAAGTTACCAAAAAAGTCACCAAAAGCGTGCTTTTAACAGTAATAAAAAAATTAATGAAATGAGAAAACTGATTTCAATTAACCTTTTAGCGCATCTTTCGGTTCCATCGACTCTTTAAAAAAAACCCGAATTTATACGAATTTAATGAAAAACATGCAGACATTGCTGCGTAGTTTTGGTATTACAGGACTTTGTTTACCAGTTGCCGATTAATTGTCTTTCAAGTGTTCCTATAAAATCTAAATCAATAACAGGGCTTTACATCGTTAAGTCATTTGCTAGTAGAACAAGTTGTTGCACTTTACCTCGTAACATTTAACTTCATAACGTAGGCGGTGTATTATGAGACCATTTTCATGTCAATAAAAAGTGGCCATTGTGTACCAGAATCATCAACATTTTCATACTATCATAAATCTTTCTCCCTTAACACAGTTAACATCTCCCACCCACACACGAGTGGATTAACCTCAGGTAAATCCGTATCGTAATAAATTGCATTGCTTTCCCATCCACCACAACCAATATTTAAGAGTAATAAAAGAACCGTACTGTACTTGAACACCAAAACATGTTTGCAGAGTAGACGGCCATGCAAAACTTTTTTCACCTATAAACATCAAAGTTATCTTTGACATTTGAAAAGAAAACTAAAATTCTAATCTTACAGTAAAGTATATACAGTATAAAGAACACGCGTTATTATCATAACTTAGATGAACGACAGAACTCGGCTGTATTAATCCGGAAAATACGTTTGTACCATGTCTAAGCATTTTTCCATTTTTAAGTAGAAAAAAAAGTAGTTTGCATTTTACTGAACAGTATTTTCAACGTGAAATATACGGTATGTACAAGTATAATCTTTTAGAAAATATATTTTTCAATTTATTTTGTTTAGTTTAAGGCGACGGCGCCAGACTAGGGATCCCAGTGGAATTTGTTCATATTTTAATGCTTATGTGTCGATCCGAATTTCCGTTTTTTAAAATGTTATTCCCAGATTGATGTCTGACATTGCGATATACTCGCACGAACGTGTGCGCGTGTAAGCTTAATTCTTTTCACATAAAAATATACTGTATTTCTTAAAATTGACAGGATAATAATACCCCTACTTCAGATACTTGTATAATACTTAAAGATTATAAAATATTGACATCAACCAGAAGGATTTAAAATCTTCAATACACATAAAAATATGACATGTTTACACGTTAAAAAGTTACGGATTTCTCACTTTTAGAGATTAAAGTCCTCGCTGCAAGTTGCACTGTACCGTACAGTATGTAAATATGATTAATTAAGAGTTGTACATACAAAAAAGTTAAATTACAGGTGGTAAGAAAGTTAAAAATTTCGTCTTCTTAACATGAATATTTTACAAGCTTAACAGGCTCGTGATCATGGAAATGACATCTGATACACACTCAAATGATGTCAATCGTTAAGCTGTTTAGAGGATAAATAAAAAGCTGCTGTTGATGGTTTTTTCAGATCAAAATATATAAAAATGACACTACAAAATGTCACCTTTTTTGGACTTTAAGACAATTTAAACATCACCGTTAATATGATACAGTAATTTCAATATAAAATTTTGATATTTCTTAAATTTTTAGGAATTAGGTAACTACAATTACGAAGAAAAAAATAAATAATTCAACAAATTTATTTACACGAAGCTTAGATATACTGTACAACACATTATTTTTAAAGATTTTTCAAAAGTCGATGATAAACTTAGAATAGCTTAATTTGAATTTTCTAAGCAAGTAACGACTTATTTTTTTTTTGCTGCAAAACGATTTCCACAAATATTATACGGAAGCTTCATCATAACGTAAATTTGTTTCATTTATCATTGTTATTTTTATGTTACGCCACATATAGTATTAAAGTGTAGCGAAAATCTCTTGTCATAATAATCCGCCTAAAAATCTACAATACCACAAGACAATAAATCGTACACATTAGAACTTCGTAATTTCCACTGAAATTTCTTTAGTAAAAAAACGTTGAACATCAAAATAATTAAAATTTATTGCTATAGCAAAAATAAAATATAATCAAGTCATTTGTACGAAAAAATATAAAAATAATAATATCGGAGATATTAAATAGATCTAGATTGCCAATTCAGCAGTCGAAAATATCAAAATATTAAGGCAATGCAAAAAAAGAACAAAAAAATCATGGCACTGTTATTTATTCAACATAAAAACTCCATTATCATTTATGTTAGCAATAAGGTTTCAACTTTTAAATTGTCTCCTCAGTTTATACATATTCTACAACTGCAATAAAATTTAATATACATGACAATAACTTACAGCTATCTGGTAAAAGATTTGCTGTTGCATTTAAATATTTTGTTAAATAAATCGTTGCTATAATATATTTAGAAACTTTAAATCTTATCATGGGCGCCAATTAAATACGCAAATATACAAGTACTTTTTAATAATTTGGTTAGAATTTTGGTTGTGAAATGTAACAAATCTTACTTTCAAAACCAATTTGACTATACATAATACTACAAATTTAAAAGCTTCAGAATTCACATTAGTAAGCTAGATTTTCATTGTGCGAGCGAAACATTAATTCCGACGAACAAGTCGAACAGTTTTACTGCATTTGGCAACGCTTTTTCGGCTTTTGACAGTCATCATTTTTATATTCCAGCGTAAAAATACGACAAATAATGAATTTTGATGGGTTTCATAAAGAATTACTAAATGTCATAAATATTCT
The DNA here is from genome assembly GCA_013389785.1 of Helicorthomorpha holstii. Lineage (NCBI taxonomy): Eukaryota > Metazoa > Arthropoda > Diplopoda > Polydesmida > Paradoxosomatidae > Helicorthomorpha > Helicorthomorpha holstii. Next base: position 8,003,740 of record JAAFCF010005748.1, on the reverse strand, counting down.
TATATTAATAAAGTTGAAATTTACGCCAATGTACGAAACAGTCATATTAAATGGCTGCATTGACGTCATTGAAAGGTGATTGGCAGTTGAAGCAAAGGCGTGAACTGTGATAATAATTAAACATGAAACCGCATGTGAAAACTTTGCCTCGATACACGTACATTGTGGTGCAATTTACGCTTCGGCTGTGCCTTAATTTTGTTATACAAACGACGACTTAATTCGCTTAAAGTTTTAGACAAACATAATAAATTGTTGGGCTCCATTTTTGCATTTTTCTCCCCCCTTCCCCTACAATTGACGCCGATCTCAATGACCCAGTAAATTCAATTAAGTTAAAGGCAAACAACACTTGTGATTTTTTATTTGCTAAAAAAACTGTCATTGAATTTCTTAGCAAAGAGTCTTCGCACCGAGACATCAATGCCGCAACGCAATTCATTTTTATTTGTTCTTGTGACGTCAAGACAATTCCTAAAGACAGAATAAGAAGCAGAAAAAAACGCGGCGTTAAAATCCTTCCAATATAAAAGAAAAAAAAAGAGCAGGCAAGCAGCTAAACCCCGCCAATTACAAGTGGGTTTTTGATCACGTTTTAACATTATCGACCATGTCTGTTCAACGTCAAAAATGCATTATACGAGTTTGTTAAAGATAATGTTTCACAACAGCGACAGATACTCCAAAATACACTACATATACCCAAGCTTCAAACATGAAATAACAGTTATTATGTCATCGCAATTGAGCAGTCGTAAACGTAACGCAAAAAGAATTTAACGACTAACATCTGTTCATCTATTACAAAATACCAGGTGTGGAAATCTTTTTTACTTTAAATTTAAACCGTTAAAACTTCAAGTCAGTCATAAACAAAAAGAAAATGTTTTTTTAATTACATACTCAACAATATGTAGCATTATTTCAAAGCCATTCTATTACATAAAAAAGCTTAGCCACCAACTTGGCATTTACTTATTGATTTTTGTGTCATTAAATTTTAAACTCTAATTACAAAATTCTTTGATTAGTTATTGACAACAAACAGTCTTAAAGTAATCTCTCTCAACCATTGAAGACTAATGAAATCAATTTTTAAACAAGTAAATCCGCTTGACAACTTTTCCGTAATTAAAAATCTCCCGGGTTTTGTTGTTTTTTTTATTTATTGACGTAATTAACGCATGCGCAAAATTGTAAAACCTTTGAATGCCTACTACTCCTTGAGCCCTAGATAAGTTTTTGATGCAAAAGTAATCTGCCTTTTTAGTTCATTGCAAATTATAGACGTTTGACCACTAAACGAATAGATAACGTCGTAAAATACCGACTTCCTGCTTCACTGACAACGTCAACAGGCCCTTGTGCGATAGTGGGAAAAATAATTTTTAGACGCCACTTCCTGCTAGTATTTTGTAGATATCATCATATCGTTTCTCAACAGCGTCAACTACTGTACTGTACAACGGTTGACAGTGTTGACAAGTCCAAAACAGAAAAAGTTAAGCAACAGCTGCGGCCAATTGGAAACTAGCTGGCTTTTAAAACGACGGTACTCGTAATTTTCCCTTTAGAATTCTCCAATGTACCCTTGACGATAAATATGGACAGACACTGACGTCAAGTTTCAACTGTAGTTTGGGACATAAATTAGATCGAAATGTAGTACTATCGATGGACTTTAAGTGTGTGAACATATAGGAAAAACGTAATTTCACGCTTATTGATAACGCAATAATAACCCGTAAAGCTGAAGTTGGGAGACGAATTTATTTGTGGAGTTTCATTTTAAAAGAAAATTGGCCACTACTTTCCGTTCTTGTTAATTGGTTTTCTCCTTGGAGACCTGAAACCGTCATCATTTCAAATTGATCTTGCTATTTTTTTGTGCCATTGCGTGGTTAACCGTCCAATCTCACGCAGTTGCGTTGACAAACACTTGTTTGATTGCTTGGCGCACAACCACTACGGTAACATACAACCAAATAAATAAAAAATAAATGCCCAACAAAAAACTAGGAATAACTTTCATAATGGAAAACTTAACTTTCTAGTCCCCACCCATTCCCCTATACACACACATACAACCAAAACGCACACAAGCAGAAATTCTTTCTAAACATTAAAGAAGAAAATAAATGAAATTCCAATCCTTCAAGGCTGCCATGGCAATTGCTTGCTTTTCCCACTGATGAAGGTTTCTTAACAAACTGAGATTGGATCATCATTACAAGTGACAGTAGATAGGATTTCAATCAAATACTGTCGAGTTTTAGATTTCAAAACTAGAAATTAATTTATTTTAAAAAAAAAAGTGTGTTAAAACAATTTGTTAGAAATTTAAAACACCGTAAGGTTATTTTAACAGACCATTGCGTTTTCTTTTCAAACGACTTTCTTTTCATTCTACAAAAAATTGTCACTTCTTTCTTACACTGAAGCATTTTCGAGTATTTTTTTTAAACGACACATATAAAGCCTCGTTTTCAACTTTTTAAGATATTTAATTTTGGTGAACAAACAACATTTTATTAAATCGAGCGAAATAAAAAAGCATGCGCTTTTTTGTACTCATATATATTGTAGAGTTGCAAAATATTGATAAAATAATTTACTGACAAGTAACGCTCGGATTATTTGGTTATGCCGTCAATCTTAATATTTCATGAGAAATATATACTGTAGTTCAATAAAAAATAAACAGCTCAATTTTTAATGCTTCAAACATCATTTTGTTGTGTTGATTTGTTAAAAAAAAATGTATAAGCAGTCGAGAAAAGTAATGGGAATATATTTAATGAATATAAATCGATTATCTTTGGATACGATGAACTTGTATTCAAAACGCGTACCGGTATACAAGAAAATGCTATTTTATAGCTCTCCACGTTAAAGAAATTGAAAAAGAAATTGGCGAAAAGATAATTGTGTTTTTCAAATTATAAGCAATTTTCATAATAAAATATGAAAGCTTAATCAATTTTTTCCTACAAAAAATTGAGTAGTTAATCAAAAATAAAATAAAACCATACAATGAAATTCAGAAAATAATCTTCCAAGTTCATTTGTTTTTCTCCCAGTGTTTTAATATGATTCTATTGGGGGTAAGTAGGAATAGTAGACCTAGTGCTATTACCCTATAGTATTTTTAAGTTTTCCTAAAATTAATTAAGTCTTCTTATGAGATAAAAAATACGAATTCCTTGAAATATACAGTATGTGCAGTATTGACATGTTAATTAATAATGTAGTGAAAATTCGCGTTTTTCTCTAAAAAAAACTGATTCAATTTTAATTAAAATTTGATTACATTTCGTATACTTTACAAATTTACAATTTGGAATAATAATGTTCCAAGTTTAATACAGTATAATAGTTTGTATTATAAGGTTTTCGAAAAAACAATTAATTTTTTGGTTTTCACCCATTGGAATAGCGTTATCAATTAAAAAATACATTTTAATAAAAAAAGTCAATATCAATTGGATTATGGGACCATTGTCACACATTTCTATTACTGCTTTCACACAGTTCAACTTCACAATTATTACAAGAGCGATTTTCATCACTATACAAGTCATGCGAAACACGGTGTTAAACAACAATTGTCGACAATACACCATGCCATCGAGTTAACTTCTATAATCCCCAACTGAAAAGCTAAAAGTCGTAAAGCATGTCTAAAACATTCTTTTCGAAATAATTTTATTGTACCCGTTAAGGATATTTGGACAACAATAACAGCAAAAACCACACAAAACGGCTATAACAGTCACGCGCTACTGCACTGACACTTTTTTTATTTACTTGATTTGTTTCTTTATCCATTCAAATTTATTTGGCGAATAAGAAATAGCTGTCAGCCATTCACAAAGTAGAAAAGAGTTTCCCATGTGGTCGCCACTCTCTCATCCATCATTTTGCGATATGACATGTATTAGAAAAATAGCCAAGTAACATCCGCTTCCCCATGTCGTCCGCATAATGCGTTTTTAGTGAATGCAAAATAAAAATCGTGAAGAATAAGTAAACATCTGAACCAACCGCTTAAAATTGACGGCCATATGCACGTAATATAGTGGTTATTAACCTGAACCTTGGGCATTGGAATTGGAAAAGGCTGATTTAAAACAACACCAAGTAGAAAAAAGCTACAATGTACAGCAAAAATGGTACAAATACTCGAAAATGTATTAAAACATTCAAAAAAAAATATTTGGAACATTTGCTCAAATTAATAACAACAATTGCTAATGGAATATATATTAAAAACAACAAACTGGGACATTAAATGCATTCAATACCTTTCATTAAAGTGGTCATTTTTGTTAAGATTTGTCATTAAGGTTGTAGTGCTAACGATCTGCTGATTTACAAACACAGAACTAAGCTCACGATGTTTTGTGCATTAATGATGAACATTTGCACTGTTCTCAGGAAGGATTATACAGTATAGTGTTAAAGTGGTCAGTACATCACGCAATAGTACTTTTAATGTCACGACACATAGTGCACTCATGCCGTACAAGTTCTACCAAAATTCTGGACGCTGATGAAAATCAATTGTTTAAAGGCAATTGACTGAGAAGACCAAGTGTCAGCAGAACTCCAATTCTATTAGTGCATTTACTTTTTGAGGTTTATGACGGCTCTTTCTACTCCACTGTCTTATTCCATCAGCTGATCAAAAACATTTTTTTTACATTAGATAACAAAGAATGATCTAAAAAGTCACAGGAAGAGTAGCAAGCTGCCTAACTTAACTTAAAGAATAGCAAGCTGGAAAAGTATTTTAGAGGAAAAAGCATCCTTATCTGAAGGTGTTGAAGTAGATTTGATAGAGATCACGTGCTTTGGATTCTCGAGAGAATCAAACACACATACAGTACACACATACAAAAAAAACTAAATCTATTTTTTCCTGGTGGTTTTTTTCTCCTGCATCGTTTATTTCCGCGAGAACGAATCCTCAAGTATATCAGAAAAGCCGGTTTTGTGTGTGTGTTGGATGTGACAAGTGAATCCTCTCATTTCTTATAAATTGGTTGGGTGGGAATCTTACTTTGCTGCACATAAAAACTTTACTCCTTGGCTTATAGCTACCAGCTTACATCGGTTAGCGGTGTTCCCGCAAAATATCCATTATCAACGTACAAGGCAAATGGATGGCGATTTTACTCTTGGGATAGCAATGCGATGACGTAGTCATTAATTTCTAATAAAATATAGATACGAAAGAGTCAAATAGACTGTGGAGTAAACATACATAACTAAACATAGAACGCAAACACCTTCCCAAGTTACACCAGTGCAACGTAATAAAGTGAGTCAATGCATAAGTTGAAGATGTTGCACTCGTCCATCTTTAAAACACGTACATTATACAACAGCAATTTTCGCTGCCCATAAATATAAAGAAACACTCAGGACTGTTTCTTAAGCTATTATAGTCTAATTTACTTCTCTACTTCACAGTTTTTGTTAGGTTTGGTTAAGTAGTCTCCGACGTTTGGACGCCATATTCGTTTAGGCAATCTATCCAAGTGGCGTTTTTTTAATCGATAATGCCAATTAAATTGGTCAATGCCTTCTAAACACCTTTAATTAATTAACTTCGTTAGTCATCGTTTCTCCCATACCAATCTCTAAGTGGCACTGACACTGCTGACCATATCGACACCGAATCGCCACAACATACTACAAAGTTAGTTCTCCTATTAATATCAAAGCAAATATTAAATGACAACTTATTAAGAACCAAATATGATAATAATAATATTAATATAAAAAAACGCTCAACAATCTTCTTAATATATGTTAACATTAATTATAATAATATTAATGCCACAATATTTATTTGACAACATTTACAATCTTGGAAATCTAAAATTCACCTAACAATAAACAAATAAATTGTTTGAATTTAATAGAATTATTATTCTCAACTCCTAATCGATGATATTAGCAGCTCTAAAGTAGATGTAAATTATAACAATAATTAAGAGACAATGTCTGATTCGACTTCAACAGCAAAATTCAATTAATTTCGTGTATAAGCAATAAATTTTGTGAACTGGAATCGCCTTGTAGTGTATAAGATATTGCCGCATCAATAAACAAGTCAGTGATAACAGCGCTAACAAAATGAAAGCTTCTTTACATTACGCCAATTTTACTGATTAGAATTTACTCTCCTAAAGTATCAAGCGTACAAAATCGATATACGCCGTGGTAAATGGCAAATGGTATAAATAACGGTCGTCTATACCCCATTATACACAAAATACATAAAAAAAAATACACAGCAGCTCCAACAATAATTTTGTAATTTAAGATCTATTATGATAAAAAAAACTTCTCGATTACAACTTTTACACTTGAAAACGTTTGTGATTTATTATGTTGCACTAAAATATCAATACAAAAAAATTAAAAAAGCCTAACTGAACAGAAGAATCGACTATCGAAACTAGTAACAAAATGTAATAATAAATACCACAACATTTTTCTTAAATTTTCGTTGGCGGTTATTAAATGGAAATGTAAAAAACAATATGGAAGGTGGTAAACAAGATTTAATAGCATACCATTTTTATAAAAATAGAGAAGATTGTAAAGATCACATGAAGCAAATAAAAGAACATCCTTAAGCAATAGGTGAAATGCTCAAATGTAGAGAAAGTAGGGGGATTGAGGTGAAAGATGGAACCAACATAAAGAAGAAAATATATTACACCCCCGGGAATGAATGATGGTTACGTTACGTGGTTTCCATTTCGACAAAAGCAACGGTAACTGGATCGAAATACAGCTGTATATTTTACAAGTTTGAAATTTCCAGATAAAAAAATGGTAAGCACTAACAACAACAACAGTGTGCCGGTACTTGTACTGTATAACTGGGTATATAAATAACGTGTAAAAGCATCTAGGATGAATTGCATCATAAAAAAATGCGTCATGAAAAATGAAAGTTGAAGTGGAATCAGAAGATCACGTAACTGTAAAGGCAATTGAAGTATACTAAGGCAATGAGGATGCACAACACTTGCTGAGCTAAAGTTGCTGTTCAACAGGGTTATCAACCCATTTAGAAAAGGTTAGACGATTGCCCATGAAGATTTAATCGCATGACAAATCTAAATCCATTACAACTTACGTCGGAAAAATTAATTAAGATCGGGTGTCCATCACCCTCAAACCACTCTTCGTGTTTAAAAGAGACAATGACAAATGGAATCTCGTTTAATTCCACAGCATCTAACGTGATTTACATACTGCATAAGAAGAAGTTAAATAACCGACGTAAAGACAGCAGAGGATTTATATAGAAGATTGCTTAAATTTACATGACAATTAATTGTCATTAGTTATATGTAACAGAAAATTTAACTGGATAGAATATCTTTTTTATTAGAAGATTTCAACTTAGCAACAATTAACAACGTCAAGAAAAACACTACGCTTGACTGGTCTCATTAAGCTTTTATTACGTAGCATCATCATTTTGCCATAAATAAACGCGTTGCCAAAGGCTGCAATAAAAAACTGCCATCTTTTACGTACAGTATGTACTACACAGATAAGAAAGCGTCGATGGATTTCGACTGCGTTTAACTCAGTCTAAGACCGCCACTTTCATTCTCCAGTTGCGCTAATTGCTTTAATATGACTGATGAAACTCTTTTATATTGATTGACTTTTCGACATCATTAGATTACGGTTCAACTACAACAATTGAAGTTTCATAAAATAGCATAGAAAGATCAACACGGAAATATGCCTTCCTGTGGGTTTTTTTATTGAAAAATAATCAGGAATGAAATCGACCAAATTTACATCAACTATTCAATTTTCATCATAGATTCAATTTACATCTATTACGATTTGGCATTAAAATTGCATTTGATATGATAGAAACACCTTAATATTACTCGTATAAGTAATAAGTGCTACTTATACAGTATATTTATTTATTTTTTGGTAAAACTAATATTGGAGAATGCAAAGTCCATACTGTCGGCTGAACATTTTCCACACTCCCAAATAGTCCCAAAAGCCCCTTTGTCGATGTAAGTTAACGTAATGTAAAATATATGCAATTGCATGCGACACGTCAACAATGACATCGACGCCCAAACTGCTGGCAGCAGTTTCAGATTTATTTAAGCATTTTTCTGTTCAATAAATCTAAATGTGTACATGGCGTGTTTAATAAACATTGCCACTTGCTGACTGTAAATGGAGAAATGCCACATGGCTTTGCCACTGGCGTCTGCTTTCTGCCTTGCTCGCATATTATGTCAAATAAAACCAAAACAAAAAAATCACTGATTTAGTAACACACTACAATGCCTACGTGATGCGATTCTATTCGTAAAACAACGCAAATATGCCTACATAAATATTTGAAATTTACGTAAAAGTTAAAAGATAGAAATCCGCACGTTTCCGGCTCTTTAAAAGCAAGAAATATCTTCACACGTAAATAATTAACGATTTGATCTACTTTAAGTATTAAAAAATATCGCAAAGAAAGTTGTTCAAGCATGATTAACTTAATTTGTTTGAACAGTAAAAATGTAAACAATTACTCGAAATTTGTTTACTAAATGTAACAATTGAATTTCTCTTTACCGTTTTTACAGAAAAATAGAAAGAACTTTTTGATTTAATTTACTTTTACTCAGCAGATAATAAATCAGTTTTAACATACTTATTAAAATTCAGTCTCGCTCACAATACGGCAGTTTCAAAACACCCTCATGGGTCGTTGCTTGCTGTTATGATGTTCTAGCATATTGTAATTTAGCGTATACCGTTTCTTCTAATACATTGTTACTACAGTACTCACAGCTATACATATTTTTTTAATCATCAACCATACTGTATATCCGTTTGAATTTTGATGATGCGACTTTAGAAACTTCATCAACAATCTAAGCAGCTAAACAAAGCCTTAAAATCAACAGTTACAAAAGCGGAAAAATATCAAAAGAAAGCCGCATTATTCTCGGCGATTAACGACTGTCTTCCCCCACACGACAGTCTTCTCCTACAACAACGATAGAAAAATTCAAGGAGTCATTATCTGACAATCAATACGTAAATATGCATTTGAGAAGTTACACACTCAGCTCAAATTAAATCATCTAATCTTTCATTTTCAAGTGTCGAGTTTTGACTTGAAAAAAAAAGCTAATTTACATTATTATTTTGGTTATTAACTGTTTGCAGCAGCATCTTGAAGTGCATAATAACTTCGTTTGATCAATATTTGGCAAATGCTTCAAGTGCTACACGAAAATAAACAGTCAATTTGAAAAAAAAAAACTGTCTGCTAATTGAAACTCGACATTGCTGTTAGCACAGTGTAAATGACAAGAAAAAAATTGATGGTGGCATAATCAGTCATTTACGACTGCAATGAGTTAAGTAATGCTATGGAGCAAAGCAACAGGAATCAGTGAAGCGATCTCTTTTAACAACTGTCTCGGCTGAATGAAAAATGAACTTCGTTTCCAACTGCCATAATCACTGGGTTAATCCTTTCCATCTAATCTTTATATTTACACAAACACCATCGGATCACACTCACAAAACTCCTTCTTGTCTAAATATAGTGACATGAAACGCAATCACTTTATCGTTTTTAAATGCTGCTCAATGCAAATATATTAACCGAATAATATACCTAATTAAATCCGTAAATTAATTCAAATGTCAACATTATAGTGTGTTTTAAAAATTGGAGCGTGTCTATCGTTACAAAATTGCGATTAAAATTTTATGCACAATAAAAGAAAAACAAATAACGTATCTGTTCATCTAGTTTAACTTAACCAACTTAATTAGTTTTGATTGAAATACACTTAATCAACCAATTTAAATCCCACTGTACTTTACAGTAAATCTCAACGACAAAATATCATTATCCACTGTAAATTGGTGCGCTCATTAAAAATATAATCAAACAACACATTGTCAATCAAAAAAATCTAAATAAAGGCCTATTTCTAAATAAATGAACGAGTAACCATGATTCAATACAGTTCTTATTTATAGATATTAAATTTGGGATTTAAGTCTTATGAAATTTTTTGTTTTCGTTATTAGCAAGTATTGTACGAGTAATAAGCAAGTATTAATGATATCCATAATATACAAGATAAACTATAAGCTAAAATTAAGTCAAAAAATGCAATATGCTTGTCCAAAATAGTCCATGGGTGAAAAGTCATCCTCATCGATTTGTCTAAATCACTCAATACAATAATGTGACAGTATCCCTTGTATTGCACAATACAACATAACATGTTACATTTGTTCAATCACTGTTCCTTTTCTTCTTTGGTGATGTTTCATATATTTGAGCAAAAACGTTTCTTATCTGATGAGATAAATTGAAATGAGAAGTACATGTACTGAAAACACAGTTCAGTAGTAAATTGCAAGCAGTATTGCCGAAATATTGTACAGCAACGTTGAAGCTAATATTAAAGTCATGTAAAGATAAAGATAGCTCTCTTCAGCAACTTTTATCTTACACATTTGAAATCAACTTCTGCAGTTTAAGCACTTTTCCTCTCATCGTGCATGATGGTCGGTAATGTCGAGGAAAAATGCCTTCTGAAAGTAAAACCACTGCAAAAAGATCTTTTATCAAAAAATTATACATTGTCTAACATATGAAGGTCACGTATACATTGTATTAAACATGTAAAACAAAAGGTTAAGCATGTATTTGACGTCATCTACCGTATAAAATATGAAAATTTTAAAACTTAAGTGGAAGAAAAGCTCTAAATTTTATTAAATTTTAATATAGCATGATATCATCAACAAGCCTGTTGCACCATGGAATGATTTCCAAAGTATACTGTAAATAATGCATAAAATCTAGCGAGTAAAAATGTAATGTCTACATCGTAATCCCCTTCATATGCTATAAACTTTATTATATCACGTAACTATTAGCTTAAAGATGATCGTGTACCACGTTTCATTATATTAAACTTTCTGAACAGGTAAAATAAAAACGGTATATTAAAGTGTTAAAAAAATTGAAGTCTTTAGGGTAGTAACATTATAACTAAACTTAACTTGCTAAGAAAATACAATACAATAAAAACTACACTAGAAAACGCTGACAAAAAAACGGCAGCGTAATACACATGGCATTATCTGGCAATGGAATCCAATGTACACAAACGGAAATGATGAGTGGTCTTACATGACAGTGATTCGCAATTCTTGATATTAGTGATCGGCATCACTAATTTAAAAAAAATAGCTTGTAGCAACAGAAGTTCATAGCAGCAATTCCCATTTTGGTTAAGAATTAAGTTATGTCAATAAAATAACCAAACAAATTCCTAAGCTCGTACATTTATTATAGTGAAACATTTTTTTTCTAAAAATGTCATTGCTTACGCTTAATTAAATTGCATGCAATTTGTAGACAGAGAAATGCAAACACAAACTCATTCCACATCAACAATGCGCAATACACCAGTTATAATACCACATAAACGAACATGCATAACAATAACCGTTGTAGTACTGCTAATTTAACAATGGCCGAGATTTATGTTGGATCATAAAACTCGAAAACACGTTAACGATGCCAGTTATTAATAAAAATTAACGTGCCAGACAATCTATGATTGTACGAGTTTACGTATAAAACCTACTTAACTTATAAATTGTCTATATCTACGAGTTGAATTACGTCTAAATATTAAAATATCCATGAATACCTACTTAAATTGAATACATTATACGTCTAGATCAAAATCTTTCTAATAATGCTTATGAAAGTATTTGCAACAGAAGCAACAGAATGAAAATCTTTTAGTTTACAAAATGATCTCCTACCGGCGCAATGACTGCCAATTTATCACTTGTAACCCAACAACAGAATTGCTAAAATAAAATATGATATTCTGTCCTAAGCCATGAATGCTTATACAGATTAACGGCTTGGAAAACATATAGGAAGATATCAACTCTGTTAAGGAAGTCGAAAAAGAAAATTTTTACTTCCGCCCTCACACTGATGATAATAATAGATGGCCCCGGCCATTCCATAGTTATTATCACCTTTCAATGCCAACAACTCTTTCCATTTACAAATCTTGCACATAAAAGAACCAATTCTTTCTTCTTCAGAAATTGACACAAATAGAGCTAAACGTTCAAAAAAGATGATAAAATTGCAGTCGAAAAAAATAAAGAAATATCTAGCAAACGTCACGTATCTTTAAAAAAATAATAAACTGCTTACTGAATGACATGAACTTATAAAAAAAGCATGTGAGCTTGACGTAGCGCAAAAACTCACAGTAAACCACGTTCACAAGTCAGCCCGTTTAATACGTTTGTCTTTTTTATAAACAAAAAATGAAAAGCATTAACTTCATAAAAGCGTTTGGCGCTTTGAACGTGTTGTCATGTACATACTGTACTGTAGTAGATATGATATAATAAATAAAATGCTGAGTTGCTGAAATTTTGCGCGACAAGCTACGTTATGTCAGTTCTCTGCTTTATTTTTGTTTAAAAAGTACAGCTAGTTTATAAAACTACTCGAAGTGGAATTTTTTCTGTTATTGTTGGACTGGAGCCATGTTACACAATGTCTCCTTGCCTTTCAACTTCGCATTCCCTTAGCCAAATTATCGTCATTGTCAAGACTTAGGCTAAAATCCAAGTACCGCATTTGGTCATAAAATAAGATTTATAGATTTGGATGCCATCATCGACCGCCAACGAAGTGGAAGACGAAGATGCAAAATTGTCTACTGCAACGCCTTCTATATATCACTGCTGTTTCCAATAATAGCCCTGGGCAAACCAAAGCCAATGTACATTACATAAAATACCAAGCAATAACAGACAAAAAAAACCCGTACCAGCCTTAACAAGTAAACACAATAAAATAAAACTCCATTACGTAGATACAAATGTTTACATTGAAATTGAAATGCATCAACTGATCAGTAGTTGTAAACTTGTTTGTATAAACAGTCGACCATGATAGTCTACGAAAAGAATTCATGAAGCACTTACTAAAACCCCGCGGGTAAGGCACTAAGTAGACCATTTTAAAATGTTTCCGCGGCATGCTAATGTGATTTAATATTGTAAAAATTTCGATTGCAAAGTCTTACATACATTAGTCCTTTAAATATTGCTTTAATTAGATCTCTAATTAAAGCCTAAGAGATCTTTATACACTCTCATCGGTTCGATGGAGTGGTCAGTAACCGGACTTAAAACAAGTAGTCTTTTATTCACAATTTGCACTAACCAAAGCCCAAATTGCGGACTGTAATCTTGTGGGAACTGGTAAATTCCTAAAATTGTTACGCCACCACATCCCCAACGTTTTATTGTAAAATATTTAAAACTACAGTATTTTATTTCTATACCGCTGACAATATCCATAGCCTTGATCATATAATCCGAAAAAATGGTAGATACTCATTTCAAAACATAAAAACACCATATACAGGTTTACCATTTTTAAGGTCATATTGTATGGTTTGTTGTTTAACCTAAAAATAGTAACAGCATCCGAAATTTGTTATCTGCAGATTACAACAATAACCGTACAAATGATTGCAATTTACGGTTATGATGATTTACAACTCCATCAATGTTGATAACAATGTTGAAAGCTCTTTTCTGATAAGCGTTTTGTGCTGCAAATAAAGTACATTTGCTGACACTCTGTAAAAGTTATCAAACATATGCGTGGCACGACCTTTAAAAATCCGACCCTGGCATCATTTCAGAAAACCTTTTCGCATTTGTATATAAATTACTTGTAGCGGCATAATATTAACATTATCTAGCTATGCATTATGACAAACTTTGTATGTAGAGTTATGCTCAGCAAACATTCATCATTAATTTTTCCACAGTTAAAGAAATGTATTGTCCTCTTTTGTCTACGTAATTTCACAGTGGCTGCATTATACTGCGCGTATTACTGTTGAAATATTTACATTATTTAAACGGCGGACTTGAAATTGCCCTACAAAATGTCGTTGCTGTCTGCTCTTTGTTTCGTGTCAAACATTTATTACTGTGTAAACGTCTGTGAAACATGCAGCTAATTTCAATCAGAAAACAAATCAGCTGGCATAGTTAAACAGTACACAAAAATCTTGTTGTGTACAAGTTTGGTAATTCCCCATTCGCTAAGAGCGACTAGAATCTTAATTCGGCAAGAACTCACTTAACTCAATTGAAGACGTGATTGTTGCGCAATGTGAAAATTTGTAGTCGTCATTTGTCACGCAACGTGCACATTACTGAGCACTTTCTCACACTATAATGTGTTTTATTTCTCTTTTTTCACTCCCACTTCCCCATCCCTACCGTCTACTTCCCGCTTCCTACTTTTATATTATGACTTGAACACCATTCCATCAGCCTAAACAACTCAATTGCAAACTCAAATATCACGAATAACTTACAGTAAAGAACACATGCCGATCGAAATGTTCAAAAACAGCGACAACGTAGTATCTAAGCTTACTCTATGCGAATATATAAGGAATATCTAAATAAATGCATGAAGGTGATGCAGTTGTAAAGTAGTTACCAGTACCGGTAATTAAATCAAGCCCAAAAGCTTTTAGTACCAGTAAAAATGAAATGTACTTGGATCTCTCTAGAATACATGGTTGTTTAAACGATAAATCAAATGGACATACCAGTATTCCCTCGAAAGTTTAATATCAAAAAAATTTAAAAAATTTTCTTGAACTTTCCCATTATACTCTTGTATATACTCAAGTTAAATGTCTGATCGATTTGATTTTTTCTGTATGCACATACGGTATTAGAATTTAATTAAGCGATTGTCTTTTCGGTTAATGTCATCACAGCCATCGACTTTAATGCAAAGTAATATTGCACTTTTACAGTTTAAATCCTGTTTTACGCCAACCCATAATCACATTCCCGGTGTGGTACTCAATGGACTAAAAAATCGCTAAAGAATCTGCTCCACAAGGGCAGTTACTATTGCCGCACTCTCAATCTTTTGAAAAAATTATAATGAACTTAACGAGTTTTGCAGTAACTAAGCAACTGTCATTTACGTGTACATAAACCGCTTAAAGATCTTCATGTTGAAGAAAGCATAAACTTAAAAAAAAATAGTTTTATTAGCTATAGACCTTTATTTTTATTCTCCTTACGTAGTTGTTATTACAGTGATAAAAATGTTAATAGAGACTGTATAATTAGATAACCCTTGACATGATAGCGCAATCTAAATGTTACAATTAAATTATATTATTGCAAAAAAAAAAACCTAATAGTAGGTATTACCTTGCCCTAATTTTACCACCAAAACAACACCTGACATTACTATGCAGATCTTTAAAATTCAGCATTTCATAATACCATAATTATTTATAGCCTAAAACAAAATAAAAATGAACTTGCAAATCCGTTGTATAATGATGCATTAAGCAGTTTACTTACAGTATATACAACTTAAAAACAGGGATAGGGGCCATTACAAAAATAACGCGGCATAAATAATTCATTAAGGCCAGCAAGTTGTGCTCATTAGTTATTTTTTTTAACATTAAATTATTATTGTATTGCAAGCAATAAAAAGAACTAAACAACATAAACACCCGTACCTTGAAATTTTCATAATTAATACAAATTAGAAATAGTATAACCTAATTTTTACTAATACAATGCAGTAAACGTATTAAAAAAAACCTATTAAGATATAGTACGTACTAAATCTTAAAAAAAAAGTATTTACAGTATAAAAACTGCAACGGGCTGATTAACTAAATTTGTAAACTTAACGAAAGTGTTACAATGCGTAGCATTCGTTAAAGCATATTAACATTTTCACAGTAATTAACTAGAGTACTTGTATACGTTTAATACCATTAGTATCAGTTATTCGTTGTTATTACTGTTTCTTTGACCTATTTCAAAATATTTGTTATGCCGTGAAATTTATATACTGTAAAAACATCCGACTTTAAATCAAATTCATATAATCGTCGATTATTTGTACAATCTTTGCTATCATTGACAATCTACCGTTCACGCAATTGAAAAATCGTAAAAAACACACACGAGTACTGTACACTGGTTTACTCGCATATCAAAAAAAAAAATTAAACCTAACCAATCGATGATTCGTACATTTACAGTAAGTAGTAGCTTCGACGATTTAATTCACTTGTTTAACTGACGAATTTTCTAAACGAAGAAATTTGAAGCGCTTCAATTGCACGATCCACTGAACCAAGCTATTCTTACAAATCCGATTACAGACTAGTATCAACAAACAAAAATAATTCCGCCATGCCTAGCATTTCTAACATAAAATAAAAACAAAAAAAAACCTAAATAAAGAAAATAAACTTTATATACTAGAATATCAACTTCTTTGATCAAACTGATTAAAAGTCATTAGATGGCAAATGTAAATAAAAGTAACAAAGAACAGGACAAGTAATTAAAAATCTGTCCAAAATATAAAGAACTTTGATGATGCCATTTAAGTTAAAAGGACCCATATTGTTCAATGCCATCCGGAATACATGTACAGTACTTACAGATTGGCAAACAAAGAAAGAATACAAATTTTATAATAGTGGTTCGTTTAAACTGTCGAACAAATTGAAGAAAAAAATAAACTTTGAATAGAAAAATCCGTAAAATCTATTTCTTAAAAAATAAATTTAATTAGAGCATTCAAATACTTTATCTGAAATGAGATCTGGTTTTAGATTTAAAATGTTTCCACTCTCACTCACTATGGGTCTCATAATCTTCATTTAACATCCTTTTTCGTCATAGTATAGTACATTGGGGAGTAGAGAGGGCGAACAAAAAAAAATTGCCTGTTTCTGTTTAGATTTCGATCGATACTACCAAAGCGGAACTAGAAATCTTTAAGGACTACAGCCAATTTGGATTACATTCTTCTTTGTTATATCCGGATAGTATTCAACATCTGAACTGGATCACATTTTTACCCAGCCGAAAACTATTCATCGGAAGGACTTTTATTAGCAGCAGTAAACTAACTTGGGCGATCTCAAAATATGATAAACTACACTGTACAAAAGATAAAAACTTTCTTCGGCAAAAACAACTAATTACGTGAGAAAAAATATGGTTTGTCATAGAACTTACGAACACGTTAATAACTTCACTGAGAAAAAAAAGTGTATCTACTGGAAAATGCCATAAAAAACGGCTGATATCTCCTTTTTGTATACGCCAATGCATTTTTAACGTATTTTAAAGATGATTGGAAAGTTTAATTGTCCCCAGAGTCATGCATTGTATCAAATCTTATTTAATACACGAGTAAATGTACTAAAATAAATTAAAAAAAGACGTTATGATAAAAAAAATCTACAATGCATAATGAACAATCATTATAATACTAATGACATTTTAAAGTACATTAAGGCATTTCAAAGTAAATTTAATTATAATACGTCAATCAAACATGATTGGAAGCCCATTTAAAAAATCTCAATCTTCAAATTGAAGTTACCATTAAGTATACTAGGAAAAACCCTTACTTTTATTTAGTAAAAAATTATTTTTAAATAGGAAACCGTATTAAACGTACATTCCGAACATACTGAAAACATATTTTTTTAATCAAAACGTTTTGTTCTTGTTAAATGGAGAAATCGTTATCATGATGTCAAACTCTTTCCATACTGTACTTTTACTTTGCCAACAGGGTATCATGCTGATCATTTGACTTTTCATTTTTTCGATCTGTCGAGTGCAGAAAATGAAGTACAGTAAATAATAGCACTGCAAATGGGCTTAAACGACAGCGTCGCCACGGACAATATAAAAGACCTATTTCAAAGTGGCCTTTCAATTTTGCACACTGATGTCTATTGTATACAATTCTGCTTTCTTTAAAGTCACAAATACATTGCAACAACATCTCTAAAGTATCATTAAAAAAAAAAATAAAACGACATGATTATAAATCACGATTACAAATACCCAAACTTTCAGTGCAATAAAGTCTTTCCAATTCGACTTTTACACTACAATTACAACAAAGAAAAGACAATTATTAAAAAAAATTCAATTACGATTATACTGCATAATAAATTCTAATGTTATCTTGGGTGCAATAAAGATATTCGGATTTGTTCTTCACGCGCAGTGCTGTGTTAAGCATGAATGTTTTCAATTTTAATTTTTTCCTTGATTGCATGTTGTTATGTAAGCAGTTTTGTAACTTAAAAAATTCCGACCTACTTCCTCTTTACGTATGCTTAATTAAAACAAGATTACGTTTATTAGAGATGTAGCAGCGTCAGCATTTTATTTCTCTAATTTCACTTTTTCCGAGTCGCGTTAAATGATAATTTTAAGCGGTTACTCTTCTCTTACGCTTTGCAAAATTACAGTACGCTTTTTCCAGATAAGTGAGGTAATACAGTCATCATCGTTTATTTGAGAGAAAAGAGGGTACTATTTTTCTTCTTGTATAAAATAATGACATTGGGACGATTCCAAAAGTCCCCGTTTGACATGCCGACATTTTACGAAATACCTGGCAAGCAACGGTCGTTTGTAGTTCATTTTATTATGCAAATTTTGATAATACAATTGTCTGCAACCAATCTTAGAACGATAAAACTATGCCCGTAAAAAAACAGAGCACAGACAATGTCTTTAAAGCGTATAAAAATCATTGCTGAAAATAGGCTTTTGTAAAATCAATACCTTTAATGCAGGCACCGGTACTCTAAAATAAAAAAAAACAACTATGCTAAACTAACAAGAAAGATCACAAAAAAATACTTAAAAATTGAAGATTATTTACTCAGCCGCATACTTCAAATATCTTTTGTCTGGATAATAAATTAGATTGCCACTCGAGATACATAAAATAAGTCGAAATATTGAATCAATTGAAAATTTTATATTAAAAATTCTTGACTAAAGCCTTTGTAAAAAAATGCTTCAACAGTATTAAACGTAATGATTCGATTTAAATTAATAAAATCGATATCTACACTGTTATAAGTATTTGCAAATAAAATATAAAAAAACGATATGCAATTCAAAATGTTTCATATAAAAATACTATAAATCTTCTTTCTCGATCCAATTACAAAAATAATCACATACAGAAGCATGCAATCCATAAATAGTGATTAACTTCAATTGAAACAAAAAAGATAATTAAAAGAAAATATATTAATATTCAATCAAATTAACGTTTTTATATATTTTATATACATTGAAAAGTTACGAAACTACTTTACTACTTGTATAGCTTCTCAAAGTATTATTTTACTAGAATTGCTATTAAAACAATTTTAGAAGGACTAACTGACTTATCTGAAGTTATTTAACAGTCGTAATAAGCTTATGATAAAAGCTTGTTACAATACTAAACAACAAAAAATCGTTGTTTGATGCTTTGGCTTTTAACTAAACATACAGTACAATACGGTACGATAAATGCTTCGTGTCTACTTGGTAAAGATAAATAAGAAGCTAAAAGCCTTGTTATACAATCAATCTTTTTTTTTCCTCTTGGTTTAATACGGCTATTTTGCCACAGGCCAATCAGATGGCAGAATTGGAAGAAAATGTTTCGGCGTAAAAGAAATATGCTTGCAATTATTTATGAAAGAAATTTATGTGAGCATATTGAGTCTTATTTTAACTGTCCCCTAGCGGCAAGCTGAGAAAGCAACATTTTAGGTGAACAACGAAAAGCTATAAAACTTTTAAAAATAAGCCTGAGAAAATGCATTTTCAATTACCAAACATTTGTTTATAGAAGGCCCTTCAACCATTGCAACGTTGTGTTTTCGGCTAAAAAGCTGCTTTATTAATGACTCAAAGAAATATGCTAACCTGTTGCCATGCATCTTACAGTACAGTAGTGCACACATATAAAAAATATAAAAATACAGTACTAGTATATCTAATAAATTTGTTTTACAGTCACAAAACTTAATAAAAATTTTAAATATTAAGACGACAAAAAGTTACATCAAACAGTTCGCAGTTCAAATATTTTATATCTAGAATTTCAAATATTATTAAAAAAGTGTATAAAATTCCCTAAACAGATATACAGTATACCTCTACTGTACGGTATACCTGCAATGTTGAAACAGCGACAGCCTAAATAAAATACAGTGTATATCCCCTTGACAAATCGATATTATGCGCATGTGTGGACTGCACAATTGAAAAAGCTTAGAGTTTCTTATTCCACAAAGTTTGTATCAAAATAAACTTAGTGATGCTACCGAAAAAAAGCATTGGAAAAGTCAATAACAATAGACAAAAAAAAAACCTTCCCACAATTGAACGATAAAATAGAAAATAAAATTCCAAACAAATACGTAAAATCACATTATGTGCATTGAATACATAACAGCCTCCACTTATTCGGAAGTAACGGTCATCTCCATTGACGTCATAGTAAAGTGGTTTCATCTTTTCAACAAAAAAAAAAAATAATAATAAAATAATTAAATGATATTATGTTCGGTTTGATTGTTAATATAGTGCGTTTTCACCCAGGAGAGTAGTTGTCGCTTTCACTAAATTATTATCCAACGCAAACATGCGTACATAAAGCGTTAAGTCCATCACCAGGATCATGATTGGCGTATGAGACGATTACATCATGCGAACTAACAATGACCCAACTAAGAGATAACGACGAAACGGAGCAAGGAACGTCAATTAAAATGATCACAAGTGTTACATGAAAGTCGTATAACCGCGAAATGGAAACAACTCTTAATGATGAGCAGTACCAAGGTTGCACAAATGATTATGTCCTGTCGTTTCAACTCCATAATTTGCAGCTGGGATTCTTAAGATAGTTATGTAAGGGAATAGCAAAATCCCCAATGCATCTGCGCAGTGCAGTCTAGCAGTAAGACGTTTAAAATGAAAGATTAGCACTGTAATTTAGCAATGTAAAATGTACGAGTGGCTTCATGACCAATTTTTCATCATTTTCTTTCTTTACGCTGCCAACATCCGCAATGTATAATTTAATATCATAAATTATGACACAGACTTAAATAAAAAATATTTAAAGTAAGAAACAAATTAGTTGTTTTATAAAACAAAAACGAACAAGAAAACTTTATGACTCAGGGGTTGGTTAATACTCAGGGCTAAAAACATAAAAACCTAATCAATTTTTTAAAACAAATTACAGTATTTTGTAAAATCAATTCCTAGCAATTACACTTTTGTAAACTTTTTTGTTGTCATTGATTGTTCAACAAAAAAAAAGTTTGACAAATAAAAACCATTAAAAACGATCATAGCGCTTTAAAATCTAATAATAAGTTTTTGTAATCGAAAAAATTGTTTTTTTTTTACTCTTTCATTTCAGTGCCCAGTAAATTAAACAGTTAATGACGTAAACAAACGGTATTATCTATCACATGTACAATCAGTTTAAATCTCCGTGTCAATATAGCTTAAAAGAACGAACGTCAAAAAACGTGCTAATCTTGTAATGGCAGCAATACCGTTCAAAATCAAAGAATTAGATACAGTACCATGGATTAATAGCAACAAGGTTTGCACCGAATCTCGAGTAAATACAAGCATTTGATGCCTAGTTAACAATGTTTTATTCTTTACTTTAACATCGCAGCACTATCGCATCATTATTTTTATTTTTCCGTTAAAAGAAGCACTGACACATATTGTGAAGCCGGAACGCGCGCATGGTGTAAACACTATTACGCTGTAGTCCATTATAATTGTCTTTAAAAAGAATTCCAGATCGGAAATTTAATTTCCTAGAAAACAGTAGTTAGACATGCAAAAAAAAACCCCAGTTTAATTACGGTTACACTCTGCAACTGAATTTCTAGAAAATCTGCCATTTGTTATCGATCGGTGGGCAAAACAAAGCATTAACAATTATTAACAGTTATTTTAAGATTCACCTTTAGTATTTGTAGTACATGGTGTTCCAGTGTACAAAGCTTAAGCATACTAATTGACGACTATAACCAACACTCGTACGGAATAACAATAACAATTAATGCGCAGACGTTCACATTACCATAACTGACAAATCTGACGCTTTATATGCAACGCATTCTCCGCTAATTTCTTGACAAAAGACCTATCGCATTTCAAAACTCTGAGAGCAACAACATTTTTAACGGAAATATATGTGCAATTGTTATTTTTAACAACGCCATTTTTCCTCACATAAAACACAGCACATTAGCAATGATATAAAACCATCAGTCAAGATATACAATGTAGAGTAAATACTGAGCGTGCTTAATAGCACAGATTAATTTAAACTAGTAAACATGTGATCAAACTCAAATTTAAAACAAGTTTTGTTTTGAACTTGTTATTGATTTGTAGAACTAAACACAGATGAAAAGTAAATAATACAACGATTTAATCAAAAATTAATACACTGTATAAACAATCGTAGTTATGTAGTTATTAAAAATACTTGCTGTTTCTAAATTATTAACTTAACATTTTAAAATAATATCTATAAAATAAGTAGTGTACAACATAATAACCTGAACTATTATGCTATAAATTAAAAAAAGATATTAATTATACAGCAACGTATTTTACTTTTAACTAGCTTTACTTGCAATATTTTTATAACAATAAATGGTTACGTCGTTACTGATGCCACAAATAAATGTTCAAGTTTCGCAAGATCGTTAAATATTAAATTTACTTTATGCTTGCAGTCTATAAGTACATCAATTTTTATTGTACCACTTTTTCTGCGTCTACTCGATTGACTACAGTATTTTCTATAAAAAGTTTTGATGCCTTTGTCGATCCATTTGCGCTTTCTAAATTACAGAAATTTTGAAGCAATAGTCGCAGTGTTAAATAAACGAGCAAACTGCGAGAAACGCTAATGAGCCATACAGTACCGTCTCCAAGATTTAAACCGCAAAGAAAATGGGAAATACAGTACTTACTGTATGTCTTGAGGTATAACAAATTTATCTAATTTCATTTTCAAGCCGTAAAAAATTTCGGTTAGCAAATTGCAGATTTCCGGAATTGGTCTCAATTATGTTATTTAATAAAAATAACTTGCTGCAAATAGAAAACAGTTTACTAAAAAGACTTCCAAGAGTACGTATTTAATGAATGTCAGATTTAATAAAATTAACCAAACCGGCTTTAAAAGCATTCGGATTAAAAAATAAGCAGTTTCGTTTTTAATTAATTTCATTTTCAATGCAATTTACGCTCGTTTTAATTCATTTATTTAAATTAAATAGTTAAAAATCATTACTATAAATACGCCCATTTAAATTATTTGCGTCTATTAACAGAAAGTATTCCGTAAATAAATCGCCTCATCATTAATCAAAAAGCAACATTAATTATTACAACTATTTAAAACCGATTATTAATGCACTAGGTAAAACGCAATACGCTGCGGATGACTCGTATTTTCTCGTGTAATCAAATTACGTATGGCATTTTTCTTCAGTGACACCAATTTATTTAAGTAATACACCGTGAATTTAATATTGCAAACAGAAATAACCAATGAAGTAGACTGAAGCAAACCGTATACCGGTACAAGTACATAGATCACCATCAATTAACGTTAATGGAACTTACCAAATCCTTTTATTTTTTAATCGTGCAAGCGATTACATCAAATATACGGTATACTCTGTTACAGGTGCTCTCAATATATTAAAATCGTTTAGAATCAATTCCCACAACCATAGTATGTAAGTTATGAGCACTTAGTAATGTACCGGTATACTTCAAATTCTTATGTTAAACTACATGCTCAATTTCGAAATTTCCATAGTGGCACAAATTAGAAAATTAGTAGATTGAGCATATCTAAACAAAATTACATCGTCATCAATCATTACCCAGTATAATACAGCAATAATAACACATAATTCAAGCTAAAACGGTGTTTTAGTATCTAATTTTTCAATACAGAATAACGTAAATGCATTGCAAGAATGAGATATTTTGCAAAGAATGATTTGTTGAGCAGCCTTAGAGTCATTCATTGAATACAACCGCAAACAGCCCTACGATTTTAAAACTTCTGCTGTCAATTAATAATCAAATAACAGAAAATTTTCCAATTGATTAAGTAACTTAAACTATACAACATTCCAAATACCTAAATTGTTTATGTTATGAATAGACGTGTTAATTTTAAGCATCTAAACTAATGCAACTTAAGATCATAATTACAAGATTAATTTTTCAAAGTCCCTATCAGGAAATATAGCTCAAGGCCAGATCAATATTTAATCGTGTAGCATACGAGTTTTAGAATTGTATGATATAACTTAATCTAGTAACTAATTTATGTACTGAACATCATTAAGATAAAGGCTATATTGTTTAATGCATATTTTAGTTTTTTTAACCTCTAAATTGAGCACTTCCTACTTATAGGAAAAACAACAAATGTGCTTGATATCAATTTTAAATCACAAGCAATAGAAATGCGTTGTACAAATAATTTAAATTACGATTTGCTTAAACAAATTCTTGCAGAACCAGTTAGTCAACACTGCGGAATTGAGTCATCTAAATGCACTAAACAAAATCTAATAAATCTTTATAATCATAAAACTGTCAGCAATAAAGTTAATCAGTCAGTCAACATTAACGTAATACACGTATTTCCAACCTAAAATCCAAATTTTATAGAAAATGCTTCAGTCTGATGACGACTGAAATAGTGAATCGTCAGTACTTCCCAAGATTTTCTAAAAAAGCATTTAACAATAGGTGGTAAAAACGCCAAATGATATTAGGAACTCAGTGTCGCATAAACAACCTACAGAAACAATCAGTCTAGCCAAACTACCTCAAGGCATCGAAATAAGAGTAAACAATATAAACTTAGAAATACCAGTTAAAATCCTATTGCACATGGTAGAAAATACATCCTTGTTTTAGCTTGTCATATATCAATCCGTCATCATTCAAACAAATCGATTTAATCAATATTCAACAAATCAAAAACTCCATTTTATTCAATTTTATTTTGATGGTTCAGACATCATTTTCATATTAAAAACGCCATATGTTTATAAAAACTAATACTGTGCCCAACTGATAACGCTATAGAATTTCTATAAAAACGTTGTCAGAAAAATTCTAATGCATTCAAGCATAATACGCAAGTCGTTATTAAGTTGTGTTTTCCTAGAATAGAAAGATGACAAATGACAATATTTGAGACTCGCGCTTAGAATTGATACCCCCTTCGTTAATGTGTACCCAAAGCAATTTACCACAACCTATTCCCAGTGAAACATCGTACAGTACCAAAGTCGCAACAAAATTATATGTTCATTTAATTAGCCAGTTCAACTGCCACACTACAAGTAACTGTACTATAAATATCACGTACGATAAAGTACAATAAGCTTACATTAATGAAGTAGTTCCTCACTCACTACCCCAGAATCCAGAATGATGAAGGCAAATAAATTATTATAAGTAAATAATACATTAATAATTCCTAGACGTAAACAACGACTTACGCAGCATATAAAACATATCTTCTCATTACGTTGTAATACGAATGTGAAATAAACCCATAACATTTTTCATCAGTCAAACAAAATTAAAATTTCATTATTTTAGAATCTACAATCACAATATTTTTGAAAGCAAATAAAAAGGTGATGACATGGTCACTGTCGTACTACAAATTCGATCATTTGTGATATCTTATCAAAAATACGAATTTCTAACCATCTTAAACCACTAGGGAAAACTTCAAATTCAAAACCATACCCAATACACCTCTATTTTTACCAACGCCATTTATCTAACACTACGAGTTTAAATATTTATTAAGATTTTCAAGATTTCCACGAAACCACACAGAAATGGCAGAATAGATTGTTGAGTCAGTTGTCGAGTCATTCATCAGTCTATTTCAGATTCCAACACTATGTCGACTTTTTATAGCAAAAATAAATGACTACAGCCATTTTTAAATTATCAAATAGATGAGATGGAAATTAAGTCCATGTATTTAAATTAAAATAACACATGTCATCGTTTCAATTTCTTCATTCGGCGAAATATGCTGACACTTGACTGGCGACTTTTTTAGTCTATGTGGTAAAAAGCGCATTTACAGATCCATTGGAAAGTATATTCCCCTAACAATATTGATTTCAAAGACACTTTTAGCCAAAAGGCAGGACGGTTTATTCTTGACAAAGTCGCCGACAAGCAACGGTTAAAAATGCATTACATTCAGTTCATTCGTAAGCTCGCGACAAAATAATCGCAAAACTAAAAAAAAATTGACAGAAGCTGTTACCATAGCAACAATTTCATCTTTGCCAAGTAAATTCTTATAATTTCTTACGCAGTAGTTCCAACTTTACGAATAATTTTGCATCCTTATCCTCCCCTTAAAAAAAAAAGTCGAAAATGTGTGTTTACCCTTACTGTAAACAAAACACGACTGACTACATTCAGTCAAATACGGTATAATAAACTTGCCACAGATTCAAAAGCTTTATATATAAAAAAAACCTCTTTTTATATTAAAGATAATAACCAAGAAATCGTAACTAATACAAATGCAATCCAGAAAACATTCAGCTGTTGACGGATTTTGTTCAAATTAAATTCCAGAAACAAGTGACACTTTGTCAGAAGAGTGAGAAATAAAGTTAACATTGCAGTTCGAAATTAACTGTTGATACAATTCTATTCTGATATAAACAATTGAAGCGATAAAAATTGCGTTTACAAATTCAGATAAAAAAAATTCAATTTAACGGGATAAAGCTACGTCAGCAACAGGAACTGCGTAGCCATGGAAATGTTTAATTTCAATTCCCTCTCAAACAGAAACACTTTAGTGGCTAAAAAAGATTAAATGACGTCATGGCAAAACAACTTCTTCCTTAAAAACAAATCTTCCTTTCCACGCATTAAAAAACAAAACCATGAAGCGCTATTTGACAGAATTAAACAATTGCATCAAAACTTATATTCAAAACCACCTAATCCAAACATAGCTACTGTACATCTTCAACTGGTTCTATTAATGGCTAAACAACTTAAATAAAAATTCAGAAATTCAAAATTTAAAAACAAAACTGCATCGGAGCATGTAATTGAAAATATATCGAACCAAACACACCGTTTACCGATTTTCTAAAAAATAAAAATAAGACTTCACAAGAAGACTTTTACATTTCATATTGAATAGTTTAATGCCAACCGCACTTACTGAATGCTTGGCGTCAACAAGACCGTTTAAATTTCTTTCATTCCTCTTATTCAACAAAAAAAGCAAGAAAGTAGAAAAAAAAGAAAAAAAGCGTGTTTAAAATTCAAATGTTCAAATAGATAATTCGACCACTTGAAGAGTAAACCGAAAAAAAGCTGAAACTGTCAACCATCTGTTGCGATTGGCGATCAATCAACGTGGAATACTTATTTATGGATAGTAGACGCTCGAGACGCACAATTTCTCAATTTAAAAAGCACGTGTCTTGAATTGTACACAGCAACGCAGCACAGTAGGTTTCCTCGACAATGTCTCTAATATATTCTACGACGAAAAATATTGATAGAAAACAGAAACCCATTCGGTAAAACAGATAATACAGTACTCGGTATACGGTATGGCTAGAAATTTTAAATACTCGAGAGTAAACATCAGCATTCAAGCAGAACAAATTTTTTTTATTGTTGCACAGTAAGCTATTTTGTCAATATGCACACTCAATATTCAAACATGGCATTACATCACAAAACCGGAAACGTATACTTGTAATATAAACCAAGCACGATTTACAATGTCAATCCATCGTCGTACCAAGGGAAACAAAAAGACCTTATCAATCTAACAAACTAAAAATAACGCTAAAGGTTGCGCCTCAAAACCTAAATTTAGTGCTTATAAAAGAAAACAATTAGCTTCTCAAAAACAAGAATTATACTAAGCAGTTTAAAAACCAAGATTTGTTACTAAGGGCCAGATTTATCGTCTTAAAAGCCACACGAATGTGGTATGATACTGTGAAGCTGAAAACTAAAATGCTAGTGGTTTAAACTTTAAAGGGGTTAAGCGCCTTAGTTTAATTTTGCATGCCACCAGTGATAAATGCCATCGCAGCTAACCGCCATATACAACTGCGTCTGTTGGTTTCACTGCAAAATTTAATTTACATTTTCGTGTAGTTCGATTCATAAATTAGTGGTTAAAGGCTTTTCAAGTCAAGAGAGTGGCTGCTTGTCAATTTTAAGAGGCCTCTAAAGTATTCGTCTAAAAAACGATTGTATAGATATTTCTATGCTTTTGACAAGAAAAAGTTGTCAATCACATTTTCTTTACATTTCTTTTGGATTTCAACTGCCTTTTTGACCTTTATAGAAATTTAATGTTACTTGGAGAGGCTTTCAGCTAAGCAGTAAAATCGCTGTAGCAGAACTAAAATTGTACGAGTATAAATCGATGCAAAATAATGCATACAAGTTTCAATTTTCAATCTCCAAAACAAAGTTTACGAGTGATTTCAACGGATTAGAACGATTCTCAACGAAAAACCCCTTTTCAATTTCATCTAATTCAGCCCAAATTCATCAATGTATTATAAAACCACACAAAAAACTTGCTAGTCTGATCACACACAAAAAAAAACCAATTTATACCGGTACTGTAAATATTTGCTAATGCGGTCATGGAAGTGCATTTCATCAAATGCGGTAACGGTATACAATTTTGTCTAAGAAATTGCTTCAGACGGGAAAATGCTATCTATTTTTCTTATTCATACACCAATGATGTTAGTGGACATGGGTGTCTCTCCCAATTCTTCCACATCATTTCACATGCATCCAGATATAACCAAACGTTGTAGGTGATTGATATTGACTCGCATCACTTGTATCGTGCTATACTGCCCTAGTCAAAGCATCAAAATAAAGAAAAGCGGATGACAGTGCAGTCGACCAATAAGTAATATGTTGTATATTGCATCTTCCCATTTACTGACTTTGGCATGTGAGCGATACGAGTATAAGCTGCAGCCTAAAGGTATGACATTATATTCTACTTAGGGATCAAAACCTCAAACTAAAATTCGCATTATGCATAGTGACCACACTGACAACAATAGTTGCATGTAATACTTACAACTCCTAATATGATGTAACAGGCCACATATTTTTCTCAACAAAAAAAACTTCTTTTTCCTAAAATAATCTACAGGCGGCCCTCGAGATACATAACTGGTCCGTTCCAGTACCCTTTATGCAACTCGAATTTTATGCAAGTCCGAGGAATCCTCTATTTACGCTGAAAAAAATGGTTAAGTGACCATATACTAAGTTGAAAACATCATTATATCAATAAATTATACTAAAATGATATTAAAATAAGTTATTAAATAACCAAGAATTTGTTTTCAACAATAATTCTTTCACATTGTTTGTGTGCATTCAGTTTGTTAAGAGTGCTTTCAGTGCTAAAAACCAATTTTCAGAGCGCCTTAACGTTAAAATTTGTATATGTAACTCGAGGTTTATGCATGTCGAAACTATGTATCTCGAGGGCCGCCTGTATACAGTATTTTGATGCTCGTACATTTTTATACAAAAGTGATAGTCAAAATTGGTCATTTTTTAGACATTAAGAAAAGTGACTAAACTAAGTGGGAACAAAATTGAAAAAAATATTATACTATATAATAAATTAATTTACTAAAATTCGGAAAAAGCAGCTTAAAATATAAGGTCTACGATATACGATATCTTACTTTCCACAAATTTAAAAATAAATTGGGAAAAGATTAACGTTCGTATACATGCTGAATTGGGCAACACAAATCATAGTAAATATGGGTCATATATTGAGAATCTTAAAAATCATACATATTTTTTAAAAATTTTTAAATCTTCTGAAAACCATCATAAATTTATTATAGGAAAAAGATAGCCGTGGGTAAAAAATCGACAAATTATGGTTGCACAGACACAGTAAAGTTCGTTTTCAAATATCTACTATTAAAAAAAAATTACAGTGCATAAAAATAAGAATATATGATTGCGCCGTTGGTACCATCTGCTTTTCCAAAGTTGTAAATAAACTTTTCTTTTTGTAAATTGTGCATCTATTTACATTCACAAATTGAGGTTCCACATCTTATTTCTATACTCCTATGTAGCGACATTTTTTTGCTTGTAAACTACCAAATTATTTTCATGTTCAATTCTCACAAATGGCACACTTACCAGTAAAGATAAAACTAAATTTATTCCAAACTACTAGTGCAACTTTTGTTGTAAACATCGCAAACTCGGTAAAAGGAATCTCATCATCAAATACCAAACAACTTTTACTAATCCATTTCGTGTTCGATATATTTTTTTAATACTGTACAACATGAAAAAATTTAAAAAATAAAAAAAACTGCGTCGCCAAACTATATTCATACGAACAGTATCACTAACCATCTAAAGTTTCGTGCTTGTTTATATGTTCACATATTTTTTCCCTCTGTTTATTCCCAAATCGGAGATAAAAGAGCATCGATTTTCAACATTGAAAAGTGTCAGATGAGAAAAAAATGTACTTCAAAACGCATTACCTGCCGCCAGGTGGTTGCATATACTAAAGTATGAAACTAAATTCTTCTCAATGTTTAAGCCGTATTTCACATAGAAACCAGAGAAGTAGCGATAAAACTAAAAACATTTACCATGTCCGGCAAACAAACAACGTCGTAATATTACATTACAGTATGTAGATCACTAATACTTTAAAACCCTAAAAACCAGTTCAATAATCGACATAAAAATTCGTAAACAGAATTCAATCATAGGGTAAGCATTGTTAAGTTCTGTAAGCTCTCTCTTACACTAGCGTACTAAAAACATGATTTTGTTCAAAACGTAAGGGAACATGTGGAGTATAAATTCATCAAATAAAATAGTTTACAGTGCTACACAATATAATGACTTGCAGTTTAACGCCTCATCATTATTCAGAATTTAAATTTTAGCATTATTTTTTAAATTTTCAATTTATCGGGTTTTTTACCCTTTTATCACACAAAATTCCTATCAAATATTCTATTAAGCCATTTACACTTGAATCGTCCAGAATAGCAAAAAAAAAAAAAAAAAAAAAAAAAGAAAAAAAATCTTCAACGAATGAATTCAAAAATACAGTTCGCCCTTGTGACAATAACCTTTGTCAAAAGCAAAATGATTGTTCACCAAATTCTGTATTCGGACCAACTGCCACTAGCTCTTTTCTTAAAATATATTATACAATATTTGACAGCCAGCCGCATTAGTTTAACGAAAAATTTGGAAATGTAACTTTGGAGATAGTAGCATTTCAGATCAACTTTCTATCAGTGAAAGAAGTCTTTTTTATTTTTATCAAATCTTTTGCGTGCGTCATTTGCAGACAAGTCTCAATGCTTTTTTTTTTCCCCACAATTTTTATTTTAAATGCAAATGTAAGTGGTACGTCTTAAATGTTTCGCAAAGATGCTTCAATAAAGACGTGCCACTGCAGAATACAGGGTGAATTTTAAAATCCGTTTAAAATAAATTTAATAAAGTTTAAAATTACAGTATGTATCCTAATTACAGTATTTCAAATAGAGAAAATAATATTTACAGCCAACGGCACAATACTACAAAAAAAAATAAACATCAAACTTGTAACCCAAATACAAGTACATATTTTAAAAACAAGTACAGTAATTAAAACTCGAGAAGTTTCTTATAAAATCCAAACTAAAAAATGTAGCAGCTAATAGAATTTTTGGGACTCTGGCTGTCATTTCACGAATAGAAATACGAAGATGAAAAGTGCATCAAGATTTGAAATGAAATCGATTAAAGTTCAAAGTAACAAAAACGTAGTATAAGAAGTCGGAAACTTTTTACTACGAAAATACTACTGCATTTCCTAATAGATATTG
This sequence comes from Helicorthomorpha holstii, assembly GCA_013389785.1. NCBI lineage: Eukaryota > Metazoa > Arthropoda > Diplopoda > Polydesmida > Paradoxosomatidae > Helicorthomorpha > Helicorthomorpha holstii. Next base: position 7,971,728 of record JAAFCF010005748.1, on the reverse strand, counting down.
CATTTTGATGGAACTGCTGCCTATCAATGGCTTTAAAACTGTAATAAATATACAAAGTGTATATTTTTTCCAATTTTGCAGGAAGTTATCATACATAGCACACAGTAACAATATTCAAAACGCTATTCATTCAAAGCATTTTTGGAATACCAACAAGGATTTTAAAACCATTTAAAATTGATATTCGCTTGCGTTGGTATTGCAATTAGCGGCCAGCACATTTTATAACCTCAAAATCAAAGCAATTATAAAGGAAATACATTATACACCAAACGGTCATTCTTTCTCACAACAACATACAAAAGTGTAAAAAAAAAAAGTATTACGTTTGTCGTAAATACCTGTTGGCCTGACCGTAGATGTCACCGATTTGGAAACATTTGGATAACCATATCCAAAAAGAGCGGGTACGGTCGGCGCACTGCTGTTAGCGGCAGACACAATGAGTTTAGTCCAACTTTTCATCCCATGTGAAGAATAAGGTTAAGAGACAATCAACATCAATTCATTTTCACGAAGAAACGCTTTGTTGTGCACTTAAACATTCACATGAACCAGCAAACTTGGCAAATTAAATTATGTCAAATAAGAACTAATGTTCAGCTGCTAATCACGTACCGCACATTTGGCAGAATTACCTCACAACTTTTAGTTAATTTTGCAACCACACTGTTTATACAGTAGTCGCAAGCAAACGATCGATTGATAATAATTGATGTTTCCTTTAAGTGTACGAGTTTATTTTATTAACTGAGGATTATTTCCGAATAAAATTGCTCCAAAAACTTTAACCGAACTTTATACAGTTTTTACGGTCGTTTACTTTTCTAGTTACTCAAAAAAACGCTCACGCAAAGCGTAAAAGCAGAACATCGTTCACCATCCAACATAAAACATTTGCAGCAACTGTCTATCAAATTGAAAATAAAAAAACTTCGGCACACTAAAGTAAAAATAACTTTCTGTTTACGACGATGCAATATCCGGAGTGCAGTGTCTAAATGGCCCTATATGTTGCAATGCACGTCCACGTAACATCACTCAGATGAAATAAGAAATGCATTGCACACGCTAACAGTCAGTCGAATTCCCAGGGTTTTTAAAGTAAAGGTGAGAGTGTCAGCCTCGACTTTACAACCGCAAGTGATAATGCTATCCATTTGCAGTGTGAGCCATCTCGCATGTGTGGCTTTGGTTTTCAGCTCAAGTATAATGTTTGAAGGTGGTACAAAAACGTAGTGACGCACAAGACGTCTCTAATAAATACGTTCAGCGCCGACTAACGGTAGATTATCAAAACGGTTTCCATAGAAACCCGTTACTTCAGTGTGTTGTTGTTACTACTGTATGTTAAGCGCAGATGTCTCGCTTCCAAAAACATAATTGCCAGCCTCCAAAAAAAAAATTAATTAAAATCGACTCAAAAGGTTTTTCTTAAGTAAAATTAAATAGAACTTGAACTCTGCTCTCAGCTCTACTCATTATCAGTCCAAAAGCGTGAACAAACTTAAAGTAAATAACATTTTAGACAATGAAAAATGAAAAGTTTCAAAACAAAAAAAAGCCATTATCTCGTTTGCAGCTCAACTACAATATAAACGCAAGGTATATTCACCATTTTAATTTCATTTTAAGTCATGTTAGTATCGTTTCGATTAACGTTATATAATAGTTGTCACATTTACCAAACCATAACAATTTTTTTTTCATTTAACATTTCGTTTTATAACTTTACAAATTAAAAATTGATGTTATCTACGAACTTTAAATGCAATAAAGGTGGTGTGGTAACCTCTGTATACTTTCCCTTGAAAGTAAAAGCCATGACCAAATGTTTTTAAAAAAGTAAACCAATGAATTACATAAAAATGTTGGTGTTAAATTGCGCGACCTAAACCGAAATCACAATCTAATCTAGTTCCCGAAACTTTTATATGGTGTATTGTCATGCATTTTTAATTTATGTAAACAGTAAAACATCACGTATATTTATTTATAAATAAAATTCCGATGTGTTTACAGCTATTGCGTGCGTTAACAGTTTGCATTTTAAATTCAGTACGGTATATAACCGTATTTAGAGTGTTCTCAAGGTTAATTTCGCATTGGAGAATAAACTATGTCACTTCATCGTTACGACTAAACCATTAATAATACAATCTTGTTACGCTAGCATTTTGTATGCTGTGTAAATTATAATGAATTACTGCATATTGTAACAATTTTTTTCATTTACAAATAGCTAAAAAAACATGAAAGTGTTTATCATATTTGCTTACTCTATTTGTAAAAATTACTTTATTTGTAAAAAAAAAACAAAAAAAACAAGACAAATATTCATTGTTAGCAATGGAATTTATTCCCGTTACTTGTAATAGAAACTATCTTTAGCAGTTACACCTTGCTGCGAATTTTAAGGACCCCAAAGGTTAACCTGCTTGAAGGGGAAGTGGCCCCTGGATGTGTATTGCTAGTCAACCTGCTTTAAGGAGAAGTGGCCCCTGGATGTATAGCTCTACAAGGGTGCCATAGCATAAAAAGTTTGAGAACCACTGGGCTATACAGTATAAGTCGATAAGATTTAGGGTCGAAATTTTGACAACATTAGCTGTTCTTAAGCATTTATGGATATAACAAAAGTTTGAGACCTCGTCGCTTTGTTTCAATTTAAAAACTCATCATCAATTAAACATTACTGATATCTTTGCTTATACTCTATATTTACGTTTAAAAAACAATAAAGCAATTGTATCCGCATTTTAACCATAATTTATTATTATTCATTAAAACTGAAAACAATTGCAACGCCATTAACTAAACTGTAATTCCACGGTTTAATGAATATAAATAACGAGTGCTAATTAGACACACTATGGCATCATTGCTGCGATACAATAAATCGTGGTAGATAAATCGCAACAGGAAACAACCATGTTTTAAGCTACTGGATCTTAATAATCTCATAAAATGACTCAAACGAGTTACAGTAGTTTAGTTTTTTTGTCATTTCCGCCATACTTGGCAACATATTAAACTATTTCATATACTGAATGTCGTAGTTTATGTGGTAAAATTTAAAATTAATTACAGAGCTTGCAGCCAAAAGTAACAATAAACGTAAAATTATAAAAACCATAAATTAATTTAAATATATGTTAAATTATAACCGTATATAATAACGGATACCAATTTGATTGATTTGAAAAATGCTATATGAATGGGCACAAAAATTATCTTTGTTTTTCCGGAGCAAAATATACTAATAACTAAATAAAATATTAAATTATACAGTAATAACAAAGCAATAAAAACCGCTAAAACACATTATAGCCCAAAGACCAAAACCAAACGCCATGTACACGGCCGGAAGTCATTGCACGATTCAATAAAGCAAAACAGTAGAGCTACAAACAATACTGAAGGAAGATGTTATTAATCATTTATTAAAGACGCCTCATATTGAGTCAATATTCAATAAATTGTATTTCTACAAGATCAATTTAGTCACTGTCACTGCATTTCATAGCTATTATAATGATCATCTGTGCTATCCCAATCGGCCATCTTATTTAAACATTACTATCACATTTCCGAGCATAGCCAAGGCTATAAATAAAATAAATAGCTACGTAAAAACTATCAACCGCAATCGTATTATCTTATAATGGCAATAATAATATCATTGATAAATTAATTCAAATACATTTAATAATTTTCATAACAAGTCAACTAATTTGGTCTTTACCAAAATTTTAACCTTACTAAATAAAATACTAATCAAAAAAAAAATATTACACGTTAAATCAATGTTTCCCAACATGGGGCTTACGCATCACCGGTGGACAATTCGATTGCAAAAGAGAACAATTTGAAAATGGACTTAAAAATCCAAAATTGAACTAAAAACAAACTCAAATTTTCACAAATGGACTGAAGAATAGTGAAATTGAAATTGGAATTGGAACCTGGCAAAATATCTTTTCAAGCAAGAAACTACAGTAACTAAATTTAATCACAAATAATTCAAATAATATAGAAAATAATGAATTTCAGTTCAACATTATATGTTTTGAAAATTTACTTACAGTGTTTGCTCAATCATTTTAAATCAGTTCCTATTAATTTCTTTCTAAAACCTATCATTCAAGTATTTTCATGAACAATACAATTTTTGAATATAAAAAATTATGTAAATGTTATGAGACCAAAAGATTTTTAGAAAGGTTTAGGCGAAGCATAGCACAATAAAGATTGGGAAACACTGCTTTAAATAAATACTATAGTTAAACGTTAAAATGGTGTGAAAATTCGGTTTCATAATAATAATGAGTCTAAAAGCGTTAAAAACGAGAATTCTGAAATCATAAAATCTGCCAATTGTTATTTTCTTAATCAAAGACAACCATTCACTAAGTTTTGAAATAAAATCGACTAGTGATACTGCAGTATTTATCTTGCATTCAAATATCTAAAGAGAAATTATCAAAAATAATAAAAACGTTTTCAACTGTTGCGGGTAGCTATTTACGACATTCACAAAGAAATAATGTATTCACCTAAGAAAACTATTTTAGTCATTATCACAGTAACAGAAGCATCTTTTCTTCAAGACATTTTTAAGTCACCCACATAATTAATTAAGCATTTCAAGATTCTTAGCGATATATTATCAAATAACAAAAGCAATTATTATGCTTCACACAACGCTGAACAATTTCTCCTATAAATACAGACAAAATTATTCCAGACAGCATCAGACACCGTCAACCAACTGAAATTCGAATCCACAACAACAGCAGACAAGAAATCTATTTAATCGATCACTTACTGTAGATTAGATGGCTAAACCCATCGTTATCGTCTTATTCGGTAAAGTACCATACTTAAATTGACTGAAACTAATAAATTTTTCTAACGGTCTTATTGCATTTGATCACATAGCCACCATCCTCACGATCACTTCTGGAGAAGAAAATGAAACTGATCGAGTAAGTAAATAAAAATAACAAATAGTTTTTTAAGCGTTTTACAGTGTATAGGTGTCGATGATAACTACAGTACACGTCTATACATTTCAATGCTTTGAGTTAGTATCTTGAGTAACTTTACGTTATTAAATTTTAACTAAGATAAAACGTGGAATATCTTATGGCGGTGGTGGAGGACATGGAGGAGGAGGGGGTGGTGGTGGATATGGAGGAGGCGGCAGTGGTGGTGGTGGATATGGAGGAGGCGGCGGTGGTGGTGGACATGGCGGAGGCGGATATGGATTCGGCAGTGGTGTTGTAGGTGGCTATGGATTTAATGCTGACACTGGTCGTTTTGAAGCCGAAGCTTCTAGCGCAGGAGCAGATGCCCAAGCAGCAGGCCAACAACTTTCGTAATCCATTTTGAGACCGTTTTTAGCCATTGTTATTAGAATATTTAAAAACTAATGCCATTTCTAGATCAGCTTTGAACCAAGCAAAAAGTTCGGCATCTTCGGCCGCAAGCCAAGCCTCCCAAGCGGTTATTATTGTTGTGCACTTTTTGAGAATGATTTGAAAAGTTTTGCCTCAAACTCAATTATAATAATTGTTTTCTCGTAAATCAAAAAAATTCTTTTATATTTGGAACCCCAATATTATAAACTCCTATTTCGGTCACACGTCTTATAACACGATAGTAAAACTTTTCAAATCAGAATCATAGTTTCTATGATTAAATTTTTTTTTCAAATATTAGGTTCACGCTGCACAGCAAGCAGCTTCTGCCGCTCAAGCCAAATGGAATGCCGCAAACCAACAAATAGCTGCAGGTATACAGTATTACAGTGAGAAAAGTGCCCATTTTAAAAGACTGCAACTTTATTACTCGATCTTTTTAAAAAAAAAATTGGAATGCACTTTAGAGTCTTTCATATACAGTAGTTTATTTTTGATACCCTAGACATTACAGTAAACGAATATTACATGATTTTGATAATGCACTATGCTTCCATAAAAGTAGTCAGACAATCCATTCAGTGGCAATTTCTACAGCCTTTAAGATTACTCCCTCTCCCAATAAATAGTCAAATGCACCAACTACTTTATTTTTGGTTACCTTACTACTATAATAACTCTATAGAAAATGTACAGTATGGTAATAGTAGTACTAAATGCCATTTTCCAAAATAGTTATCTGTATATTTACGGATCTTTAAAAAAAAAGTGCACTTCCTATGGATTACTGTATCATCGTTAAAAATGCTGCATCTAAAAATCAATATTTTAAATTTTATGTACGGTACTTTCTAGCGCAAGCCGCCGCCAATGCACATGCATTGGCTGCCCAGAAGAATGCAGCTGCCGATGTAGCCGCCGCAAACGCCCGTGCAGCCGCTGCTGAACAAGCGGCATACGCTGCCAAAGCAGCAGCTAACGCCCGCGCTCAAGCCGCTGAGCAACATGCCGCATCTCTACAAGCAGCCGCCGCAGCAAAACAGTCAGCAGCTGCGGCCGCTAAAAGTCATTATGGCAGTGGATATTAGTGCTTTAGTATAATTATTATGCCATTCAAAGTTATTAAATTATCTTTGTAATACATTAAATTATAAAAGATAAATGAAAATAAATCCATTTAAACAATAACCTATCTCGAATTGTATTCTAAAATAAACTACATTACACCGGTACGGTATATAATTACTTTAACTGATTAAATTGCTATGCACTACTAATGCTATTTTTGGAAAAACAAAAATGTTTTCTATAAAAGCTAACAATAGAATACTTGAGTTTTAGAAATTATTATTTCTCTATGTTATAATTATTTACAACAAATATTCTAAACAATAAAATGTTTTGAAGGCCTTTCTCATTTTCAAACAACACTTTTGTAATTGTTGCATCATCGTCAATAATTTTGAATGAATATAAACTTTCGCGAAAACCATATTACCCATTGAGATTAAATGATTGCAATGAACGATATACCTTATAATTATTGACGTTGCACTTGCATTATATAAAAGTAAAAAATGGTCTTTCAAAATTATCTTTAAAAACAGGAGTTTACATAGTGATTTAATTTGTCAATTTGCGTCAACCATTGACAAAAGTCGCATTAGTAAAAATCAAATAATAACTTTCTTTGTTAACGTCGTTGTTTTGTAAAAAAAAAAAAAAAAAAACTTGTTTTCATTATGTCAATTTTTTATATAAATTTAAAAGCGATTTAATTGGGAGGTAGATGAGTTCTCGATAGAAACCTTTATACTTAATCTCTATATATATACAGTACGACAATTTTCAAATTAAATCTTAAAATCAAACGTTTAGAAGCATCGTTTTTTGCGTTTATCATCGAGTTTATTCGTTATTAAAACTTTTAAGATGAGTTTTTTAAAACTGACTTTAGTTTTGGCAATGATTGTCTCTTGTTACGCTGAACTTCATTGGAATAAAGTAAGTGAACTGTTGGAATGATTGTTTTTTAGAAATGTATCAAACACTTTTGCTTGTATTAATGACAACAAATTTAATTTAATTTTCTTGTTCATTTTTAAATTTAGTGCAAGCCCAGTGAATCGGTAAGTACCAATTACATACAATATTTCAACAAGCAATTAAATCTCACGACTAAAACTTTTTAAAATTTGTCAGCATATGAATTTATTCAGAGAATGTATGAAATCGGAGATGGTAGATACAGAAACCATGACAGAAGATTGGAAAGAAACTGATGTTAATTTTATTTGTTGCAAGTTATGTCTTTTTCAAAATTAACAAAACATTGACATTTTAGGAATTGCCAAAAGTTGCAGTTTGTGTTATGAAGAAGAAAGGAATTGTAAGTTGCCCTTAAACTTTTAAATTAAAGTTATTTGTGGTTTTGGTTTCTTATAATTTAAATAGCTTACTGAAAATATGGAATATGTGGAAGAAAAATCTCTAGAATGCATAGATGATTTAATAGCAGATGAACAGGTAAAACATTACAAAAACAGTGCAACTGTATACTGTATTTTGCGATGAATCGATTTTAATTAAAATACGAATTCAACACCAGATTAAGAAAGAAATCAAAGAAGGAATAATTGAATGTGGAAAAGATCTCGATCACGTAATTTTGCCTTTTCAATACCAAAAATGATTGAAAATTCAATGAACCATAAGTATCACTAACCATAGTAAATTTCTATTAGAAATCACCAGCAGACCAAAAGAAAATTTTCATGTGCAAGAAAAATCTCATGAAAGAGGTTCGTTAAAAATGCCATACGATACTTCTACAATGTTAAAACTTATATTCATCGTCATTTTTACTCGTTTTTTCTAGCACTGCGCTTAAAAACCATCGTTGATAGCATCGAAATCAAGTAACAAACGAGATTTCTATAATATGACATGTACGGTATACCGGTATCATCTAGTTTTAATTATTAAATATTGTTTTTATGTAAGGGAATACTGGAATTACTAAAATACTGATACTGTAATATAAAATATAATATGAAATAAAACTATCTCATTAATCGACATTTAGCTGCAAATGCAAAATACCGGTAACTAAGCGGAAAAAATGTTCGATTTCAAACTTCAATCGCCCTGTCACATTTTCAATTCTCTGATCCCTGACTTTATACTGTATTAAGTAATGTAATTATGTGAATTGAAAATAATTAACCTGACAATAATGAACTATAGATATGTATAATATTGTATAATTTAAAATGATAAGCTTGCAATTTCTCTTACCTTTCTCGTGGATTCTGGCAGGTAGTGTAGCTCTGACTCTAGTAAACTTATCGCCATATTAGTTACCAAATACAGTATGTTGAAACCGAAACGACACAGTAAAAACACACTTGAACATCACAAAACTAAAGTTAATTGAGCATAATTAATAACACAGTACATTTCACAGTTTCCAATTGAATTTGCCATCGCGAACACTTCACATAATTCAATCACCGCGCTTGTTGCTTAATACAAAAGCAACTTGAAGACAACAGCTGATTCACAACAGCGCAGTCGCGTCGAACTCTCGTAGCGCCGTAGAAAAACACGTGGTTAAGTGGTAACCGAAACGGTTGCTTTATTCGTTTTTAGTTGCAAAGTAAATTTTAATGGTCGGCATGCAATAGTTTAGGATTGAATTTAGTACCGGTATAACAAAAATGAGTTATTTAATGAAACTATCCATTTCACATTTAAGGATTAAACGGTGTATAGATTTGTATAATGTATGTCCACTATGTAAAGAAATTACTCGGATGCCATCAAACTATCTTAGCTCAGGTATTACAGGTAATGTAAATATGTAATTAGGTTGTCCACCTTAAATATTATTTTTTTAAAAAACTGATTTAATCTTGCAGTTCGTCAGCAGGCAACTTCGACTACAAAAACGTCGCTGTTACCCACTGTTGAGAAAAAAGTAAAAAAAAAATCTAAGAAAGACTCTTACTCTGATGTAATTCAAGGTAATTGTTTTCCGCTGTTGCACTAAGGACATAGAGATAATTTTAGTCATTTTCTTTTGTTTACTAACAGTTTATGATTCTAATGGCTCGACTGTTAAACAAAAACGAACGTTAATTAAAAACACATCTTCAAAAGATGTATTGAAAGCATTGGCTTTGAATGAAAGTAAACTTAATGGAGCCGTGCTCGGAGAAACAGTTAAACTTAATATTGGCGAATGTGCTGTTGATCCCACTTTACAAAATACCTTGGCGGATCATCAGAAATTATTAGATAGTTCCAGACATCTTGACTTACCGACTACCGAGTCCCAGTTCTTTAATTCGGTGCCGGAACCATTAACATCTTTGCAATTCGATCGCGTTGACGAATCTCTCGACTCAGTTTTTGATGCAAGTGAGGAGTTGCATGAAGAGGAGACTGTTAGCAAGTCTAATAAAAAATCTAAGTAAGCATATTTTGTTATTATACTAAATACTCAAATTAAGATGAAAATTATAGGCGAGTAAGAAAGTATCTTACAAAAAAAGAGCAAGAAATAACTGCTAAAGTGACTTCAGATGAAAAAAGACAATTCACTCGTCAGATTTTAGATAAAGAAACAATGACTGCGTATATTGACGTTTGTGTTCATTGCAATATGGTAAAATTTTCAATTTCCTTGTTGTAATGTCCAGTTATAAGTTATTGGTTTTGTTTAGGCAAGTTACGCACATAATGCTCTTGTTGCACACCGAGCTAGACTGAAATCTAAAAATATTGAAATTGCTGCAAGCGTTTATAATCGAGTGTTACAAGCTCAAGCTCGAAAGGTAAATAAATGTAATAAAACAAACAAAAATTACTGATAGAATTTTAATTACAGGGAAACTGGAATAAAGCAAAGGAATTATTGTTTATAATGCGAAGTGATAAAGTAAAAGCTACACTTCAAACATACGCTGCATTATTTGACTGCATCTCAAGGCTTCCAAATCATGATACTCAAACTATTAGCAATTTATTAGACGACATTAAGAAAGATGTATGAAAATTGAATTAATACCATTAAATGTTTACTAATATGTTTTTATCAGGGTCTTGATATAAAAAATATGGATAAGGAATGCATTTATATTGATGATCAGCGTGAACGAATACTAAAAGTAAGAATTATTCAACAGTTTACAGTTTGGATAATATCAATTATATTTAACGTATTCCAGGTCATTAATTTGGTGCAACCAAATTTTGTTCCTGATTCAATCCTAATTAAAGAACCTTATGACTGTAGATTGTTAAATGGACTTAAAGAACCCGTTGAGGTACTACCAATTATATTTTTATTACATGAAAGTTTTGTATATCTGTATTTTTTTCTATATATGTATGTTTATTCCTATAGAGATATAATCTTTCTGGGAAAGGACTGCCAGGTGTTAAAGAGATGCAGTTGAACGCCCTTCGACAATGTAAAATGGAAATTGACGGTTATTTAACGGTCAAATCAATTCTTAAATCTTCTCAATCAAATACCGATAGATCTATTCAAATGGTTGCTTTAGTTTAAATATTTGCATTAAGGAAACTTGTTTAATGAATTGTTATGATTAGAAAAAAATTCTTGAAAGTCTTGAAACGAATTGGAGATCAGCAATAACGGAAAAATTTAAGATGAATATTGAAACTCTTAAAGAAAATATGAATAGTGAGTATGAATATGCTTTTATCATTAATTACTTGCTGGTGCATTATTATCATATTTTGTAATAAAGGAGGAAAAAATAGTTGGAATGTGAACTATTACCCGTTTTTGTCGGTGATGAAACCAGAAGAGTATGTAGAAATTATGATGCAAGAAATTAATTTGTTGGCAGAATCTTCAGAAACGTATAGCACTCCTCAGGTTGTTTTACATACGGACATTGGGAATAAGGTGATGCACAGGTTTTTTGTGCACGCTAAAGAACAAAACAAATTAGTTCATAAGGTATTTATTACAAGTGTAAGTGCTTATCGAATAATTTCATATTCTAATTTATTTGTTAGGTTTTGAGGGTTTATAGGGACTACTGCAACTACCAAAGTGATCTCAATTTATCAAGTTCAGAAAATCCTAGAGAGCAGTGGAATAAACTTCTTAGTATACATTCTAAAGGACCAACACTAGTAATTACTAATTTAAATTTGCTTTGAAATTTTTTATACTGATCTGTGCAAATCTTTAATAGGATTATGAGCAAGCGATATGGCCAAAGTTCATTTTAACTAAAGTAAACGCATGTTAATATCATAATTTTGCAGTGATTTAAAATGATTTTTAAATATCATTTAGATTGGAAGTTTTCTTTACGAGATAATTTTAAATGAAACAACTTTCAACCCTGATATGTTGAAGCCTTCTATTACACCAAACACATCAAAGTAAAACTATTATCAGATTGTTTATCTCATTGTGAATTTCAAGAACACTTGTTAATGCAATATAAACTTACAAATAATACCGGTAACTTCAACAAAAATAGCAAAGTGTTTTTAAAAAAATAGTTTGTGTTATGTTTGCATCCTCAAATATTTTCATATTGAAATTTAATATTGTACCGGTACTTGTTAGTAGTAAGTACTAACGTTTATGAAATTCATAATGTTTGTGATAAAGCATATCATGGTTAATAAGCATTAACAATTTACTTTCAGTAAGAAAAATCTGGTTTTTAATCGTGTTTATCGGAAATGTGAAAACAACAATTATATGAAAGAAGACATCAAAGTAATTAATCGTACTTTGGTTGTAATCATTTAGTATTCATTTTGATTTATACTTTCAGATTGATGAACGCATTATTAGGCTTTTCAGTTTAGCCGGAAAAGAAAATTTAAAATTTTCCTCAACGATTTTACCTATGCTTGTACCTCCATTACCATGGACGTCTATTAGAAGTGGTGGCTACTTACTTTCGTCAGGTATACGATACGTAATTTATTTTTAATAAATACTTAGATTCGATCTTTAACTTATCTTTTAGGGAAATTTATTCGACTACCACCTTCAGCTATGCTTCAGCACCTGCGCCTCAAGGAAACTCCTAATAAACAGTTGTGGCCAGTCTTTGATTCACTTAATCAGCTTAGCGAGTGTGCGTGGAAAATTAACAAACCGGTAAAAAGTCAAATTTGCTGTTTGTTTTCAATATTTAATATTTATATTTACAGATAATGGACATTATTGTTGAAGTCTTTAATAATAATGGAGACGAGTCATTGGATATACCTCCTCCACCTTTAGACGTTTCGACGTTTCCTAAAACTTCCCCGTAAATAGTTATTAATGCATATACGATATCATGGGTTTTCTAAATAATATTAATTGCAGAGGAATGATAAAAGAAGAAAAAAATAAAGTATATAAGCAGAGGACGTCGTTAATGCAACGACGAGCTGAAATGTATAGTTTGTGGTGCGATGCACTTTATCGACTATCAATAGCAAATCACGTAAATCAAAATCTGAGTAAAAATAGTTTAATCATTTTGTTCATGTTCATTTGTTTTACAGTACAAAGATAAGACCTTTTGGTTTTCGCATAATATGGATTTTCGTGGCAGGGTGTATCCATGCCCTCCTCATTTCAATCATTTGGGTACGATATGCATTTATCACAAACTTGTCAATGGTGCTTAACTGTTTATTGTAGGCGGGGACGTTGCCCGTAGCTTGTTACTGTTTGGTGTCGGAGAACCATTAGGAAAAAATGGTCTTGACTGGTTAAAAATTCATTTGATCAATCTAACTGGGATGAAAAAACGGTACTTAAAAAGTTTTTGATATAATTAAGAATGTTATTAATTTAAAGCATTCTATAACAGAGAATCAATAAGAGAAAGACTTCAATATGCCAATGAAATGATGCCGGAAATTATTGATTCTGCTAATAATCCTCTTACTGTATGTTAAATTTTTAATTTCATATTCATGGAATATTAAGTAAGTTTTTACTAGGGTAATCGATGGTGGACCAAATCAGATGAGCCTTGGCAAACTCTTGCTTGTTGCAAAGAAATTGTTCAGGCCTCTGCATTGCCAGACCCATCAACATACATCTGTCACTTTCCCATTCACCAAGATGGTTCATGTAATGGATTGCAACATTATTCCGCGCTAGGTAGAGATGCGTTAGGGGCTGAGCAAGTAAATTTGCTACCCAAGGATAAACCAGAAGATGTCTACACTGGTGTTGCTCAATTGGCAAGTTAAATACAATGCAGTCGAATGTGGGAAAGTTAATAAATTTAGCGAATTCTGCATTTCAACAGGTTGAAATTGAACGGGCAAAAGATGCTGCTAATGGTATTGAAATTGCCAAAGTACTTGAAGGATTTGTAAAGAGAAAAGTCATTAAACAGACTGTGATGACTACAGTTTATGGCGTCACACGATTTGGTGCTCGTCTCCAGATTTTAAAGCAGCTAAAAGCAATGCCAGATTTTCCTGCTGATAAACAGTGGGAAGCATCGATGTACCTTGTACAAAAAACATTTCAGAGTATTCAAAAAATGTTCACTGCAACTAAAGAAATCCAAGTAATCTAGTTTACGCCAATGCTATTTTTATGAATTTGGGCGTGTTATAAATTGCTTGTTCTTTTATTAAATTCTAGGACTGGTTTACGGAATGTGCCCGTTTGGTATCTAATGTTTGTTGTCAACCGATTGAATGGGTTACTCCACTTGGTCTAAATGTAATTCAACCTTATCATCGCCGAATTTCTACTAGGATGAAATTGAGCTCTGCAAGTTTTGATATTGGTTAATTGTTAAAATATATTTTTAACCGTTATATTTTACATTTACAGGATATTATAATAACAGATTTGTCCGATTTAGTTGGGTGAGTTTGCAGTTTACCTTGATTTGAATCTGTTAACTAAAATTCGATATTACTTTAAATATTGTTATTTAGAAAACCAAATGTGATGAAACAAAAAAACGCATTTCCACCAAATTATATTCATTCTTTGGACTCTACGCATATGATGCTTACTTCTTTATACTGCCGACAGTAAGTTTTTAATTTTGTTTTAACGATTTAAACATTAACAATCATTTTGATAGAAAAGGGATCATGTTTGTATCCGTACACGATTGCTTTTGGACACACCCGTCTACCGTGGAAATTATGAATAAAGTAAGAGATTTTATTCCCTTTTAACTGCGCATTATTTAATTTTTGTTAATAGATTTGCCGAGAGCAATTTGTTGCTTTGCATAGTTTACCGCTATTGAAGGAACTGTCAAGTTATTTTGTAGAAAAGTACAGTTACTCTGACAGGTAATCTCTCATTTATTCACTAATTTACAATCACTTTAAATCATAAAATTCTTTAGCGATTTAAGCCAAGATGATTCGGTTACGGGAAGGGCAAAAAAGAAGCTTAACCGATTGCTTGAGCGAGTGCCTGCAACTGGAGATTTCCAATTGGAAAATGTGCTAAACTCCACTTACTTTTTTAGCTGAAGTGATATTTTACTAGTCCGTCAATTTTGTAACTAGTTTTATGTAATAAAAAGTTCCTACTTTATTAATTTGTCTCCGCTTCATCGTCGTCCTCATCCTCCTCTGGTGCTGAATCATCGTTGATGTTCAGAGCTGTCAACTGCATTTTTTCTGTAGCCAACAAATTAACAACTTTACCCAGCAACGACGACTTAATGTCTACATTATCCCATCGAATAGCGTTTGGTTTTTGAAGTATGTCGTCCAAATTTCGCTGCAGGTGGCGTCTTAGTTCCTAATGAATAACGAAAACAGTTAAGAACGGTAACATTAAAGGTCAAACAAACTAAAACCATCAATTTATTAATTCAAATATAAATCAATCTATTTTTATGTTTAAATTAGAATGATTATTATTTAGATTTGAAACAAATTCCATGCAAATTGATAATTAAGATTTGGATACGGTTCTTTAATATTTAAAATATCTCAACTTACCAATATCACATCGGCTGTATCTTTATCACAGATCAAAGGAAATTTGTCGTCTACTGTAACAGTGTCAGTCTTGCTGATTACTGCTTTTTCGCTGAATAAAATCATTGGCAACGCTGAAACTACGCTAACATCATGAAGAAAAACTTGGGAGCTTTTCACTTTAGTGTGATAAGTTAAAAAGCAGCTGTCATAAATGGCTTCCATTGCATTCACACTTTTTGGATGCAATGATACTTTGCCATCATTAATTGTACTCAATGAAGGTGGTCTAAATTTCGACAGTGGTTAATTACTTGAACTACAAAATATACAAAAATATTACCTTCTTCGTCGGGGATTAATAGGAGCCTTTATTCGTAATTTAGCGATATTTGGATACAGTCCACCAAAAATTATAGCCCTAATTAAATTATCGCTTCCTATAAAATGACACCAAACGTTATAGTTAAAAACTATAAAAAACAATAAGAATTTTTTTTACTTGAATTTTCATTAGCCACTCGATCTTTCACATTAGATGATCCAATCCACTTCAAATGATTAAGCTGCATTGCCAGCTGATCTTTCATCTTTTCCAACATCTACACATAAAATAGTTATTTTTTAAAATTGTATAAATGTTTAAATTTCTTCAGTTAAAACGGCAAATTTACTCGCAAAGTAGTCACAGACAGAAAATTTTCTCTACAAAACTGATATTCTCTACCCTGTCTCTTTGCTACCGACCAATCCTATTGAGACATACATGTCAAAATTTCACATTAAAAATAAGTTTTCATTCAATTTTATTTGCAACATACTTGAAAAACTTTAATGAGAAGCAAGTGGTCGCTTTTACAGCCATCAGACAAGAACTTCTTTTGCCTATCAGCTTCTTCTTCTTTTCCCAGAGGCATTAAAAACGGATCTTTAAAATTGAGACTGGCTACTACAGTTAAAATCGGATCAACACATCCAAATATTGATGCTAAAAGCAGCATTTTCCCAGTTTGTGGATCTAACGGAAGCTGTGCCAAGTTATATCCTAAAGGAGTTAGATTTTCCTCTGAATCTAGAGCATTCTGCATTATAATTGAACATGAGTTACTAAGTACAGTAATAATCAATCAAACATACTGTAGTATTGTTTATCACAACTTAAAAATTAAATGTCAAACTTTAAATTTACCAGCTTAGTTAGCAACTGAATAGATATTTCCATTGCCCGTAGAGACGGTGGATCCATAGCTTTGGAAATAAACGGCATAATATTTCCTAATTTTAAGATCTATAAATCGAATTAAATAAGATGTTATGACAGGTTATTCAAAGTTAAACCTTAATTTGAAGGCAAAGTTCTTCCAAACGAGTGCGTAGAATTTCAGGGGGCTGATATGACTCCAGTAACGACTCTCTTAACTTTGTATACAGATGAAAACATAAACCAGGTTGAACTCTATTATACCAATGTTTTCAATTTGTTAAACGATTCAATTTGCTGAATATGGAAAATTAGGTGCTGTACCTTCCAGCTCTGCCTCTCCTCTGTCTTGCATTGGCCAAACTAACCCATTCAGGATTAAGAGTCGCTATTACTTTGTTAGAATCAAAGTTTGCCATTTTAATCTTTCCACAGTCGACAACATAAATTACATCGTTGATCGTTATGCTAGTTTCAGCTATGTTTGTGGCCAAAACTATTTTTCGAACACCTTTGGGTGGCTTTTCAAAAATAGATCGCTGATGAATAGTTGGCATCATTGAATGTAAAGGAATTATAAGGTGTTTAGCTAAATTAGAAGTTAAAATTACATTAGTAAAATAATCAGTAAAACATTTATGAAAGAAAGCTTACAACTTCTATAAAAAGAATCACTAGTAAGAGCCGTATTTAACTTGCTAATTTGTTCCCAACCAGGAAGAAATACTAAAATCGCTCCCTCCTAAGAATGGTTAAATCAAACAATTTAAAAAGTAGCGTTAATTCAAAACAGATAAAATTTCTTACAGGTTGATTAAAATCGATATATTTAATTAATTCTTTCATTAGATCATAATCAATGGCATCTTCATCCATATGTCTCAATGAATTAATCACGTTAGGTGTGCATCTATAACAAAACAACAAAATTAATTACTTGCTTTTTTACATAATAGTTTTTAATCAACATGTGTCTAATTCAGAGATCAAAAATAATATAAAATGGAAGTACATATTATTTACTACGCAATTGTAACATACTTTTCACTTAAAGTTCTTAAGAAAGTTTCTTTTGAGTTTTCATATTCCTCTTCCTTTTTATCCACATCCTTTCGCCTCTTTCTTTGAAATTTCTGATCTTTTATAGGAGGCTGATATCTATAGTAATATAGCACACCACTTTATAATAACAGTCAACTCCATCGTTAAGAAATCGTAATACTGTAGTTTCTTACTTTGTCATTTGCAGCACATCTTCTAAATAATATTCCTTCACTGGATAAGTAAATCCGGGAATACTCAACATTGGACAGTTCCCTATAATTTTTTTTTAAAAAATTTAAAGCCATGCTAATATTAATATAATAATACAATACAAGTTACCAAAATATTTTGAAAACTGCTGCGCATTTAAAGTAGCACTCATAATAATAACTTTTAAATCCGGACGACGCGCTAATAGATCATTCAATATAATCATTAAAAAATCAGTGTGCAAATCACGCTCATGCACTTCATCCAACACGATGTGAGACGCAAATGAGAGATAAGGGTCACTTTCAAGATATTTTAATACTATTCCAGTTGTGCAGTATACAATTGAACCACACGAGGTTGGACGTTTACTATAAGAATAATATACAGCTAGTAATAATTTCCATGTATTTATAAAACAAGTTTAATATTTACTTTTCTAATCGAATGTGATACCCAACTTGACCTTCGCCGCAAACTTCAGATCTTTCTTCAGCAACACGTTCGGCCACCTTAAAACAGGAGCTTTAATATTGTGTTAGAAATGTATGCACACAAAAACATACTGAGATTGCTGAAATACGACGTGGTTGAGTGCAAATAATATTGCACATCGATCCATCCCCAGACTGAATAAAGCTGTCTAGTATAAATTGAGGCACCTTAATTCAAAGCAAAAATAAAATTTAAGACGCACAGTGTTATTGTCCAGTCTACATTACTGTAAAATTATTCCAAAAATAATTACCTGAGTTGTTTTACCGCATCCTGTTTCACCTGATATCACAATAGCTTGATTACAACGCAAAGCTTTTAGTATTTCCTAAAATGTACAACTTGCATATTACATTGTAATCATTAAAAGAGTTCGAGTTGCACTTACATCGCATTTATTACTGGCTGGTAATGATTGCCGAAATTCTTGCATTTCCCTAAAAGTTTTAGTATTTGATTTTTGAATATGCGTTTCTAATAGTCTTTTATCCATATCACTGTTCCTGGAAACTGAAGGAAATTTGAAATTGTTGTTTTGGCCATTTGGTAGCCAATCTCTTTCGGATTCTTCATTTTCCCATTCTTCAAATCTGCTAAGGTCATCTTTTATACCTACTGCATCACTCACAGTATTCATTAAAGGAGCAACACCCTGTCTTCCTTTATCCACAGTTTTTAAAAATAATTGTAAGTCGTTCATTTTTTGTTTATCTAAAGCCACTTGCAACTCCATCTGCAGAAAGTGATAATGAGTATACGTATGTATAAAAGGTATATAAAGTAAATTACCATTTGTTTAGATTTTCCTTTGGAGTTTCTGGAATACCACAAACCAATTTCTTTTCCTGATAATCCAGGTGGATGTCTTGGTCGTCCTCCACCATCTCGACGTCCCCCTCCTCCACCACGATAACCGCCAGCATTGCTTCGGCGTTCTTCAAAAGAACTCTCAGCACTTTCAGCATTTGATGTATTCCATCTACTCGGAAATGATCGTTCGCCACTATTTGATGCCCATGCTAATTTTCATTCACATAGATTTGTACATCTTTTTCTTTAAAAAAAGTGCAGTACCTCAACTTACTGTTTCTGGCTCTTTTCCAGTGACCACCGCGCTTCATTATAATATGAAGCAATTCCCCAACTAATTTATATTAGAAGATTAGTATACAATGAAAATACCTTTAATAATTTAACAATACAGTACTTGAAATCATGACCGCTACTGACTATTAATGTTATTATTAAAAGTCGATGACAATATTTCACGATCAACCGCACGCTTACAGCATCATTCACGCATGAGCAGTGAATAATTCAGCTAACGCAATCCGCATGGGCATTTTCAATCGTTAATGCACGTAACTGCTGATCTCCTATTCCAGCTGATCTACTAATTTACACGTACAGTACTAATACAGCAGGTATTTTAATGTTGAAAATCGAGATTTCAATAAATATTTTAGATAAAGTTTAATTGAAAATTTGTTTTTTCACAATTCATTTATTTTGTTTTTGATTTGTATAGCAAAACAGTAATTATTGTATAGTGCCAGTAGTTTTATACAAAAAAAGAACTTACATTAAATTTGTTTAATAAACTATGTAGTCCTACAAATTACGTACTGGTAATCGGAATACTGAAAATTTAATGATTGACATTAATTGTGGTTTCTACAGCGAGCTAATTCCTTGCAAAAATGTATTTTAACATGTCCGTGACAAGTTCTTCGAAACTAAAATTCATTAGAATTATTGGCAATTCGATAAATAAACTTTAATAATAGAAAGTTAAAAAAATCATGTCCTAAATACTTTTTCAAAAATAAGTTAAACTCAGTTACATAGTATAATTGTGATCCTCCAAAGTAGCCAATTTCAATAAATCATCATCAGTCGATTTATTTTCTTCTCCAGGTGCAACAGTTTGTGCAATAACCAAAACTGCTTTTAATGCATTTTGTACGGCAACTGCATCTTCCACTTTTTGGATGTTCTTAACACAGCTACTAATTTCTTTACCAAGTCTTTCAACATCTAATACCAAATCACTTAATTTTTTACTTTCCAATTCCCGTTCAATGTTCGCTGTAGTTGTTGAATTCTGGTTTTCATTAAGCAGATTTTTGTTTGAATCTTTTTCTGTTCTCTCACAAGTATCTACGGCTTCATCATTTTCATCAGTAAAAGTTTCTATCTTATCTTCGATTTCAATATCATCGTCTACTTCGCCGGAATTTATAAGATGATGACCTACGAGATGAATATGTTTACAAAATTTCCATTGAATTACACTTTCCATACATGAGCATTTGTAGCGATGAATGCACAAGTTACATTCGACACAGCGATTTGGACAAGTTGTGAAGCAACTTTTCCCCGTTGGCGACACGTCAACCGTACTGTCACCAATTTGGAGAGTTCTAACTTTTTGTCCTTCAGAACTTGATATGAATACATCACCTAATGCGTTGAGATCAGGACACGTTATATGACCGTCTTCTAAAACACCGACCCTTGATTCAGAATCATGTGTTGATGCCAGGCACTTGACTCTGTAATACTGAAAAATGGTAAATAGAGTTTGACCGAGATTTAAATCTTCTCCGTGACAAACTCGTTGTGCCAACAAGTGAGCAGCCTCACCTGAGATGAGTGCATTTCGCTCTTTTTCATTTCGACAATACTTGGCCCAGCTATATTTTCTCCAAATATACACGTCATGTAAAAATTTATTAAAATTAGCCATCGGTGGATTATCATGAGATTGTTTAGTTAAAAAGTTCAAGCTTTCGTTAAACTTCTCTTCGTAAGTTGTTTCCATTAGAAAGCGCACCAACCGATATAAACACGATAATTTGGCATAATCGGTAAAAGTAAGTGATTTTAATTTTCCCCGTAATTTACGGTCAATATGCCACGGAGCTAAAACCCACTCTAATCCACCACTCATAACAAAATTCCATGCTGAATTGATCGAATCATTGTCTTCCGATATTGCAGTTTTCGGAGAAATTGGTCCCGTTCTAGCATGGATTTGACTAAAATAAGATTTTAAAGTTGCATAATTAAGTAGTTGGCAAAAGCAAATGCTACAAAGTAGCCATTCGCCTTGAGGATTCAAAACGTATAACGCGACGGCAATATAGCCCGTTTCATCGGCTGAGTAAACAGGGTCTATACAAATTATCCCTTGATTTCCATACAATTTAAGCATTTCCACTTGAATCGAATTTATTACCACCAAGATAAAAGTGTCAGTCGGTTCTTCGTCAACACTGCATACGAGACCCTCGTAAAATACAACTGGTGTTTCTTGAGAAGCATTACACTGTTCAGTTAATTGCTGAAAATCAGTTGACATGTCGTTTAAAACCGTAGTGTGATTATTCATTCGTTTAAGACTGCTCATACAAGCTTCATATTCGGTATCCATCTTGGCATTCACGCATTTCCTCACGTAATCGAACATTTCGTCAATCGATTTGTATTTTGTGATCGCGTTACATATAGCAAGTCGATCTTCAGTAAACAGATTAAAGTCAGAGAACAGCTGATAATTTTTAACCATTGCATTTGTTACTTTGGAAGGTTTACCGTCGCTGATTTCGCTGGAAATGACGTCAAACGCGTGCTTTAGTTTACTAAAAGAAGTGTCGACTGTAGGTCGAATTACACGTCTGCTTTCACCCGAACATAATTCATGACCGACGTGGGTCATGCAATAATTACAGGTAACGTTCCCGTCAGGTTTACAATGAACGGTAATCGTTGACGGACAAGAAGCTCCAATTTTGCACGATCCTTGTGCTTTCAATCGTCGTAAACCTTTCCCTTCGGGATTATACATACCAGTTCGAAAACAGTTAAACCTGTACACTTCGATTCCATCCATTAAACGTTGAGTGCCACATGCTTTAACATATTTCACAGAGTACGTCTCTTCTTCACGTTTTTTCCATTCAAAAAATTCTATTTAAACAAAAATAAGACTTCTCATCAAATAAATGCTTAACAGCATTGAGAGATAGTTACCATTCATTGATGTAAATGATATTTCAATATCTTCTAAAGTAATGTCATGAGCATCTTTTAGATGGCCTCTGAGTGGTCCTTGGTATGGAAACTGACACCCGCAATAGGTAACTGGACACATGATAGATCGGCGAGAAACAGCAGGAACAATTTGATGAACAGATGCCATATGTCGATTCAAACTGAATCTACAAATAAATGACGAGCATAAATATTTGCAAAGTGTATTCGGTATATTGAAAATCTAGGCCACGTCTTCTTACCTTTTTGAAAATGTACGATCGCAGATAGTGCAATTAATTAATTTTCCAGACATTTTATTTAACGCTTCAAATCTTCAGTAATAAGATCCTTTTGTTTAAATACAGTATATTAATGCAATAAACAATACTGCTCGTATTTGATGCAACATTTAGTTTGTATTAACACAAAATGACGAGTAGACCAAACATCTTGTTTTATAATCACGTAAAAATGCAGAAGCTCTTAATGAGAAAATGTAGTCAACCTACAATTAGTGTCATCAATATGTACAAATCTTCTTTTCACATAATAACAGTTTCTTCAACGGTATGAGACAATAATAAAAATATAAACTACCAAAACATTACCATACCGAATATACTCAGTCCTAAATAAAACGCAGTTGCAACTGCAGTGAAAAGGCTGAAAGCAACCAATCACAATATTCTTAAACTCTATGCTAGAGGGCGACACAGTCAGCAAGTACTGTATCAGAATACTGTACCGGTACTGTAGTTGTACAGTATTGTACCGGTAGTTAAATACAGTACTTACATAACTCAAACAATTTAATTTTGTGTTAATAGGTAATTGCACTGAATTTATTTCCTAACATTAAATTTAAACTAAAACTATAATTATAATTTTTAAATAACGATGACATTGTCACATCAGTTACTTAGTAGCATCATTATAAGCTTAATATTATCAACCATTAAAACTTTTACAAAACACATTTAAACGAGTTTAATTTACTGCTACAATTAAATGGACTTAATTAACTTATATTTTACTTAAAATTATTTTATTATATACTTACAAATATCATGATTATACCGTAGTATTGCATCGTATTCTTCTGATTTCATAATCATAGGTTTTCCCAGGACTCTTTAGGAATGCTTGAATTTCTTGATTGATTTTATATTCTTACCTATATTGTTAAGAGTAAGCTTTGACAACAAATTAAAGTAAAGAATTTATCAATTTAATGGTGATGGAAGCTAACTTGACTTAAGTGTATACTTTAATAAGAGTAACTTTTATGACCAAGTATTTTGTCTAAACAAGATCAACTATAATTGAGGGTATTATTTACATCATTTTGTTTATAGATTATCAATATTTCTCCTTAGGTAATTTATTAAATATCATTTACCTGTCACTCAAAGCATTTTCTATGTTTAACCATCATGTTCTTTTAAAATTGATTTCTTCTTGAAAATACTGAATTCATTTTGTATGCGACTAAATTTAATCGTACAAAAAAGTCGATGTAGCTCATTTTAAATATTGTGGAGCTCTTTCCCCGTTTTTTATAGATTTGGTTTGTAACCGAGGTCGCAACTTGCAAATAAACAAATCAATAATACTGTAAAGTACTGTATACCCCAGTGGTTCCCAACCTTTTCTAAACTGCGGAGCACTTTTCTGAATACAAAAATTTTGGGGAGCACCCTCAATTAAAATTTTAACAATCGAAATGCCTACTAGTGGGACATGTACCTCACGTTGGGAAACAGGGGTTTAAAGTCGAGTATTAAGGTCAATCAGCAAAAGCTGGTCTGCTTTTTCCTTCTTTATTTCGGTACATGCAAAGAAAACCAACTAACATATGGAACAAAAGGTCCCAAACAACAGCCCTCTAACTAACATAAATTAGACCACAAGGAAATACATTTAGCACTAACACAGAGTGATGAAAAAATGGACATCTATTAGCATGCATTTCACAATTTGTAACAATAAAAGTGTTTTTGTAGAATTATTTCTTCAAATTTGAAAAATTGTTAAAAATCTTCACTTGTGAAAAAATTAAAAAAAAATAATAGTTATTTTAAGTATAATTTTTTGGGAGCACTTTCAGAGGGCTTGGGGAGCACTAGTGCTCCCCGGAGCACCGGTTGGGAACCACTGGTATACCCTATAGCTCACTGTAGATACTGTAGTTCCAAATTGTTATCGATACCAATGCAGTTACTTATTTCAATCGCATTTACCACTATAGTTAACAGAAACTTAAAATTTATTTCTTGAGGGATGTGAAAAGGATCCTCAGTTTAGCGAAAGAATGTCGCTATTTATAATACCAAAAGTTGCAAACAAATAATTGTGACATTGGCCATTGCTTATTATTTATACAAAGTAATAAAACTAACAAAGTTGTAAAATTAACAAAGTTGCGCAATTCCTCAGTTCGTTTCGTCGGTTGTTATGAAAGGCAACAATAAAACTAATATTAAATACAATAATAGTTTCAAAAATACTCAAGAGATCATATAAATGTTTTTAAAAATGAAAATCTTATCGACAACTACTCATAATGTTACCGCTTTTTGTTTTAGATCCCAAATTATAGTTGTTGTTTTTTATTTATAGTAAACAGATGTGTTTTTTTATAATAAATTGTAACGAAAACGGTTCCGATAAATCTCCTGGTTACCAACTATACTTTTAAATTCCTATATTTAATTTTTTTCTCCTCAATGAAAAAAAAAACTTAGAGCAGATGGAATATAAAATTTATGCATAGAAATTGCACTCCATTTGATGTGAAAAAAAATAGCTTAAACAGAAAGAAAAAAAAAACCCATAATCATTAAGAGAGTTTGCTGAGCCGATTTAAAAGTGTAGTCTTGTTGAAAGTTAACAACGAAGTTCCGTGGTTTCCAACCGTCTCACGCACTTACCTTTCACAGCGTTAATTAACGCACTTCACAATCCATTAACGGCAAATGGCATCAATTACTGTCAAATTCATTGCTTAAAAATAAACGAATTTACGTTTCAACTGCTTGATTCTTAAAAATATACAAAAAAGTTATCATTTGCATAATATCATTGTGGATATAGTTTTGATTTGCTTTTAAATAACTTAAAATAATAAAGATTATTTAATAGTTGTAACCTCTTGCAATAGCGATGCGCCGTCATCAGTCAGCTTTTTCTTTAAATCAGCAGCTTTTCTTTGGCCAATAAACTTGCACTGTAGAAATCGTACGGTTCCTTCTTTGTCCCTCTTGGGTGACCCTATCAAAATGAAGCCAAATGAAATTGGCAATGATCAAAAGTCACACATTGGTTGTTTGGACACCATTGGTGGAAGAGGTGCTGGCCTCGCACAGCATGGAATTGATATCCTCGGCGCTTTTAACTTTCCTCGACGGTGTCGCCTGAGCTAAACTTAGCCTCGCGTAAGGATTCCCAACAAATACCGAATTCTGTCTGGGTCTGTTATTATTAAAGTTGGATCCTCCGCCGCTTCCTCCCATATTATACAGTAGCCTTTCACGTTCCGCTGATGTAAACGATGCCAACTGCAAAGATAGGCGTTGTGATAAAGCAGTAGGTCCATTGTGCACGTGACCGGCACACGACAATGTCCTAGGATGTTTGTATTGTGGCTGATATGGTTCCAACATCCTTATCTTCCCCCATTTATTAAAAAATAAAACTACCACAAAGACCCATAGAGCCAAAACCACAACTACGATGCCGATTTCTTCAGCACGAACCGACATGGTTCCAACTAGAATGGATTGTCCATTGTCATCTTCTATCGAAAAACAATAAAACATTAATTAATTATTCTAGGCAAGATACTGCTATGCAATAAATAACAATTATAATCATGCACGTTGCAGGGTCATATTCTTCTTTAGTAAAACGTAAAAACAATTAAAATAAATCACCATGTCTTATTTATTAATCATTTTAATTTACTGTAAAACATCAAAAAGCTAATGAATTTACTGCATAGATCTAACAATAATTTAATCCACATTTTTAAATCACGTAAGAATAAAACTCTGGTATTAAAGTGAAATTGACTCAATCATTTATATACTGTATTGTTAAAAATCGATACATTTATTAAAATAAGGAGCCTGGAATACGGTAGTCATAGACACCACGTAAAATTAATCCCTAACAACTCAATTTTAATAAGAACTTTACCAATAAGTTATGTTTGCTATATGTAAATTATCGCATTTTTAAGAACTTGATATTACAATAACAAATTAACCTTAATTAACCATACGTTATTTTGTTGATGAAATATGGCAGTTTTCGTTTTTAAGCCAGAAAATTGTATGTTAAGTTTTTAACTTTGACAACTAAGCTCAGTACTGTATAAATTTCAATTATCGAAAATTAAACACGATTTTTTAAATCACAATACTAGATCATTAATAAACAATATTTTGGTTTTAGTCACTTTAGGTTTAAGACATTCAATTGTAATTTTATTATAATAAAGTCTAGTTTCTTATTAGTAAAGAAAAGATGTCTTTGAGAAAAGATGTCATGAGCTTTTCGTTAAAATAGGTGCAATAAGTGTTTAACTAAATTTGATTAGATTTGAAGCCAAGCTAAGCACTTATTTCATTTTAATAGAAAATATCAATATCAATTTATTCATTTATGTATGCAAATTTTGTGCTTTATTTTCAGCTACCGAGCGTAAAATAAAAGTACATTTTCAATAATGATTAAGTGCGTGACAATCGACCATCGTTTTAATATACAGTATTGAGTTCTTTCAAGGAAAAAAAATAAAATTAATGGCTTCGTATGGCATTTGTGCGACAGTATTAAATATTCCGCGAGATAAAAGAAATAGATTAGCGTCCCACAAATCATGCAAACATCGTTTAGACGTTATACAGTATACTTTCTTAGTAACTTTATACAAGTGCGGTAGTCAATTTATTTCACTGTTTTAACTGGAAAGCCGTTCATCAAACCGGGTAAATATTTCTTTTTCCTCCATTATGTGATAACAAGTTCAAAGATAGTTTATGAGTTGGAGGCGTGTGATAGCGACGGTGCCAGATGGTAGTCGACCATTATTGTCATTGACTGTAAACGATTTCTCGCTTTACAAAATAAAACGTAAAAGAAGCGGAGGGAAAGTAGGAAGAAAACCGACTGAGAAAAGTGCCGGTGTTGTTCCCCTAGGAAAATCTATCATCTTATTTTGACACTTGATAAAAAAAATTCGGGAGTTGGCAACTTAACTGTAAATAGGATCAAGAAAACTACAAACATTTCCCATTGATGCTGAGCATCCCATTGTAATGCACAACGTTGTTTAGGTTTCAAAGTTGAGTGAAAGGGATAATACAAAATATAAATTCAAAAAGAAAGGATAGATAGATGTACTGTATATATTGTAGATAGAAAACGCGGAAAGTACGATTAATTATTGGCAACCAATCAATAAATTGATTTTTTTTCTGAAAAGTTAGTTGCCCGATATTTAGCTAAGCTTATTTATTTTCTAGATAAAGTTAATTTTGGAAGGCACATTCTATTTTCAAAATAATGAGTTATTTGAAGTTCTATATTTGGCTAATACTAATTTATTGAATTTCATACATCATAATCTCGACTTCCAACTGGCAGATAACAAAATGTATATATTTGTATTTTGTTAGTAGATAAAAAAAAGTAATCGAAAGCTCCTCTATCGATTTTCAATATACAGTATATATCGTACAAAAAAGCCCCTAAAGAAACGTAAGTACCATGTAAAGATGATGCTGGAATAGATTTGTGTTCATGGAAAGTACCAGGCGTGCTTTGATGATGTGCTAGATTGCCAACTTTTGGGTTTGTACCCCATACACCATAATTTGCCAAAGAGTTGTTTGTGTCAGGTGTAAACAAAAGCAGGTTATTCTTTTCATTTCTTTCTTTTGAAAAGAAACTTTTTAAAAGTGTTTTACAGCGATGGTATAGTCGTTTGTGTTTTGAATAACTGAAATTTTTCTCGTACGTTCAGTTATTTACAGCAATCATTTCGTGTCTCACCACTAAGCGCCAATTCAGCAAATCTGGTGGTAACTTAATAACCCTAAAGTGATTTATCACGTAGATAACTCTTTATTGTGTAGCAAACTGAAGTTGTAAAAATGAACAAAAAACTCTTTTTAAGAATTTAATCAACAAAAAAGTGCTATCTAAGCTCATTTATACATTACAAAGCATTTTTAACAGCTTTCTACTGTAGTACTTCAAGCCATTTAAGCTAATTATTGCAGCAATTATTTTGATGAACATATTAACTAATGACTGATTTACTTTTATAAACTTGCTACATTCTTGTCATTTTGCAGCAACTGCTTTACATTTCCTTTTACTTGAACATTTTCTCATTAATCTTCAAGTAACATTTTTTATTCAATTGGCTTAATTACAACAGTTCAATTTCATTAAAGTTTAACTTGCTACTGGCATTAATTTTCAAGATCTCCTTAATTAAACTTTTTTTTCTATTTTTAAGATTCTCTTGCCTTAGCAAGTTGCCAAGTCAATAATGTTAAAAAAAACTTAAAACGTTAAAAAAACATCGATATTGACTTTTTAGTGTTTAACGATACTGTTTGTACAGTACTTTCATTGACTGTAATAGTCTGGCACATTATTAGCACACCAATAAATTATTGAAAACGAGAAATACATGACCAACTATGAATCTATGATTCCATAATGCAATTCTAAAACAAAATAACTAAGAACCAATTTAAAGTAATAAAATAAGTGAACATCATGTATTTTCCTAACTAACATTTTTTCAAAATGCCACTTGCAACTTAAAACGTACAAAATTGTAAATAAATAATAACCGTGACCTTTTCTCTCAATTTATAAATAAAAAGCTGCATAATAAAACATCTTTTAAAACCGTTCTAGATCTAACGTGTACACCTCTTGTCAAGTACTGTTAAATTTTTAATTTTTTTCCAAGTAAAATATGCCGTCAAATATAAAATACACACGTCAAAAAATTACCAATTTTTTTTTCAATACTTTTAATATGTAAGCTGTTTGATTTCTTTTAGTTCAGCTTTTATTTTTCATATTAAACAATTCATCTTCTACAGCAATTTTGATAAGCAAATTCAATAAAAAATTAAAAATTTAGCCGAAATAAAAAGGTGACTACAAACAAAGACATAATCTTATGGAATAACAATTTATACATGTATAAAGTTGAAGTAATCAATAAATTTCCCATGTTACTCAAAATTAATTAACAATTAATCAATAAAATTATTCATTATCCGCCCTTTTAATAATGTTAAAACCAACATTGCATTTATTAATAAAAACCGGCATTGTTTATTATTTATAATCTAAATGTGATCATGATAACAGCGTTATTAATTTGGTCAAATTAAACCGCTTTTATACGAGGTGTTATCACGCTGTTTTCTAATAATAAAAATAAGTGCATACGGTATACAGTATATAGTGTACTCACTGGGTATATCCGTTTCGAAAAGCACGACATCGCTTTGGTTAGACAGTCCTTGTGCAGTTAACGCCGTTATGTAAACTCGGTACTTGGTACCCGGTCTCAAATTATCCAAAATAACGGCCCTTTTATCTCCATCGGTCTCTTGAATTACGTTAAATCTGCTAACACAAAATAAAATCTCATTATTGTTGATTGTAAAAAAGCCTCTGAAGATATTAGAAGCCACAAATAGTTATTTTAGGAATTACATCTTCGTCCTTATTCCAGTATATCGTTTAATTACTGTCCATTCTCTCAATTAATCCTTCGCATGTAATTGGATATTGGGGAGAACGCAAGCCAGGAAAGCTTTCAGTGCAATAAGCTCTTTTCTCATCATGCCAGTAAAAAAATAAACACCACACTAATCGATAAAATAAAATCCCATTTGCTAATGTGGGTATTTGCTTAATGTGCTAAAAGTCCATGTTATCTAAATTAACTTAAATTAGACATTCAGAGTCAAGCATTTTAAATAAAAATTGGTCTGATGTGAAAAACTTTCGACAATAAGACTAAGCTTGTTTATTATTGATGGCGTAATTTGCATGCTAAATATCAGAAAGTTAAAGCAATTACGAGAAATAAAAAAAGATTAATGTTGTCACGTCAAAATTACAGTTTCATCAGAATTACCATTTAAATTAAATCCGGAATGTGTGAAAAAAATAATAATGGATGTGAAATTTGTGATTTGATTTAATGGTAAGTTACTGTGCGTGCCCATAATTTTTAATCAAATGTCACGCAGTATTTAATGCGATTATTAATCTCTTTATAATGCAACAGTCTGATATTTTAAGTAATATGCACTATTTTTCTTTTACAAGCAATTAACATTGAGATTAATGATAACACTTACTTTTCGTCTACTGGTCGATATGTAATTTGAAATTTGGCATCTGAGAATGTTGCGAGGGAATTAGCTGGGCGGGGTACAGCACTCTGGATACTCCACGTGACCACCACCGAAGTTGGTGAAGCTCGGATGACCGAGATATCTTTCGGCCAAATCGAAATTAACGATGATGAACCACCTAAACGGCTTTCTTCTGTTTAAATACACACAGAAAAAAAAAGAAAATTGCTTGAGTATATAGTTACAGCCACAATGAAAAAAAAAAGTCTTGTTTTTTCCGATGTTGGACCAACAGGAAATAATGACACGTGTGAGGCACAGCAGCCAATGAAAATGCAATGGAAAACACGATTGATCTTTGGCTCACAAAAAGCATACAATGAACGTAAAAGTAGGGTGCGTTCGTGACTACACAAGATCAGCGCAAAATGTCATGGGCGCCATGGCAACCGATCACTATACGACTTTACTTCATTACCGTTTCGTATCATATAATAACCGACCAGGCATCGTCGTACACTTTTTATGAGTATTTGCACAAGTTAATTAACGGGCTCAGCTCTTAAGATCAAAAATTGCTATTACCGCTAATCGAAACAACTACTACCGTTATACTAAAAAATTAAGAGCAGATTAATGTTGCGAATGTAATTAATTGTTAACGTGTGCTGCTTTTAACGACGTAAAAGTTTAAAATATATTACTAAGTAAACTCGGCTTCTTTATTGAATTTTTTTACAACAATTTACGATGTGTAAAATGATGTTGCACTTACTTTAATATAAATTTTTACAAGCAAACGTAAGCTGTGTACAGTGTTGAATTTTTTAAAGTATAAGCAGCGGTCACTTTGTGATTTTGACATTTAAAATATACCAATTTCTTTGGTCAAATTTTAGTATTTTTCGCATGTAGAAACCGAACATCACACACTGAATAAATTACAATATTTTAAAATCATCTGGTATCACTTCTGGACATTGGCCAGTTGGATTTTACACTTGATAGAATTCCAGTAACAAAAGTTAGTACTGTATTAATCCACAAAGCAATAAAACATCAGAACTAATTACGCTAAAGGTTACCCGATATTTACGCCAACATACACAATTTACCATTACTTTTTGAAAACATAGCCATATCGATTTTATTATATTCTATAGTATCACAAATAATGTTTAAATAAACCCAATATTTTGTAGTTAAATAATACCATCATGGCCTTACGACTTCAAATTCAAAATTTTACATAATGTTTACATTAGTAAGTTCGTAGAGACCCAACAAAGATAATTTCCGCCCGATAAATCAAGTGCATAATTATTAAGTAATTAATGATAACATTCTGTACAGCAAAATGGAGTTACAGGCAAGCAGAAATGGCAGATAAGATTATTTAGTGCGTACTTACATTTTTATTTCACCAAAGATTAAAACTCCTTCATACAAGAAAAATGTAAATCTTAAATGATTTTAATGCTAATTACAGTAAATATTGTAAATATGCCAACGCTAGGTTCTTGGCCTATATCTAAATTTAATGTAGCACTTTGAAGTGATACTTAAATTATAGATAAATTTGAAGCATTTTTAGTACACGGAGCACTTGCTATCAGCGTCTATATAAGCACATCTAGGCCTATATCAATCACAATGCTTAATGGCTCTTCACATAAGAGATAGTAATGTAGCACTTCAAAAAATTTATCTGCACACTGTATTATAAAAATAAAATTGTCAATATTTACATTTCAAATAATCATTGGAATTGCTTTTAAGCCTTTGATGAGCGCGCGCACAGACATATAATGAACAAAGTTTTTCAGTCTTCAACTTTACAGTGTTAAGTTACAGAACATCCATGATCCAAGGCGGTTCGGCTCTTAGAAAAACGATAAATTGCGGTTTTTGTTTGTTTGGATGATGAAGAGAAATCGAAATAGTAGCAAAGCTAATCGAATGGATGTCACCTAAAACCACTGAACAAAAAGCAAATAGGAAGAAGCAGAAAATCCAATTTGTTGTGTAAGTAGATGTTAGCAGACAAGAAGAAAAAGATGGATATCAAAACTAAACGCAAGAACTTTCAATCACTAAATATCACGTCAAGAATGATAAACGATATACCGACCCCGCAGTAAATTCTAAGATGCCGTATTTCTGGAATTCACAGCTGGAAACTGAATAAAATCGAGTTTCAATTTTCTATGCAACCACGATAGCGTTAGGCAAACTAGCAATGTCTAAATTCAAGATTGTTTAACCATCAAATGAAACTATTTTCTAGTGGTGTCACACACAAACCATAATTGGTGCTGTTTGTCACGATTTGTGGGCTTCACGGTAGAATGACTGCTTGACAATGTGTGGCGTGACCATTAAACTAAGTTATACTCAATTCCACTAATCCGATTGGAGCGCCATGTATTTCGAATGGCATTGAAAATATATGGCAATCCATAGACTGATGAGATGGAGCATAGAACTCAAGAACCCGTATGCAAAACAATGTACCCTCATTTATTATATTGTTAAAATTTAAAGAAAACTTTTTACAAGATGTAAACGAGTGTTTATATCTGCAACATAACCGGTTAACCAGATTCAACACTTAAAATTCCAGAGGGCCCATATATCACAACCTCCTAATTACGCCACTGGGACCACAACACTCAAAATTATAATCAATGACAATATTAAAACCCACCATGCCTTTATCTAAAAGCCTTTTACAAATTTTAATACATGGACAGTTATCTAATTCTTTTAATCTCGTGGCCCATACCTAACGAAGCGTTGACATGTAAAATCACAAGGATATAAATCTGACACTGCATTTACCGTCCAACGATTCCATTTCGAGTACATTATAAGCTTACAGGATGTGTTTCTTATTAGACAATGTAGGAATTTTTATAGAAGAACGCTAGAACTTCATTAAGACTTATTAAATGAAATGCAAAATGCCTCTTTAATAATTCATTCACGCTTCATGTCTTACGCCTCCGCGTAATTAAGCTTTTTAAACATGTATATTGTATAGCCTACTTATAACAAAGAACGTTAAGTATTTAATCCAGTTTAAGTAGATGATTGCCTCGTGGGATTCAGCTTTAACAAATAGCCAATAGGGCAAGTGTCATCTGTCACGTATCCATTAAGCTATATCATCTATACATCGATAAGAAAGGAGGGCGAATATCGATTAAATGACCTGAAATAATAATAAAAAATACCCTAAGTTGTACGTTACCGAGGCGATCAACTACAGACACACTTTTAGAGGGAAATAAAGTGACAAAACTGATAAAGAAAAACAATAATAATAAAGATTGCAAGGGCACACACGCTATTCCATTCGGTTAACTTTAAAAATAGAAAGAAAAATTAGCTTCTGGTGAATTTAAAGGATGGGGTTCACCGAAACTAGAAGTGTATTAAAATGCCAAACGACTATTAACCACACTCAAATATAAAAATAAACATCCATAAGTCGTTTACTTTAGATGATAAAAGAACCTCTACAAACGTATTGACGTTAAAGAGTAGAAAGTTAAAGTCAAGGATCCACCAACACTAAAAAACTTTGCAATATTTAAAAAGCTAGTCACACGTCAATAGTCTTTGGTGCTACAGTATATACCGGCACTAAATTCGTTTTAAACTACGGTATAACTATTTTATAAGACAATACACATATTTCACAAAGAATATAGAATACAAATTCAATAGACCGGGTGATTTTCTAAACATAAACACCTTTTTCTCTTACTGCAAAAAAAAAAGGAAAAATAGTCAATGGAACTAAAAAGATTCTTCGTTTCTATCTCGTTACTTTATAAACAGTCAACAACAGTGATCAAAGTCAGAAAACCAACCGCCTGCTAAGTTATTAAATATATTCAAGTCATATGTATAGTTAATCCTAAGTTACTACACAATAACATTTTATTCCAACAACAGAAATGCAGCAACTTTAACGACTGATAGTAATGATTAGCGTTGTTCAGTGAGCCACAGCAAACCTTGTTTTCCCAAGAAATACTAATGTAATTTCAACAAACATTGTCCAGTCACGTTGTGCCCTGCAGAGAAATAAAATAGTTTTCAGACCTTTCCATGGTTACTTTGAAAATGATAACATAATAGTAGTCCATTACATGATATTCTCTATGCTATGCCATAAACACCAAGGGAAAAAGTATAACAATGACATACACCTATATTATAAATTATAATAATAAAAAAGTCGACGTATCTTTTTGGTCGGTGCATTATTTAGAGCCGCACCATCTGACTACTACTGCTTATGCACTAAAAAATTAACGAATAAACCTAGCTCAGGGGACATAAAAGCTACTACTTCCTGCTGCCGCTGCTCACGACTAAAAGAATATAAAAATATGAAGTGTTTTTCAAATGACAATTTCATGTTATAAAGGAAAAGCAGCCAATTTTTCCTTTTACTCAAGCGTGCACTTACGTAGTTAGTTCCTCGAATTCATCACACTATCGTACCTCGGGTGATTTTCTAGATTTGAAGACTTTAGTAACGGGAACAATCACCATTGGAACATATGGCATTTAGTCTCGTTTCTTAATTGGCACTAATTTTTTCCATCATAAAAAAATAAAAGACAGTAATCGTAATTAAAACTGCTAAAATCTAGTTTCATTTCCTTAGTGAAACTGTCAAACACAGCGTTCCAATATAGAAAATCACACGGTTTACTAGTAATATTGCTGCATTGTTATTTTAACTTCAGTTTGTTTAGCATTTCTATAGAAAACAGGATCAAAACTGACTTTTTAAATTAAAAAGCAATTAATATTGGTTAGGATTAAATACCAATTTGCTATGCAACCAGAAGTGTAAAACATTTCTACATCTGTGAATTTCATGACTGGAAAAAGTATAATTTTTTTCTTTTGAATGCACACCGTATAACAAATATTTACGTTTTGCCATGAATAACTGTGCAAGAATAGGTCGTAAATAAACTTTCAAGACATTTTTTGAATCAACATCAATTCTACAAACTGACTCGAATGCACCATGCTATCAACCAAGAAGCGAGGCAAATCAATGTGCTTACACGTAATACTGATATACTGTAAGTATAACATACAGTACATGCTGTTCATAAATAAACATTTCACTCAAAACACACGCCAGCATTAATGTCAGTGGCATTGGAATTGTCAAGTATTTCAATGTCTGTAAATCTTCTTTGCACACAATTTTTCCTTCTACCCATTATGCAAAAATATTCATTATAAAATGTTGATGACTTTTGTTAAGCTTCTTAATTTACATACTGCATGGCAATACAGTTATACTTGAAAAGTAACTTATTGCCAACATAAAAACATTTTTTTCGCCGTATTGTTTGAGAGACATCAGCACAACTCAACACAATGGTTATAACTTACTGTAGTTATGGCTTTTGTGTTACCAGTTGCTATTATCATTAACACAGAATTGGCTATAAACGTGTTTCGTCTATACACATACTCTATGAAAATAAAAAAAATGCCTTGCAACATGAGGGGCTTATCCCTTAAACAGCTGCCAAAGATAAATAGTGACATTGGTGACATGTCGACAGCAGTTCCGGACATGGTTTGCTTTCAACCCTTTCATTTATTTATTTTTTTAAGTAACATCGAAGAGTTTCGTATATTTTGTTACATTGTTTAGTCTCATATAAGTCGCGCTGTATTGAATACAGCATTTTGGTCTCCATTCAACTTCTTCAACAATAACTTATGACTCATAAATATATTGTTAATTTAAAACAACTTTAATTCTAGCGACGATAACAAACTGCACAAATTTTGTACATTTTAGGTAAACTTTGTGTTCGAAAATCTACCTTGAATTTCCGTTAATAATCTAATAAGTTAGTTAGACCCTACCTACACTAAAGAAATAAACTAAATGTTTACAGAACGGTTGTAAAAAATTAAAAAAATGTGCTAAAAAAATAAATAAAACTGGGGAGTCACACCATGATTTTCTACTTTGGGAAAAACCAAGTGTAATGATAACTATTCAAAGAATTATTGACATTATCAAATAGCTTGGCAAGCATTTGGTACAGCTGCAAAAGCAATGTAAGATATAATCAAAGTTCATTATTAATAAACTAATACGTTACGTAAAACTTAACCTCATGTTCAATTGCGTGACATAGCAAAAAGTTACGAATGAATAACTAATCACTAATGGTAACCAAATCGATAAGTCTCATCACGCATTGTTACGTCTTAATTTAGCAGCGTGCTTAAAAAGACAGGAAGCAAATGTTAATTAAGAAGTTAAGTCGTTCGTCATTATATCTGAAATGAGCGCGACGCAGACTATAATTCACAATGTCAGCTTGATTGTTATCTTCAGAAACATACTGTACGTTAATATGTATAAAAAAATATGTCAAGGTTAGAGAGATGCGCGATGGATCATGGAACTGAAAAATGATGACAACAACGGCACTGTAGAAATTTAATAACTCATTGATATTCAGAACAATGCATTTTTCAGCTTCATTTTGGTCATAACATTTCCAATCCATTTCAAATTTCAACACCATTTTAACGACTGTGATGAAATTTAATAAATTCACAAACGGAAGTTAGAAAGTCACAAAGGACTTCATGCAATAATACTTTCCACGCATTACTTCACTTAATTAACGCTAGCAACAGTTGCATACGAAAACAGGCGTAATTCATGACGATGAATTTAATGAAGTCCGCATCTTGAATTAACGATGGTTACATAATAAGCCATTTGCGTTGTGAAGGAAGTTCAAACCGCATTAGAAAGAACTTACAGTATTTAAAAATGATAAAAGAAATGTACATATAAAACTACAAAATACGAGTATATTGTAATTGATTAAAGCTTATTAAAGAAAAGTTTAATGTGTAAAGATTTATAAAGTATTGCTAAAAATTGCAAAAATAAACTAAAAAACGTGAGTATAAGTTTCAATAACCTTGTGATAATGAGCGAAATGTGATTTGAGTTTATGGGAGAAATGACACTACCATGTGACGTCAACCCTGCCATTAATACCTTTGATGTTTATATTTACATATACGGATAATTTTGGCTGCTTAAATGAGATCGTAAAATCAAAATCACCTGACATTTGTGGTTAAAATTCATTGACAAATCGGGGAGTAATTTGCGTAGTTATGTTTGCGCATCTGGAACTTGTTAACAATGATCTGTTTTGAAATGCAAAATTAAAAACAAATAAATCGTATATATATACCTCAAACGTATAATAAGTAAACAGCTTGAGCAAGATGCATGACGAGTTGGCAACTGGAATGCCAGATGAACGTCTTCATTCAAAGCAGTAAAATGTGCTTATAATGTCAATACATCCACTATAGATAAATTAAGAAGTCGAGATCACTACACTTTCTTTCGATAGGGGTGTTAATGCCTTATACTGTACATGGACAATCGTCATCGCTTTTTATTACTACTAGCGTTTATAATACCATTGACGTAGCACAACGAAAATATGACGCTTAACGCTAAGTTGAGCTGTAAATGCGCAAAGCTAATCCACTTATTCAGAATGCATGCTAAATATTAAAATAAAACCAATAAATAATTATTATAATTACACAAAGCGATGTTTAACATTCCCATTAACAGCAGCGCAGCATCAAATGAGCGTTTTACGCACTTTTTTACGCTTGGCGTAAACTTGTTATGAAAATTAAAAAACCGGTCGCAAACACATCAATGCGAGTAACCAGATTACCACAATCGGCTGTTAAATTTAGTTTTAGAAACTATAAAAGTATATTTACATTCGGCTTTTACAATTTAACCATAAATATTTACGAGTTATATTTTTCGTTCGTACGCATGCATTAAAAATGAGTATAATGCAGCGTAAAGCGTATTTCGATGGCAAATTCAGTATAAGTGCTTAGCGTATATTTAATGTACCCTACTTTGCTAAGCGGAAAACATCAACCTACCAGATGCAACCCAAGGATCATGATCTTATCAATTCAATGTGGTGGAAATGTATTCCTATCAGCTTTTCACAAAGCCTAAAACGTTCTTGTCCATGTCGTTTAATAAGAAACTTATATATATAAAAAGTTGTGAACGTAAAAGTTGTGAATATCATGAAAGGAAATAGAAATCTCTGAGCTAAGTGCCTGCTGACGAATCTGTACTTGTACAAATATACAACACAAGTGAAAAATCAAACACTGATTTCAATTTCCTGTCAGCTTTTTTCAGATACCTTTTTGTAAAATATGCAAAAGCGCAATTCAACTTAACGTTGAACTCGCTCATTTTTTTTCTTTCTATCGAGATGGAAAAATAAAATGTAAAGGGCATCTGGGAAATATCATGGGATCATTCAAGCCATGTGTATTGTAATGTGTGTGTTTGTGTATCTATAACACACGTACGAAGTGAATCAGAACAGATTGTGATCAAAATAAACAAATCTCAAATTCAATTGCTTCGCCCCACTTAACTACACGAGAGTTAAAAGTACTCAACACTACTAAAAAAATAATACATCTTAACATATCGAAATACGCATAAAAAAACTTTTGAAATGTTAACTGAGTTAAAGGTGTTTGCTTTATACAAAAAATCTATCCACTCGTTCAATGATTTTCTTTTAACTGAAAATGCAGTAGATAATAAAAAAACCTACTGCAAAAAACTGGATAAATTAATCAAGCATAAAACATTTATATGGAAATAAAACCTAGACTACAAAATCAAAGAAAATAGTTTTAAGTTAAAGAGAAAATTTGTAATGAAAATTTAATGTATTTCTACTTGATGCTTGACTAATTACATTTTTTTAATTTTCTTGAATGTCATCATTCGGTTACAATCTAGTAAAAGTTACTACAATGAAAGAAAGCAAAGTTGATTAGAAAATAGATTAGCTAAGAAAATATCAATTGAAATGTACAGTAAAAGAAATCAAATTTAAAATATAATTTCAGTAGAATTAGATATTATTTTTTATAATATTTGTAAAAATTCAGATTTATTAATTCGAAACTGGATTATGGCTTAACTAATAAAACTTAAATGGCTGAATGGTTAAACATGGATTTTAACTTAAATAAAATGCATATACTTTTCGTTTGTAAATGTCATTAGTTACTACGCTTTAAAATAATCCGGTACCGTACTGCAATAAGAAAAGATAGTCACTTGAAACCCTTTACTGGAAACGGATTTCTCAAAACAACTGATGCTTATCGTCATTTGGCAAAGCTACGTACAGTATAATAGACGACAAGCTTAATGGAAAGAAGACTCCTCAAGATAATATATTAAATGTGTATTTAGAAACTTTATACTTTCCTAACGACGATGTATCAATGTACTGCACAGATATAATGTACAGTAGATGTATACTCATATTTCAAGAATATTCATTAAATCTTTTTATAATCTTCATTAGATAATAACATTTTAAAACTTATTTAAAATAAAAAAGATTTCAAATCATAAGTACCGGTACCGTACTTGCACACCGAAGGATTTTCTACGTTAAAACATGATTTCTTACAGAGCCAATAAATGACGGGAATATGTCTTATCAATTCTAATGACAATGTGTCTCGTTTTTATTTTTTCCATGAGAAAACAAAGTGTTTAAATTTCACTCCGTATACGGCTTAATATTAAAAGGATCTATAGTAAGTAACTAGCCGGTTCAAAATCTCTAGGCTACCTAGCGTATTATTGTTAACTTATTACGGTATGTTGAAAAACTCTAAAACATTGTACTGATAACATATCAATTAATGTTAAAGACACTTCTACTGCGTCTTGGCTACATTTCTTTAATCGCAAATTAACAACAATATAAAAGCAGTGCAGTCCAGCGCTTTCCAACAATAAATCGGCTTTGTGTATTTTTCTTGAGGCATCAAACTTTTTGTCGTATATATTTGCTCAGAGGAAATAAAAGAAATAATACGCCTGTGCAAACAAATATAAAAGTTAAAGTAATGAAAAGCTAAATCTCATAAAAAGTTTTTGGCATCAGCTATTTTGGCATTTTATCTAAAAAAAAAAAAAAGAATCCCCATGACATTTTCATCATATTTATTTACTGATTAAACAGCGCATATTTATACTTAACTCGTCTTTAACCAAATAGTTGGGCACGAGGTTGAGTAATTAAGTTAGTCTTACTATAAATTCCCAATAGAGAGCTTTAGTAATATTTTGTGGTAATATTTGTGACAGTTAATCATTGATGCGTAAATAGTGTAGCAAATAATGACGAGCAATATCAAGTCACGGTACAAATCTAATCATACATTAATATTACTGTATACAGTACATGAAACATGGACAGTATAATCATATGTGGTGTAATACGCCGCAATAAAAGTCAAAATACATATTCGTCACCTATCATTAATATTATATCGATGAAAATAAAAAAGTTATCTTTAGACATATCTATCTATAGAATGTGATTAATGTAGAAACTTAACGGAATTAGTAGCCGACACTACATTACACTAAATAAAAACTATCATAACGTTTTATCAGCGCAATTCAGAGCCTTTTATCATTACGTTTTCTCTAGCACCTAAATTTATCAAGTTAAATAGTCATTAATATCAATTTAGGTTACGAATTTATCAACAATCAATTAGTAATAAAAATTGGAAAATACTTGCAGTAGAAAATTTAATGACTGAAAAGATTGATGCGCTTACTTTGAAAAATTGTAGTTTAATTTTAAGAATTTAAGCAAATTACTACTGCATCATCGACAGAAGTAAAGAATACTTTGCTGTGGCCAATAACTTGTCACAGAATATAACTTAGTTACAAGTACAATCCGCTTATTTATCATTCAGTGTTCCAAATTGCAAAATAAACTTTTTAATTTCAACTAAACCACCAATATACATTTATTCGTCTTTCTTCTTTAATGGTTTGGTAATAAAATTCAGAGCAGCTCCTTAAAATAACATATGAAAAGACGACATATAGTAATTCATAACACTAACAGTACTGTTTCGGGGGGAAAGAAAAGGGAAAATTGCACGGATTTAATATATTTGGCAGAATAATAGGCAATAAAAATAACAACCGAAACGGCAGTGGCCTGACTATTAAACTAATGGCCAGGGAAACTCGCAATTTAAAGTTGAAAACTGCTTTGCAATTAATGGACAAGTTTGCAATCGACGAATAAAGCTCGTTCATTGAATATAATATGTTTGATCGACGTTTCATGATCATTGATCACCAGAATAGAAGTTTTTTTTGTTGCTAAGACTTAATTCATAAATGAGAGTATTAATATTTGAGATACAATTTTGTATGTTCGTGTCAGAAACGCTTTTAATAAAGCATTATCGACTATGCCCATGTACACATCATTTACATTTTCTATTCAGCAAAAATAATAAAAAATGAAAGTTAATATCTACACAA
Source organism: Helicorthomorpha holstii (assembly GCA_013389785.1). Lineage (NCBI taxonomy): Eukaryota > Metazoa > Arthropoda > Diplopoda > Polydesmida > Paradoxosomatidae > Helicorthomorpha > Helicorthomorpha holstii. The sequence goes on along the minus strand of JAAFCF010005748.1, from coordinate 7,929,455 downwards.
CAATAAAAGCTGTTGATATTTTACGTGTTTTCGTGTTACCTTTTGAAAAAGTTAAATTTCTAAGCTATGAAAACCCAACAACATTGACAATTGAAAATAGACCAAATATTTTCATAGCCAAACAGCATTACACAAAAGATAAATAATATATTTTATTTGGGTATATGTTAAAGAATAAAAAATTGAGCCAAAATCCATAAAGTACCAGGTAAATTACTATGAAACTTATTTTTTCTTCTACTTTTTGTTTTGTGATGTATGAAATGTTGAAGAGTATTGGCAGAGAAATAAATGCGTTTTTTGTTGGTTGGCATCACGTACAAATTCATAAGCCAATAAATATCCAAACTACAATTTTAACATTTATACCCCATTAACTCCATTTCGTTTTTCGTCAAAAATTATGACAAAGACTTTTTATAGCGACATCGATCGACTAAAATGCACACAAAAAAAGACAAATGAAAGATGAGACGGAATAAAAGAAAATGTGCTGTAAAAGATATAAAAAATGACACCAACTGCTCCTTTTTATCTATACATACAGTAGATGTTGCATTTTATTTTTATTATTTCTTTTTGCAACTGCATGGTGGTATACCGGTACATGTACTTAAGGCATTAGTAATTTCCCTTCCAGATTGGAAACGACAAAAAGTGAACAATTTCAAACGACCTTGAGTTTAACAATTTCAGTCTTTCAAAAACGTGGTTTTCTTCTATTTTTACGACTTCAAATTGTAATATTAGATGGTTTTAAGGGGAAATATAACAAATGGTAAAGTCGATCGACAATTTTAGTTTGTGCTGAATACAGGTACCAGTAATGCTATTTACCAGTCCATTACTGAAAGTACTTCCAACAAGAGAAACAATGCTACAATTAATAAAAAAACATTTTAACAAAACTTTATTGGAAAAGTGCTGGCGCCCATTGTTGAACCATTAACATGAATATAAAAACTTCGTCAATATTTTGAAATTCAAGTAAACAACTCCTCTCGCAATATCAAAGAAATGACGGTAATAGCACCTTTTAAAATGTTTACGATTGAAATAACATACCCTAACGTACACAAAATAATTTTTAAAAAAATACAAGTTTTTTTTTAAAACTAAAAAAATATTTCTATTGGTTAATGCACATCTCCTAAATACGACGTTCTCATTTAATACTAAAACCAAGACTAACCATTCCTAAATTAAAATAATAAACCAGTAGTTTGTCTAACATTAGAGCCAAAATAAAACCCCAACAAGTTTAAAATTGATCCATTATTACATGTCTTAAAAGCTTGTTGAACTAAATTTGGAGACCAAGCTTTAGAATATGCTGCTTTTACAAAAGATTTCACGCACTCAACAGCGTAAATTCAGCCACTTTTGAAATCAATTTTTTCGTGATTTGTTTTTAATGTTAGTTAATCTGAGATGGCATCGTCTTAGCGCTAAGTCCAAATACTTGCGATTTAGTATAGTCTATCGAAGATGCTCTTCATGTAACTATCATACCAAAAACATTTACTCAACACTTCAAAACGCTAGCAATATACTGTACTCGTAGATTCTCACATAAGCTTAGCCAAGAGGGATCCTTCCTTCGAAAGTAGATAACAACATTTTGTAAATGCCTTTGGAATGTTTACGAATTCTCAATACATGATATGACTGAGTAAATCAGCAACGCTAAACCTATACAAGTTATTCTAGTCCAGCGTGTAACAATTAACTCAAAGCAAATACGAATAGTTGTTCTTCAATTAATTCTCACACGGTACTACTACTATTACTACTACTACTAGAAAAAGATCAATAAAATTTACAGGGTGATTATATACATTAGACCACGGTTACTTACAGAGATATAAAGAATCTAAATAACAATGTCAATGACAATTGATCTCGTTTGTTTCTTGCAATGAGAAAAAAAATGTCAGAAAAGAAACAAGACTAGGTCAAAAATATTTTTTTTGGCCGTGAGAAAAAAAATAGTGTTCCAATTTAGCAAAGCGCCCTGTATGGCTTTTATAATTGTAAAATTAATTTGACAAAGTTCAGTATATTACCAGTAATGTGAAATAAATTTTAATAGTAGTATTAATTTAATATTAATTGAAGCTACTGTACTAAAAAACAGTTATTTGTCATGTTTATAAATTCTTAATTGCAAAGCAAACAATGCTGAAGGAATACTGCAAAGTGTAATCTACTAAATTAATGTAATTATCTAAGCCGAATGTAATAAAAAAAATGCATAGCCTAAACAAATAAGTAATTTATTATGCACTATGCCATTACATTCACTGTACAGTATTGTATTTGTAGTTTTTCCATTTATATGCTGGTTGTATATGCTTCACACAACAAGTGTACCGTAGATCTGTTTTGCAATAACTGTGTATTTTTGTACCTCATGTACACCTAGCAATAATCGATTTATCTACAGGTAACACGGCTAAAAACACTATTATCTAATTAATACTTTGTTGTATCTAAGTTAACAAAATGATGTAAATGTCCAATTGAATTGAAGCTATTTATATGTCAAAGTCATATCTTTGTAAATGTTTACCATTACTAAAAAATAAATAATAAAGTAGACGTGCTCAAATGTTTTCATTGTATGCAGTTGTATAGCTTGATAAAGGGCGATAAAAATTGTATTCTTTGACGTTTACAAGTGCATCTTGCCATCGGTTCTGAACAATTGTTAATTAATAGCCTAAATATATAAGCAGAAAACAACCCTATAACGTTTGAATAACGACGAACCATAACGTCAATTGATTCACCAGACGAACAATTTTTCTATCAAATTTATATAATAAAGGATGTTCGATAACGTCGCCACAGCAGCAGCCAAAGCAACAACGGAAACATTGCCACAATAAATATTTTCATAGTGCAAAATAACTTGTTGGCTTTAATAAATGATAGCTTCAAAAATAAATGTCAGTAATCCTTCACAATAAATTACTGGGTATTGTTTTTTTTTTTAAAAAAAATACACACAGGTAGATAAAGTTACGCACGAAGCAATAATTAACAAAATCTTTAAATATGCATTATTATTGATTCGCAGGTTGTATAAAATTTAACATTTGCCAATTTATTTTCTAAAACATTCCCGAGAGATCTACAGTATCTATTTATTGCATGTCAGGGCAATCGGCCAGCAGTAAGCTACAGGCTATTGACATTTCACCTTTAGCTATAATAAATATTCATAAAAATTTGTTAACTGGTCTCTTAAGACACTTAACTACAGCAAATATTTATTACAGTACTTCATTATCATGGTCCATTAATTGACGTTAATCTGCAGCGAAACTTCATTAATTTACTGTGTTTGTAACATTCGTACTGACCAATAGCGATGACCACAATTAAAAACCCCAATTTATAAATAATCAGTTACCACATTATAAAAACACACTATAAATTCAAGTGACTGAAAATAAAAAATAAAACTATTACACATTTTCATATACTGTACAGTAAAGTACTGAAGATCAAACTTATCCCATAAGCTATTAATTTTCAGTTTGACTGCAGCCAAAAATAATTCAATTTTTTGAGCCTGAATTCCGAGTATAGTCAATAGAGAAAACTACTTTTTGCTTCTAGATTTATTTTTCAACTTTTAACGCTTGCAGCAAAATACAGCATATTGCCTTGATTCCACTCAGCTGTATTGAAGTCTTATTATACAGGGTGATTTTTTTAAAATGAAAAACTTTTTTCAGTGCCAATTAAAAAAACGAGAACAAATCTTATCAGTTACAATGACTATTTGTCCGATTTATTTCTTGCATTAGAGAAAAAAAAAGTCAATAAAAGGAACGAGACTAAATGTTATTATTTCCAATTTATCCCATTTAATTTATTGCCATAAAGAAAAAAAAGGCTTCAATTTAGAAAATCACCCTGTATACTTCACTATAAGCATAGACAGCTGTGGCGTATAAAAGATGATAAAAACAGATGATACTTACAAAAAAAAATGCAATTTCTAACAACATATACAGTAAAAAGGATTTCTGTTAAAACTATTTTTCTCCTTTCAAACTGATTGTTGTTCTGAAACAAAAAACTGTAACCAACATAATCCAGATTTTGTCCAAAGTAAACTTCCTCAATTTCACTTGACGTGCAATAAACATTAGTTACCACGTTACACACTAGTCAACAAAAATCCCTTTAGCTTCAAATTTTTACACAACAAACAACTAAACTTATGCTCAAAGAATAATAGCAAAAACAATTTCCTTATTAGGAAATCAACGACTACTAATGCTTATTCAAACTTTGAATAATGGCAAAAAGGATCAGATTTAAGAACCTGCGTCATAATAAAATGTAATAAATAGTCTGAACAATAAATAATTCCAATAATAAATCTCACACACTACATTGAACTTCTCGAGATACTGCTCTAGCCAAATTTGGAATTTAAAAACCTAAAATTCCGTTTTTATATACAGTACTTCAAAATACTGTATTTTCTAGTTATCAAGTCCAATATTTAGTAGACTTCTACTAAAGTTATACTTTTTCTTTTGTAGTTTTATGCACTTATTAGTAATTAAATTATTGACAGTCTCACTTCACACCAGAATTATAATTACGCGATTTTACTATGCATTTTTGCATCTAAGATTTACTTGTATTGCATCATTTAAAAATACATTTTTATCTCAAATGGGAACTGCAATTGCAGTAAAATTCAATAACAATTTGCATGATTTGCATCGCAAGGTAGAGTAAACTCTGCTGAAATGTAATTTTTCTAATGCATTTACCCTATACTGTTGCCATCTTACGCTAACAATTTTTTTTTTAGAAAACACGACTTCAATGGTAATCAATTATTTAAAATTGTAGTTACATGTACATTGTACAGTACATATGAGTGATATGTGATCAATACTACAGTATTTGCATTGTACCCAGGTAGCCAATGTCAACTGCATGGCCTCGTTTTTGATCAGTCCAGGCCAATCCTTAGAAGGGATACACATGATATTAAAGAGTAAAAAGTTGTAAGCAAGGCAATAAATATGCTGGATTTCGTTGAATTACCTTGGGGACTTTTCTTACAAAGAATCCTATATTCCTCGTCCAGTACTTATTGAGGAAATCGATTATCTATAACACGAATAGATGAAACACAACGCTATATATTCTTCCTCCTTACTCTTCAACTTACAAAAGACCTTGAAGACGTAATGCTGCTACGTAAAAGGTACAAAACAAAAACTTCAACAACAAAAAAAATACACACACGAAATCAGTTTGATGCCAAGAGCATTCGATGTTTGATTTGATTGCATTTTTAAAAAGAAATCTCAGAGATATCTTATCGCAGAACGCACGTGTTAATTTGCAATGTAATGTCATCGGGTTTATGTGACAAAATTATTAATATTACCGAGTTGCAGAATAGGTCAAGTGCTTAGGACTACTTACAAGTTATAGTATTCAGTAGTAATACTTACCAAAGTTCAATTCGGCCGTTGTTTGCTTGGTCGGCCACAAACTCCAAACCACCAGCAAAAATCCCATCAAATTAATGTTGGGCGACATATAATCATCTGTCTTCACTCCAGCCGTTCACGCCAACAACGTTTTGGGATGTATTGATGTAATTTAGGATTCTATAGAAATATTTTTTCGTTTTTTTTTTTTGAAGAAAGTCCTCGCAGCTCTTCTCACGTAAACCCAGACTGAAACTGCACCGGTTCAACAGTAGGAAATATTTCAGTCATCATACACAGACGATCAACAACTATATTCTCTGTTACAAAGTTTACAATTAGTTGTGTGTATAAAAAAGTAGAAGTATTGAAGTGCTGTGCAATACAATGCCGCGGGAGCTTAGGAGAAAAGCAAGCCACGCTACTACGCACGACCAATAAATAAAACTAATTTACCGTCAACACACTCACCAAAGCAGGGAAAGACGCCGCACGGATCCTTACGTCACCAACATGCGTACAGGGTGATTTCACTATGGAAAGTCAAACAACAAATATAACATCTAACATACCCGGTAATGGAAAAGTGGAATTTTAAACTAAAAAATTAAATTTATAAATGACTTACTGCTGGTTTTTTTTAATTCTTTTTTTATTTAATTAATACGAAGTAAGTAATTAATCACATCGAAAAATTAATATTATTACATCACGAAAATTTAGCAGCTCATCTGAAAATTCTTGATATTCATTTGTAGTTGTTTGCAAGAAATAATTTTTCAAGTAACTTTTATCAGTTATTTTTTGTAGTTGTTGTTCATTGACATGCATAACAAAATAAAAACAATTTAAAAAAAATCAAATTTAGTCAAATTATCGGTTATAAAAATAGTTGAATGAGCTTTCCAGTTCCTACATTACAAACCTAATATTTATTGAATGCAAAATAAATAAACCCTCAAGACTACTTGTGCTTAATAATAAAGCTAATTTTTACTGTAGGCATTATTTCGTGCCATAAAGTTTTTTATTAGATAATAAAGGCATTTCTAAATTAAATAAAACTTTTAACTAACAGCGTTAAATCACTTTATGTCTTATTTAATAATGCAATAACCGTAACGGTGAGTTGCATATACTGTATGCTCCTTGCTGAGATTTAATTAAATCTAAATTCATGCAGTTTATGCAATTACACTTAAGTTACAGTAAATGTAAGTTACTAACTTATTACTACAGCGTTCTTGTACTAAAATGTTGACATTAAGGATAACAAAATGTGTAAAACACGATTGAAGTAGAGTTAAAATTTTAGCGCATAAGGTAAGCAAAATTCATTAATAATTTATAAAACTTTCTCTCTTTTGCAATAAATTACGACTAACAAAGCGATGTTGAATTTCTTTCACTTAATCCCATGGCTTTTTCAACCTGGTGAGGTAATACCTACTGTACGCAAACGACTGTGCGTCGTAATATCGTTGCGGTGCGTAACTTTTTCTTAATCTTGGGTTTACCTTAAGTCAACATAATTATTCCTCAACGGCAACAAGATGTCGATATTTTACGCACGCATAGAAACTAAAATCAAGTTTACACGTGTATTTCAACCAAACACAAGTAATTATTTATTTAGACAAAAAAAAAATCCATTATTAATCTTTAATATTGACATTGAATAGGATCAGAATATCATTAACTTTAAACGTCGCTCTATTAAACGACTGATCGTCAATTACGTTTAGTTAATAGACTGATTTAATGAGAATTGATGCATTTTAACTTTTGTGTGTTGAGTTTCAAATCTATAACAAATGTTTTTTTTTCTTTAATATCAATAAAATGAATATAACTTTTCAAACTACCCATTGAATTGCATCTTATAATGTACATTACGCTGTAGTGCGTTTTAAATAAATAATAAACAAAAATTTAAAAAAACAGATGATATTTCTTAGTAATGGTGACTGCTCAACGTCAATTTTAAAAGTGCACTTAAAATACAGAAAAGAGGGAATCAAAAATTCCGTCGGTCTTAATAATTTAAAAGATGCTCGTCACTCTAAATTTGCCTTCTTAACTTTAAAACACTCCTTCATTATTTAGCAGAATGATATAACTTACTTGAGATGTCGAGAATGATATACTGCGTAAGCCAAGGGAATTGAGCGTGGTGATTCAAATCAAATTTTTTTTCAGAAATACAGTAAAAAACAGATTTTAAACTAAATACAATTTTAATTTTGGATAACGCCATGTCTTAAAAAACATTAAATTTCACTAAACGAAAGTTTGACCATCGTATTGTCCCACAGCAATAGTTACAAATTTAAATTTTTTGCCATCAATTATCATTCCTAAAAAAATTTGTGTTTTCCCAAATTAAAAATACAGTTTACCCGATGTACAATGTCAAAGAAATGCAATTATATAAAAACCACAAAATAAACAACTCAAATTTTAATTTTTTTAAAATTATTTTTATAAGTTTCCAACATCTTTTACACACCGTCATTTCAAGATACAGCATAGAAATGTTGACATGGCGTTTAATCGTAACAATACAGTATTATACATATCCCATGAGTCAAATAACTTTATACCAGATCTTAGATACAGTACCGTACATTAGATATTCGGTATATACTGTACTGCGTATATACCAGATCTTAAATGACAATGTCATTAACAATTCAATAACCTATAACAATTGATAAAAGATATTTAAGTTATCGTGAGATTTGAAAAATGTCAACGGTTCTGATTCAGCCTCAATCTCACCTTACTCTACTCATAATATTAAAGAGTTAAGTTATAAATAATTTGTCTATCCGTTGAAAGCGTTTTAAACTTGATTTATAGGTGGAGTTACTTTTTTTTCATTTTTTTTCTGGCAGTGAGAAGAATTGAAGTTGATACAGAACTGCTACTTACAATATAGTAAGCTCATGTCTTCACACAACTCCAATTCAAGTACTACAAATTTTAGTATTGTTATAAAACCATAAGAAATGTATCAAAATTGCTACAATTTATATCAACGCTTAATCTGCCGTATAAATTACAGGAGAGAAAATGTCAAGCAAAGCACTTTCATTTTCTACCATAATAAATTTAATAAAATTCATGTCAACACTATTAACGTGTCATTCCAAGTTTTCAACGCAATAACCCGCAAATTAGATCCAAAATTTAAATCTGACTCACAATTATTTATATTACTGCAGAAATACAATACCTTTATATTATTTGGCACTCTAATTTTTTTCTATCTACAGTGTAACGACTAGAGGTTTTAAACACCATTAAATATTATGGTTATTGTTATGGAAGCGGTGATTGTTCATTATAGCAAGTGATCATAAGATGTGTATTCCCATTTGCTGTAGATACTAACAGTAAAACAAAACAAGACAAATATGTATAGTTAGCAATGCAATTTATTCCCGTTTCTTTATTTCCAGCATGTACAAGTGAACACACATCTTAATATCATTCTTTGCTATACAGTTAATCATTGCTACGACCGCTTATATTATTAAGAACATGCCTAACAATTAGTAATTACAGTATTTAGAAAATACAGTACAGGTATACTGATAAATACAGTAGTATTCAGTTAAACATTACAAAAAAATTAGATCACAGTAATTAATTTTAAAAAAGTCTATCCAAAACAATTTATGGGTACAATGTCATTTAATTCCTTGTAGTTTTAACGTTGATGCAATATATAGATTTCTAATTATGAAATATAAAACACTAAGACTACTAAAAAAAACATTTTCTAATTGAAATCAATACAGTGGATGCACAGCGTAACATGTCAAGCTAAAATTTAATTAAAACATAATATCTACTGTACAATTAGCTAATTAATTCTAGCATGCATCGTTTTTAATTGATATTGACAACTTTAGCATTCAATCATAAAGTTAGTTGTAGACTCGTTATTTTGTTTCACGTTATTTACTACTAAAACTTGTATTACAATATTTTTTGAACCAAAAAAGCAGCAGATCCACAGCTTGGCATACTCAATCTAAATGTTAATGTAAAGTGATACAGCTTTCATGCTTCGGTCAACATATGGACATGGATATTGGACAAATAGTCAAAGATCATCTTAATAAATATCCGTTAAAAATGTGCAAAAAACCAAAAGTGACGCAATAACGGTTCAATGACACTGAGATAGCAATCAGCGTTTCATGTAGTGAGAAATGGCCCAATCATCACCATTAACATCTATAGTATGTGCCATAATTCCATGTACATCAGAGTAGATGAAGCGCAATGTATTTCAAATGGTTTTGGAAATACATTTTGCTTCACAACTTATGAATGTACTGAATCGATTAAGTCCTAGTTAATACAAGTCAAATGGTGCAGCCGTTAAAGTCAACCAATAAAAGTTGAACATAAATTTGGACACTTTCAATCGATGCAAATTTGCAGTACAATATAAATACTACGCTAGCGTTTTTACTTTTGTTCAAAATCATTTTGCAGTTGTTAAATTGACTTAGAAATTCAATTCAATTATTTTGTATGCTTCTTTTCTGAAATGAATCTTTTCTGAAAAGATTCAAATCAGTATTAATTTAAAAGGTTTTAGAAAAAGCAGACTTTACCTGTTAAAACTAATTTCAAGAAAAATCAGGCATTTACTGTACGTGTAGCTAATGATGATCACAATTAGTTGAATAAATTGCATCGATTGAATTATTCTTAAAAAGAAAAAAAAAGTTCAGTAGAAAATATATACAATTTCGATCATGTACAATATACTTAGTTTTTTTTAGTTTAAACAATTATTATAAACTACTAAGTTATAAAGATAAATATTAAAAAAATGTACATTTTTATAACAATAGTAATAGGAACAATTAAATTAAAGTAATTTCAGTTTAAAACACGTACATAACATAAACTTAATTATTATAATAAACATGAAACCATGATATATATTAATATTATGACGAGTTTGTCTACATTTTTTTCTCTTAAAAAAACGCTTTGAAAGTTTAAAAGCGAATATTTACATGGCAAGCTTTATCCACTTTTGACCTTAGGGATTTCAAAATTCAGTTTAGAAATGACATAAAATGTAAAAGTACGAATATTGATCACAAAGAATATGTAATAAGACGACGATATAAAACGCACACATAAAAAATATTGTAAAATGACTCGTATATAACACATACACAGGAGTAATACGCGCGAAAGAAACAACATAAATCGCATTTACTTGGTCGTTTAACTCGCGTCAACATTTGCCGACAATTTTAACTGCATTTACATGTGAACGTCATGACGTAAAATCGCAGCCAACAAAATCGCCGCGCGTCATATACGCTTTTGCATGAAATAGTAACATTTTACCATCAATTAGCGTTTCTTATTAAGTAAACGTTAGTTACCTAATTATTACTAATCGTATTAATTACATAATTACTTTTTAGCCTTTGCAAAACGGCGTTTCTGACACGCGGCGTTTTCACGAGGAACCATTTTTACAAAGCATAAAAACTTTACATACGGTACGCAAAATAATAAAATTGTTGATTAAAATATTATACAAGGAATGGACATAAGCAAAGCGTCAACCACAAACGCACGTACTATTTTCGCATTTTCTTTTTAAAAAGAAAACGTCTGTTTAGTTATAGTGTTTGAAATTAATAGCCTCTGCGTGTATGAAAAGCTGCAACTACGAGAATAACCGAATGATGTTCATAGTTTATGATAGCGCTGTTGAAAATGGGGTTCAAAGGAACTGAACTTTGATTTACGCAATCATTTTGCAAACCACAGACAGTGGCTGCGCATTTATCCATTCAACTGTACCAAATATAGATTTTTGTCGATCTAGCCAAATAAAAATGTCAATAACGTACAAAAAACACGTTGTCACTCTTTAAAAAAAAACCACGTGAAATCTTATTTTTAACTACACAAAAAAATGCCACAATCTGCAAAAAAAATACTATATTATGTCGAAAACCTTAAGGAATTAACATTTCTTCTTACGTTATTTTTTATAATTATGTTATTATGGCTAAATAATTTGGTACAGAAAAATCAATACATTGCATAAATCTCACTTCAAACACTAATAACCTTAATCAAACATACCGGAAATTAAAATGATAGATCATTTTTTTTATTTAAAAAGAGTGAAACATGATACATTTTACTTTCAAAACGTTTGCAGTTTTCTAAGAAGCAAGAATAATTTTAAAGACTCTGTGGCACCCCTGTATATTAGACTGTAGAATTGACAGACTGACAAAATAAAACAGAAAAAAAAACGTAATGAATTAATAAATTATTTCCAAGTAGCCTCTTCAAGCGCTGAAATCAATTTACAACTAAGACATAAAAAAATCCAACCTTAAATTCTAAGAGTTAAAAAAAAAAAAAGAAAAAAAAATATATGTTTTCAATATATAAATATATTTATAAAGATAAATATGCCATTCATAATTATGGATCCACTCAATTTACTGGCCTTTAATTTTTACTCTTATGGTCATCGACCATAATTATACACAACCGAGGTGCCCAAACGGTAACAACAATAATGTTAAAATCATCAACACGTACGTACAATGATTAGGCTCATCCAGTTTCAGTAAAGTACGTCCCTAATTTATATACAGTACACTTAACACCAAAGTAGAAACTGCATTGTTAATTACTGTATGATTTTTAAGTTTAAAAATCAGCGGTTAAACTGTTATTAAATATACTTTTTATTTGGGCACATTTCAATAATATGCTTTGATTCTTTGAAATTAATAAATACAAATTTCCGAGAATCAATATCATATACAGAACTCGTATTACTGAATAAAAAAATTAAATATGAACAGAATTTTTTTTCTTCCAAGAAATGAATCGAAATCAGTTGCAATAAATTTTCATTCTGTCCTACTCCGTGCTACATGTTTTTATCAATTACGATAAAATGCAATATAAGACATGAAATTATCAATGTAGCAAATATTTTTTGTAGAAAACCGGTATACAGTATTATAATTATTTCAGAGAAAAGCATTCCGTATCTGAAATACTGGAAGTGCGTTACTATGGCATAATATGGCAATGGTTTTTTTTTTATCACTAAAATGATACAATAAGCCCCCGATTGAAAATACGGATAGTAACTTAACCGAAAAATTTGACATTTTACTTTCCAAAACTTAAAAATATTTAAATCTAAATTACCAAAATGATTTAAAATTCACTATCAGTTTGTAAAAAAACATTAATGATTTATCTTATCAATTTATTCTGAAGTCCTTTAATAGAGGGCTTACTGCCATTTACTGTATAGTACAGGACATTGGCATCAAGATTTGGCATTTAAAATGTACTGGTACTATAATTTTTCAACCTATTAGCTGTCTTTCTTGATTTACAATTAGAATTTTACGTCGTTAATTTCTTTATTTAAATTTATAGCTATTAGTATGCCCGCATACTGAAACCGCACAAATGTTCTGTTATTTAAAAATTCGCCTCAGTAATAAAATGCCACAAACTATAAAGTTTGTCTAATACAGTTATTCAATAAAACGTAAAAACAATTGTTAAATTAAACAAATTTTACTTATTTTTTTAAAAATGAACTCTTAATCATTAAGATTTTTGTTTGTTTTAAAAATTAAGTTTTATAAAGCTTTGAACGAATGTACAGAAAATTAACTTACTGGTCCGAAACAGGTGGGTAAACCGTAAACTGTCGAACATAATTTTAGTTTAGTGTCGAGAACTTTACATTGATAAGCGTTGGAATGCTTTTTTTGGCCCTTAAAACAGTCTATAACTCTTTCACGTATCAAAGTCCAACAACAATATTGACTAACGATGATGACATCAAAAACAAATTCAACGATGATGAAGTTACAATAACTTAAGTTCCATTCCTCATCAATTAGCGTCTATCCTTAGAACTTGGGTTAAATGTTCCAAACAGTTAATGATAGCGATTTATTCACGAAAGATGAGGTATATAGGCTTTCTATTTACAGCATCAGCAAAACAAAGAGAACTCCAATGACTCTGAAAAAACATCACTTACGAATAACTGAGTAAGTTGCTTTATGCTTTTAGTTTCTCTCCTTGTGTTGTTCATTTTGTTTTTCAACAAAGCTCAGAAAAACAAACACAATTTGGTCCAAAGTTTGATAATAATTGCCAATAGCGTTTTCAAACAAAAACACGATTTCACAAGCTTGGTGGTTTCAACTTTGGCCGACCATAGAAACTTGAAGCACCATTAGGACCATCTAAAAATCACAACATAATTATTTAAATGGTTAATTCAGATGCACGATTATTCTATGTACAAGTGTTCTTAAATTACAAATGTTTACCAATTACATTAACTGTAATTTTAAAATACTTGTTTGTATTAGTTGCTCATTTACTCTGCAAGGTCGATCCAAAAGTTTTAAAATCAGTACTGCATATTATTTCGATTAACAATTAGTATATACAATGTTCCGTAATAATTCAAGGTTAATCAAGCAATTAAAATTTTTATCACACTGACTGTTAAACTCTGAACATTTATTTTTAGACGACTAAATTAAAAATAACAAGTTTACCTGCACATCGAGGACAGCATTCATTTTCAACGCTTATTTTATTATGACAATTTGTAGGTGGGCACTTTAACCTCTTACACGTGGTTTCTCCATCCTAAATAAATCATTGAAAAAAATTAAGTCATTAAATTTATGAAGTTGTAAAAGTAGTAGATGACATTTACTTTGCAGCTGCATCTGACGCAACGTATGTCGCCAAACGGCTGAACTCTTGGATGCCACTCTTTGCCATTGGGCATCACCTCACCGTAAGATTTACACCCTAAACACAAATAAGATGGTCATGTACTGTTAATCATTTTAAATTTTTTTAAAAAAAAACAACAATAAATACCTCCTTCATCTAATAATTCCTCAGGAGTTTTTTTACTGCCTTGATCATGTTGCTCAGCTTCAATGGTACTGACTTGTGTCACCGGTGGATCTAAAAAATTCAAAATAAAAATATGTACAAACTTTAATTCAATAATGGCTAATTTATTTCTAACCAGGGCAAGTTTTGCAACAATCTTTTGGGTTTTTTCTGTAGGCGTCTTTCTCAGGGCAACTCAAAGGTTTGCAGATTATTTTCGTACAATTAACAGTTAACGTTGTTGCCTTAATAAAAAAAAACAATATTCGTTAATTGTTTAATAGATAATTTTTTTTAGTAATAATTACGTTGCATGTGCATAAAGCGCACTGACTAAAACCAAACGGTGTGAGATATGGATACCATTTACTTCCCGGTTTATGAAATTTCTTATCTCCTTCGAAATAGCATCCTAGAATAAAACTGACATTATAAAATGATGAACATTTACTTCATGTTAGAATCGTATATCAAACCTCTATTCGACGGATTAATTGGAGGCGTTTTGGGGTGAACTTCTATAAACAGTAAATCTGTATTACTAAATCAGATCTTCAAATATAAATCGGCATTAATTACCTGAACACACTGGACAACATTCACCAGCTGGTATCTTCGCATTGAGACAACTGACTGACGGGCAAACAGTTGATTCACAAACGACTCTTCGTCTACGACAACTACATATGAGACAAGCATTGTAAGACGGCGTCCAATGAGAGCCATCTTCCACAAGTCGACCTTCATATGTACAACGATATGGCTCCGGATCTATTATTTCTCCCCCTTCAGCAGGATCATCAGATCGCTCTTCATTGTCCACGACAGGCACTAAGGGAACCTCGTTTTGACTTCTGTCAGGCAAACATGCAACTGGTACGCGCAACTGCTTCAACAACAGAATAATTAGATACACTGAAATAAGACAGTAACATCGTTTAAATGCCCTTACATTGTTAACACGAGCCTGAAGATCAACACGGCTAACATTACCACTGAAGGTGGAATTAATGGATACATGCAATATAGCATTTCCAGATTCCAGTCGTGCAAATGCTGGTTTGCTAATGTCTTCAGCATAATCCTCCACCTTCAAAATCAATAATAATTTATAGTTTTATTAAATAAATTATTTTAATTACATAAGATTTACTTCATTTCCCGTAAATTCATGTCTAATTTGTAATTCTCTAGAAGCACTACTGGCTCGATCATCAGCCATGACTCCAAAATCCACTAGTTCGACCATTCCAACTTCGTCTATTAAATCTTTTCCTCTTCCACCATGTAATTTTTTATTTGATTGCTGTTGCTGAAATTGCTGCTGGTTGCCAACGACAACTTCATAAAATAATCGGCAACTATCGTCAACGGCCATCCACGCCTGCCCAGCAGCAGGACCGGTGCCACCTCTCAACAATAACGGGAAGAAGTCGCCGCTCTGAGCCTCACCGAAAAGTCGTTCCTTCACTTGTCCATTTAAATGTACAGGGTGCTTTTCGCTTCCAATAACTACGTGAAGCTCACCATTTGTTAAAAGTTCAATGTCTCTCGCACTTAAACGATTCAATGTGCCATTTGCCTATATGAAAACCAAAATTTATTGTCAACCTACTTTTATATTTTTACCAATAATAGTAAATAGTATCTATACAACTCACCCATCCATCTTTATAACTTGACGTGAGATTGTGAACTGGGCGGAATCGCTTTTTATTCAACGTTTCCAAACCTACATACGTAATCCCACCTTGTAAGCCTTCGATTTGAATCTAAAATGTTACGAAAAAAAAAAATTTGTTACATAATAAGCCACACGATTACCATAATAAAATGGAATATGATTATTCATTTATAAATTATAAAAAACCTCCACTAAAATCAATAGAACCTACATTAACCTTATAAATAATGTTTCCATCATCTGTCAATCGCATAACCGCCTGCCCAGCACCGGTTGTTGCTGAATTAAGACCGGTTTCTTCATCAGCAGCGACGGAAAGAATTGCGTGGTAAACCGCACAAGAGACTTTTGGCGAAATCAATCCAGAAATTCGATTGGAGTCAACGTTCTGCTTTGACGTTACTGAAAATAACAATTTCCCTCGTGCCATCTGTCGGAAAACTTTAGCATCAAAATCCATCTTTAGCTGAGCAACAACATTGTCCTAGAAGAAAAAGTACTTTATCGTTAAGTTATTCTTACTAAAAAGTTATCACAACAAAAAATTCAAAATTACTTTGACAATTTCAGCCAACACTAATGTTTCCTCAATGACCACGGCATCAACATCATCTTTATGTAATGACTCTAAACGAACACTGACCATCTGATCTTTACCTTGTTCTTTAAGAAAAATCAAAAAAAAAAACCTTGAAATAAAATTAAATAAATTTAAATCGTATTTGTTTAATAACCTCTTTCCATAAGCAGATCCTTAAGAACAACATAAAAATGCACAGCTCCATTGACACTGGCTGTAGAAATAATGGCCATTCCACTGGGTCTGGTCATCCAGCTTTTTGAATCTCCATCAGATGCACTAGATGGTGTTAACAATGTGCTGAACGTTTCTTTAAATTAAAAAAAAAATGTGTGAAATTCAAGATAACTTATATAATTTGTCAATATAGCAAGTTATGTACGTGATTTCAAAGTCAATTAAAAGCATAACTGATTGTATTTTTAAAATAGGAAAATCCAAAATAGCTCAAAGTCAATTTATTTCTAAAAATGGCATGTTTTTAATGGAAAGTATTTTTAAAAAAATTATCTTGACGGCGTCTTGACGCCACTGATATTACATACAATGGCGCCATCTTTATTTACATGTTCCTATCAAACATTTCAAATATCAAGAATAAAAAAATAAAAAAAAAAGGTTTAATTAAAACCTCATTTTCCATGACCGATTTCTATACCCTTTATAAAGTAATCCTGTTTAAATTATCATAATAAAAAAAATGTTTGAAGGCCACACATGAACATAAACAATTGACAGTGAAATCATTGAAATAGTTAATCGACAAATATAAAATTACAACTCAACCTAATAAAAACTTCATTAATAAAATATAAAAGCTGTTAGCAAATATGAAAGCAATCTATTTTTATTTGGCCAGTAAACAAAATTATAGAAGTCGAAATGGGTAATAATATACCCATTGTCCTTCTAAGTAAACATACTGTATAAAAAATAGCTAGTTTTGTTCTGTACATTACAATTTTATGTGTTAATTTATACAAATTAAGAAATTTGTAATTACAAACTGTATTAATAAATGAATTTATGATGCGACGAAAAGTGCAGCTGTTTTGGTTTCAGTATATAAACAGGGTATAAAATTCGATAAAGATAAATTTAAATGATACTGTAACTCTAAAATTTGTTTGACATGTGATACATGATGGCTTCTCATTAGGTCACTAGTGTCAACTCAACTTCAAATAAGTTAGTCTTTTCAACTCTTCAAACTTTTAATAAACGATTTCACTTTTGACAATGACATCAAATTGTGATTTACAGTAGAGAAAAATTTTGATTTAATTTCAAACTAAATGTACTCAAAGATAAACAAAACCAGAACTCAATTTTTAGTGCCAATAGTCATCTCCTCAATCAACTAATCAGTATAGTTGAATGTTGGCAACATTTTATAATGTTTATTAAAATCTCGTTAATCGAATGATAGCGTTTAAAACTAGCTAAACCCATATAAAAACCAGCTGTTATGTAATGCCAATAATTTTGCACGAGGTTCATTAATGGTTTGCATCAGCGTAGTTGTTAATAATTGCTGACTTATCAATAACTTTCACATGGCATATACTTGATAACGCAGTGTTAAATATTTATTAATATAACTTACAAGTACTGTATTGTTAATTATGTGACACTCGTTCTTTTAATTACACACTTAACTTTTCTAATAAAATATGAATATAATGGTTGTGTGCTTGTTAAAGAGAGTAAAATGATGTTAAACTATGCGCTTTATTATTATGGTTAAATGGTTAACGGTAAGAATATTTGCCGTTGTTGGCAAGCACGATTAATAGTGAGCACTTCATTTAAGTAAACATTGCAAAAGATAAACTATGAATGATCGTAAAAATGGCTATAAAATAAAGTCCAACTAATATTTTTTTGTTGTACTTGAATAT
The DNA here is from genome assembly GCA_013389785.1 of Helicorthomorpha holstii. Classification (NCBI taxonomy): domain Eukaryota; kingdom Metazoa; phylum Arthropoda; class Diplopoda; order Polydesmida; family Paradoxosomatidae; genus Helicorthomorpha; species Helicorthomorpha holstii. The sequence continues at coordinate 7,910,840 of JAAFCF010005748.1, read as the reverse complement.
TGAATAATGTTTCCAATAACAAGCAAATTCTGTAGTAATAAAATCTGAACCAACCTTTTTTAAGAGCTGCTGACGAGTACTTGGTCAAACGACCAACCACGATGTTACCTTCAAAAAGTGAAGGATTAGATAATCTGGCAAATATTTCTTCATTCGCCAGTGATTCACGATAATATTTCGGTACTTTTAACCAAACCCCACAAATCTGTCACACACAAAAAAAAATTATAAATTATTGTTAGCTTAAATATATTGCACGAAGCCTGTTAAATTGTCAAAAAGTCACTTTATTTACTTTATAAGTAGAGTTCTGTAATAAGGTGACATGAGTTATAAGCTGGTCTTCAATGATGTGACCTTTTTCGTCGGTGAATTCCACTAAGGTCGGCTGCACAGTTCTATAATTACAAAGCATTTCATTTTAAAACATCATGAATGTGTCAAGAAAGCTTAATCATAAGTAAACACACACACAAAACTTACCCAATGTAATGAATCGAGTAGTGCAAATTTCTCTTGTGAAGGACAAATCGACCGGAAGCAACGGCGTTAATGAGAGTGGAGGTAGATGAAGCAATTGTCCCAGAATCTGATGTCATCAATGATGCATATTCTAATAAACAGTAAAAAAAAAAAGAACAAAAGCAGTCAATTAGAGACAAATATATCGATAACATACAAAAAGCATTAATTAATACATATGTCACTATAAAACCTTTAATTAGCAACTAAAGAAATGCAAAATCATCAAATTCAGCACGTAATAGGGGAAAATCTATCAAGTTACATTATAATATAAATACAGTACACAAAAAATATATGATGGAGGTACTGCAAGATTTTCCATTAAAAGTATTTGCGAAAATCAACGGTAATTAAGAGCTGCAAAGTAGTGTTACTTGTTTTATTTTTAACTAATTTTTTTTTAAAAAAAAGAATCTTTCTACGTTGTTACTACTGGATTCAATCAAGAAAAGTGCATTACAATGGCATTGCCAAGACAAAATGCCAAATATTTTCCAACAAATATTTGTTTAAAAAATTTAACTAAAGTCTATAGAAATAATTTATTAAACAAAATAAACAACATTTTATTTTAAAATAAATTTTTTTTTAAAAAATTATGCGACACGTGTATTTGCTCTTAAATCACTCAAAAGTATTTAACCGGACACTGAAAGGCGAACAGGTTGGCTAGTCTCTTACATTGAATTGTTTTTTTTTTTTTTTTTAGTTTTCCTTTAACAATGAGGGTTGTGGTTAGATTAATGTTGGAAAATCCAAATAGGAAAGGTGTAATTGATTTCTATTAATGGATTTTCCACTCAACTACTTTTACCACGAACGAAAATCGAATGTAATCGGTCATTAAATTTAAGTACAAGCAAGAGATAAAAATCAAAGCCGAAGAGACAAGCCACCGTTCCACTGAACTTAAATAAGAAAAAGTAACCAAGTTTAAAGTAAAAAAAAAAAACAACGCGATTTGTCATTTTATCTTAAAAGTTAAACTACCACTAAATTAGAATTACGTGACATATTTACGTAGTTCGTAACATGCGGTCAATTTATTTAAGCATAATTCGTTCACGTCAATGAAATTTCCATGTTAAAAAACTCTTGCACTTTAATTTATTAAATCTAAAAAAAAATCACAGCCAACTTTGAGATTATAAATTTTAAGCTAGTTGTTAACAATTTTAAAACGCTCCAAAAAAAAGTTTAAAAGATGTTTGAAACTTCATGAAATATGGCAATTTTAAAACAAAATAATAAATGGCTTACATAAAATGTAATTAAAATGTGTTTCTTGATACCATCTTACTAATTACTAATTGCCATATCTATGGGTGGACCAAGGCTGTGGGTGTCAAGCAGTCACCAGTTTTACGCCCAGTCCACTGCCAAGCTTGAAAGTTCGATAAGGGTTAATAAAACTGATCAAGTTCTTAAGCTAATTCGCTTTATCCAAGTCACTTTTTACGTCTTAGAATCTCAAAAGATACATAAAATAAGTTAAATACTTCTTCTAATACGTGTAGTGTACGTGTGTATATTTTATAGATTTTGGCGTCAAATGTCTCAAGGCAACTTCTTTGGACGGCGCCAAAACCGCATTCAGGGCGCCCTAATAAACTAGAGAGAAAGAAATAGGGATACAGGGGTGTAAGTAAGAATAGAGAGTGCAAGAATTTTGTTAAGTAAAAAATATTAAAAAGTGGGCCAGTAGGGAGTAACCATAAACTAAACCACGTTCAAAACGAATAATCGTCTTTGAGGTACAGTACATCACTTTCTCCTACTGTTGCATTTATCATAAAAAAAAATTTATGGTCATGAAAAATCAGACAACTCACGCGTGATATATTGAATATGAATGTTAAATAACTTACACAAACGAAGGTCATAAATATCTTTTTTAAACAAAAAATAAAAACCAAAAAAAAAATAAAATAAAATAAACGATAATACACCAATTTACAGTAATAACTTACAATAACTCAACTTTAAAATATAAACTAACACTTTTAATTATCTTTATTCGCAGTAATTAACAATTTTTTTAAAAAGTGTTTTAAGCTGTTAAAAGATAATAATACAATAAAAACAGTAATGGATAATGGAAGTGATTGTGAATGCTCTGCTTGTCTTATAATGTTACTAGTTAATAAATTAATTGATGATAACTAATTGAAATATTCGACATGTTATGTGCTAATTTATACGATGGCAACATAAATCAATCGCCAAAATGGCGCCATCCACAGTATGTAAACAAACAAAATGGTTTTTTTTTTTTTTTGTAAAATATAATGGCCGTTAAAATAAAACTAAATAAAAATGTGTCTGAAGATAACTATCTCTTTAAATACCATTACAATTCAGCAATGTTAAAACCAAATTAGTTAGAGGTCGAGTTTTTGATTTAATCGCTGAATAAATCAAAATAACTTGGAAAGTTGTACTGTACAAGTACACTGTTACAGTAGAAGCAATAAATACTAAATACTGTTCATGCTTTAAACTTAAAAAGGAACTTTTACATTTTTATTACTCCTACCATCCTGCCAGAAAAAAGATGATTGTTAAAAAAAAGTAATAACTCTAAAATTAACTTTTATTTGTCGCCTGGCATTGATGTGAACCGCTACTTGTCTTTTTAATAGTGTTTACTTTCGTACTGACGCCATTTAAAACTGTTCATGTTGTAATCTTACATGAAACACTAAGCTCACTTTCAAACATAACAAAACAAGATAAAGCATTATAAATTATAGTTTTTTTATTATTAAAGTTTATTAAGTCAAATACCAGGCCGACCTATTGCATTGAAGTTTTGTAAACGCTTTAACTAAATTTGGTTTGCATGTATACATGGGCTGATCCAAAAGTTCTTTACTTTTTTTTTATTATAAAAACAAATCTACTGCACGAAAGCTCTAATGGATATTGAAATTGAATAAATTTCCAATAAAATTTAATTGAAAGTTACTAATCTTGCTCTATTGTAAAACCATTACGACAAATAACGTTTAGCGTAATTAAGAAATAAATTAAGCATTAAAACAAAAAAAAAACTTAGTACTAACTAACCCAGTAAGAATTCAATTTTGTTTAATGCATCTATATTCAACGGTATATTCACAGCAAAGGTGACCCTGTATTTAATTACAGTAACTACTTTTAAAAACTTGTGCAATGCAAAATACCGATAACAATCGATTAATGTTTTGGCGCCAGTGTTCACGACGTTAAATAATAATTCCAACGCTATCTATGCAGCGAGTCTAAAAATAAAAATACACTATACCGAATTATTATTCTTGAATCTAAATTAAGAAAATGGCCTTTTTTAAAAGTAAAATAAAGCTCAAATAAGTAACAAAAAAAAAGGTGACAACGATTATTATCAAGCGTTGAGTGACAATAACAACGTCATTCACATAAAAGTTACCGCCAATTTTATAAAAACAAACGTGTGAATTTACGGTGGCTCAAAGAAGGAAGGTAGCCAGCCCAGCCCCCATCACAATCATTTTAACAGCTCATTTGATTTATGTGACCACCGACGTACTCGCATCAATAAAACACGCCTGACCTCGTGACGACAGCTATAGAGAGAGCACTTTATGTTTTAACGACTGGCTGGCGCCACCTAACGGAGAATAAATCTCTTCATCTAGCAGTTAAAATACTGTACTTTTACAACTTCAGTTTATATGTATAAATGTAACACCATGGCATGAACCACCCATGAACACCAATTGACAATGACAAGCGTGTTAACACTATTTTAAAAGACTCTGACGCGTTAACTGATTCAATTTGTTTCGAAATGGAGTAAGATTACAAATTACCGAAATGAAAGAGGGAGAGTGTGAAGGGGGGGGGGGGGAGAGAAAAAGATTTTCTATCTAAGTAATAAAAATTATTTTGTTTTATAATGTTAACGTACCATGTCCACTTTTGTCTGTGTCATCCTTTGGTTTCTGCTCCATTTGAATGTCATCTAGAGAAAAACATACAAAGATTTATTATTATTACGAGAGCCACATATTCTAAAAAAGTCATAACATTTTAAGAAATAAATAACGTGATGCATACTTTGTGGACATGTCTTGCAACAACGACCAGTCAGCAAAACAGGATCATCGCAATTTGGCTCGGGACATTCATTCTTGGTGTTTCTGCATTTCACCCGACCAACAATCCTTCGCCTCTTCTGAACCTGAAACAAATCCTAAACTCATAAATATCACAGTCAATAATGGCCATCGACTCTACTACAATATATACAGTAATTTAGACCGCCCATTTATTTATGTTGACAAAAGTTTATGTAAGTTACATAAGTACCAAAATTAATCTCATTACTAGAACTGGCTGTGTAGCTTTGGAAGTCCTAGCTCAACGTTTTATAGAACCCCAACATTTAAAACTTTCAGCAATTTTACCCTTGCTTACACACTGTTTTCTGCACCTTTATAAATGACATGTATATAAACTACAAGTTTTGTGAACAATTCGTAAATTCGATATTTACTAAAAAAAACTTTTTGGAACTTTAGTACAGATTATTATAACGAATTGTTAACAAATTATGCTGGGCAATTCTTTTGCTTGCACAGCATAATTATTTTAGGCTTTCACAATCGGCTTATTTCTACTGTACTAGCTGAGAAATTACAATGCAGAAAATACTCTTTATTTAATTTATCAAGGGTGATTACAGATTACTCAGCAGTTAAGTCTTAAAAAAAAAAAGTTTTCTATGAGATTCCTTTAAGTTTCTTTTCATCTAATATTGTTAAAGTACTGTAGCATTTATCGAACCAGACACTGACGCCATCGATCGACGCCTAATATACAAAACACCGCTGGTGGCGCCATTGTCACAGCGATTATGCCTATTTAATTAATGAATTATTCAAGAAAATAAGAAAGATTTTTAGCGTTGCTCAGTATGTGCCGGGTGAGTTATTAACTGAAGGGTAAAGAGAGGAAAGAACAAGACATTTTTAACAATTTTTTGGAATTAATTAGACAACAAGTCTAACGGATTATTTTCACTCCAGGTGACATCCGACAATTTATATGCTGAAAACTTGCTCAACCCAGATTAAAAAAAATACCCAAATGGTTTTACAACAACAAAAAAATAAACTTCAACTTTGAATCAATAATGGCTCAGAGCAGAAGTAAATATTTTTCACGAGCACAACAGTGACTTCTAATGTCAATAAATAATATCCATTTTACGCTGTGGGGAGGCACATACCCATTTCAACTGATAAATTTTAAAAACAAAATTAACGCAATACCAATATAATTTCAACAAGTCTATAAATCTCAAAAAAACTAACAGCTCGTTAAAATCAAAACCATCTAACTTATTTGGAAAAAAAACTCATTCATTCGCCCTAAACTCTACTTACAAGTAAAAGAAAATTTTTTAATTACATTGGCGCTAGTCTAAATTTTCAAATCATCAAACTATCACTTGAAATTACTTTAATTACCAATCAAATCTTTCTCAATTTTCTAATGTCTGTATTACCCTTATCGCTCCTCTCCATCCAATTAGTAATTGAACTTCATATCTCCACCCAGTTTTAACACCTCCCTAACCCTCCTCTTTAGTTTCTGATGTTCTTAACACCCTCTTTAAAACTTTTCGAAGGGGAAACTAAGGGAACATTCAATATAAAAGCCAGGCATTTATTTTATCCAATTTACTTTATCGAATGAATAGTCTACGCTTAATTTCCACGTGATCAGCAACAGTAGCAATTTACTACTACGTCCTCTATAAAAAGCCTTTTTCTATTTTGTCTTTGGTCGTAACATAACCAACTGAACCCTATACTGTATCATATTTTGGCGCCAGTGTGAAAAGGTATGGCGCCAACCTCAATTAGATACACGGAAATGGAGTGTATCTCTCTCACTCTCCCCTTCACTTTTTCCATCTTCATCTTAAGTGGCTCCCCCTATAAATATACATCTTCCCCCCACCCCTCACTTTGCTACTCAATATCTCTCCCCCTTTTCTCTCCCACACTTTCACTCTTTTTTCTCCCCAGCGACAATAACAAGCAACAAAAGCGATGGAATTCCATCACTTTCCGGAAGTCTATTCGCACTCAAAACTCAATTCGATGGCAGTCAACCACTTAAGACCACAAAAACCACACAAATTTATATGAACGATGATACAATAACTGCCAGTTACATACAAAATATCGATAAAAAAAAAGACTTAAGCGCCCTCTGGTAAAACAAAAATCGTCACTCAACCACAAGATACAAGTTCCTCATTCACAAAGATGACAGATGACAAGAAATCGGAAGTTGAAATGACAGGAAATAAAATAACAGCCTCTACAATGTGTCGAGCAGTGGCAAATCAAAAGAGTTTTCCTTAATACTCCAGACAAAAACTTAATCTAAAAACTTTTAGGCTCAAGAAAAGACTATACATTGCTCTTGCTATCAGTTAAACACATTTATTATGTCGACTAAACGCCTAGAACGTTATGTTAACGTCAAAAAATGAGTCGCCCAATGCCCCAATCTCTTTGACATAAGATGCAATCAAAATGTCCTTGTAAGTTATGTGTAATTACCATAGTAACAATGTCAGATTAAAGACAAGTATCAACTTAAGTTAGAAACCACTGTTTTCGTAAAGACAGTGCAAATAATTTTAAAGGATTTTTGAATTCAAGTGTCTTTGGAATAGATTAAACCAAACAACAATAAATCTTAATGTTTTATTTCTTCTTGTTAAAAAAGATTAGTACCCTAGGTGCTAAACGCGTGACACACAGGCGCCACCTGCTGACAATTAACGAGCGCGTATTCCGCAATCGCTCAGGTACAGTCGTAAGCCTGTCGAATTAAACACAGATTAAAAGTTTTTCTGGGAAAAATTCATCCCAAAGTTATCAGTTTAGAATGGTTACGTGGTAATTTCCCGCAAACTTCACAATAAAATACATCTTCATAAAAAAAACCGGCGCCAACTTTAGTGGATAAACCCTCATCATTCCCCCCAAAAAATCATTATGTGTAGAGTTCAATTTATTAAAGCAGGGCGCCATCAAGCGAATAAATCATATATGTTTTCATGCTCAGTCGCCATGGCACGCACTCCATTAATTCGATTAAATAGTTAATTGATCGAGCGCACCTAATCGATTTCAATGTAGGTGGGCGTCACTTTTCATTATATTATATCACAACCAACCATCAGTTAAGGATGAATGGGAAGCTGCTTGCCCTCTGGCGCCAAATTCCAATGTGTAAGGTGAAAGGTTAAGCGAATGAAGAAGATGAAGAAAACTCATCCTTTTTCTCTCACCACCACCCTCTATCATCTTCATTCTCATCCGCTCACACGCATACACAACAAGGCAATAAAAATAAAAATTAAACTAAAAAAAATAAGAAACCACTTTTACAATTTTTAACAATAGCGGGATTAGCACGCCTTTAAAACATACCGCCTCTATTCACTATTCAGCAGCGTCCTCTACCGCCCAGTAAACTTCATTTTCTAACGATTCCAAACCCCCCATGCTCTTTTATCCATACACTACTGTATAATGTTTGTGACTGCCTGATAGTGGTTGGAGTTTGACATTTACGAAACAGCTTACAATCGCATTTACTAACGGAATGTTTGCAAAAAAAAAAAAACTTTAAGATTTAAATCAAATTCGCCTTATTAAGAATTGTATTTTGCTTATCAAAGTTTTTTTTTAATACAACACAGTACAAAAAGATTTCTTTCTTATAATAAAAAGTAAAAAACTGAATAACACAATTACTGTATGTGATGTATTTTTATGCATGAATTGCATATTTTAAGAAAAATTGTTTTACATTGTGTGTTTAAAAAAAAGAAATTAAAATGCACTATCTAATAACCAAAAATTCGACTATACTATATTAATTCCATAGCAATATTAAAGTAGCCCATTTCCTAGAAAATGTAACTTGATTTATTTTATTTTTTAAATATTTACGTTGTAGTAAATTCGACTGAATTTCTCGTACAGCTAAAATAAATAAATGATACCACAAATACAGTGTACTTGTATGAAAAGTAGAAAAATTCCATACTATTAATTTAATAGGTCTGACAACTGGTATGAAAAAAAGCAAACAAGTATGCATGATTGCACATCATATTTACTTTTTCAAAATATAAAAGCTTAATTTCAAATGGTTCAATTACTTAGAACTAAATGCCGCATAATGTTTGATTAAAAGTTGTTTTGAATAAGGCAGCATAGAGCAATTAATCATGTATTAAAATATTGTCTTACAAAGTGACAGTTTTAAAGAAATAAATACAGCAGTTGCATTCACGTCATACTAACTCCTAAACTTGGGCACTTAGAACTTAACTCAAATCGCATAGATAGACTGGGGTTACAGAACTTTCAGGTACGTCTCCCTTGTTTCAGTTATACTTCGTTATTTTTTAATTTCGACTTTAATATACCGGTACTGTATATTCGATTCCACGTGTTGACAGTGGTCGAGACTCGATACTCTCCAAATCCAAATAAAATAATAAATATAAAAACTTCGTTTAAAAAAATAATTTGCGCAGCATCTTTAAAAAATCTCTTAAAACTTGTACATCCTGTATAAAAACGTAAATATTTTGTTTTCCTCTTTTAACAAAGCTTCGGTTTTGGTACTGAACCATTTAGTAATAATAATAAATAACATTCCCACGTGATGTTGTATAAGTATCAATCCAGGGAGTGCCTTGTCAGCATCCTGTCCCAGTCAATAGCAAAAAAAAAAATAGTTGGAGGAACACCTAGGACGGTGGTGGGAGTGAAAGCTTCAATGTTTAATTGACCCGCGTGCTCAGGAAACTTTTAGGGCTTTAACACGATCAACAATGACTGGAGGTCCCAATTATTGGCATATCCAGTAAGCATTTTCTTATTTTTCTAGGCGTTGAATAAAGGCGTGAGAGTAATTAGATGGAGAAATACTTGAAGATGTGAAGTTCGAAAGCGAGTAAGGGAATAGGGCAGAAAGATTTAAAGGTCACCTGCGGTTAAAGCAGAAGTTTGTTAGAGAAAGGGCGTTTTACAAGAGGAATGGGCGCGCGTGTGAACGTGCAAGAAAAAGGTGTGGAGAGGATTAAAAGAATTAAGTAGAAAAGAGGGGAAATCGGCGGCAAATTCCCAGCGAAAGAATGTTCAAGTCGGTGTCCAACACAAGAGGTTAAAGGTCATTCTTTAGCCCTCTACATACCCCCTCACCTATTCATCTCGCGCATAAAGCGTTTAATCTTCCTGTTTATTTGGCAGTTTGAAGCTTTTGACGGCATTTTTCATTCATTCCTTTCTTTCTGTATTTTTTTTTAAATGTGTGAAACTCCCCCACCTCTCATTCATTTCACCCCACCCCACAGTTTCTAAGACGAGATGATGTCACGTGACTCAAATCCCAAAAAAGTGTTATTTAAAAATAATAAAGAAAATATAAAGATGAATAGGAAAAAAAATGTTGCTATAAAAGACGCCACCTACCGAGACACATTCGCATTCGACGCAGGACAACACGCCGAACGGTGGACCTAAATCCGGATGCCACGTCTCACCCAACTCGTATTTTGTCCGGCCAAAATGACAATCTATTTAAAAAAAAATTGCAAGAAAGAAAAATATTTAGTTTCTCAATTGCACTGACTAAAATTGAATAATAAATAACAACGCATATCTAAAAACAGAATCAATAGCACGTAATTTCGTTTAATTAGTTAAGACATGTAAAAATAGTTAAACAGTTGTAGAATGACAATAATACACTAAAACAAGTTGACATTTTGCTACCACTATCAATTTGCATATCAAACATGCTAAATATGGCGTCAGCAGTTGAAAAACCTGCGTAGTAAAAAAAATTTGACCCACACTAATCAACCATAAAAACGCCCCAAAGATCACTATCAGTCATTTTGACTAGATATGCAACTAACCAATTTAATTTTAACGTCACTGACAACCAATGACGTTAAAAACCACAGATGACGCCACTCCTGCTGTTTATTGCAAGGCCAAACGCTGGTGCAAGGTTTGCAAACTTGGTTAAAATCAGGGCCAAATTTAAGGAAACAATTGCTTCCTTTTATAATTTTAGTGCATTGTTTGAAAATGATCAAATATAATGTGTCATTCAACCAACTGAACTTGTCTGACTGATATTTCATTACTAAATTCGATTTAAATAAATTTTGCATTAATTTGAATAGGTGCATTAATGCAAACGTGTAAATGAGGTTAATCCGAGACTTATATGATGTGCAAGTAAAAATTAATTAAGACATTAGTAAGAAAGTCATTAGCCGAGAAGTGCGAAGAATTAGACTAAACTTACTGTATATTGTCTTACATTTAATGTCTTAAGAGCTAATGTAAACAATTCATTGAATAAATAAAATAAATCTCGATCACTATACAGTAGTCAGATTTTATCACCTATCGTAATTACAATATGCCATAATATCTTACAATTTTAAAAATAACTACCAGTACCTATACTGTAGAAAAACTACGGTATTTTATTTCAATTAAATCAGCACACAAACCAAAATAACAACATGAATACCATTTTCCTTATTAAATAACTGTAGATTTGAGTAATGAGAAGGAAAAAATGCATTAAGAAAATTGTTAAAAAGTAAAAGGGTTGAATGACTTTCACAATTTTCTTATTCAAAAAAGAAAAAAAAGAAGAAAAAAAATGACTGGAGAAAAGTTCTACATTTTTCAAAACAGAAAATTTAAAAGAAAAGTGAAAAACTGTTTTCATTTCTCAACTTTACAACTGTGAATAGAAATTTTTCTGACGTTTCCTGTTTTCGCAAACACTAAAAATCTTTATTTTTTATCAGCTCTTTTCATCATCACATCCACAACGTTCATTTAGAAATGCATAATATAGGTGGCGCTCTAGACAAAGATGGTGATTTGAAACGTTACTCTAGTCATTACCATGATTCAACTATAGATGAAAGATAGAAATTTCCTTCCTTTTTATATCAGTATTTAAATAATAATAGTTAAAAAAAAAACCGAAAAAATGTTTATACTTTATAAAGTCATTCCAAATAAAAAACATTTTTCTGTGGAAAGTGTTGCTACGAGAAAGATACAAAGTGACACATGTCATTCAATTACTTCTCTGTAAAAATTAATAACCATAGTGACAATCTACATAGACATTACACAGCAGCTTCCATTTTTAACAAAAGCCACGAGTTTAGTCAGATTTCAAATAAATAAATAAAAACCAATTTGTTTAGGTTTTATTGCCATATCAGGGCATTAATGTTTAAACTTTAAAATGTGAGATCAAAATAATGTCGGGACAAGCATCGTTTTTTACGCATTGAACATTTCAGATGTATATGGAAATGAAAGCCATTGGCCTTTTCAAAAAGTTTACAAAGTACAACTGCTCGTGTATGATGTATTTGAGATTATAAGAAAGACAACCGACTATTTTAGTTTGGATCTCCCCTTTGCCTTTTTAGTTCTGTTCTGGATCAACTAAAACGGTCATAGAACTTGGTAAAACGTGACGTAAACTCAATTTTATTTTCAAAAAATCGAAATATGCCTCTGAACTAAAATCTTTTTTTTTTTTCTTTTTCTAGCAGCTCCCAAATATTTACAAATTCAAAGAAGAAAGTTTCTCGGTTATTCAAACTTTCGTGGTCTCAATTCACATTTTCTTTTTTTAACAATTTGATACAATCACAGCTGTTTTCAAATGTTTTCTAAAGGGTTATAAGTCACTTGAGAAATAAATATGACACAAATAACTAATATCAAACTAATGAAAAATTATTTATCATGCTAATTAAACATCTTGTCACTTGGCAGATAGAAGTAGTTAATAAGAAAAGAGTGTTAAGAACTTAAGACTACTGTACAAGTTCAAATTAATGAAATACTTTTGCCATTATAAAAAAAAGAAAACTGGAGTGAATGGCCTACGACTCTCAAGTACATTCAGTGCCAGTATAGCACTCACTCCGTTGCAAAGATTTAAGACAAAATCAAAAGTGAAAACAACAACAAAAAAAATACTTTTGGGAGATTTATCGAATGCATGGTCAGTGCAATGCATCAACATTAACCGAAATGAAAATCCATTGAAAGTAAAGAAACCACGCCTACAACAGTGACGTCTACTGAGCATTAACCATTAATCAAGTAACTACTGCAAAACCAATAACGTATTATTTCAATCTTGTTTTCCATACACAACTGTGCCAAACAAACAACATTAGCTGATTATTTTAATTAACCGCAATAATGTTCAAGCATGGCGAGTTAATGCTTTCATGAAGTAAACAAACGACTGTACTATTTTATCTTATATGAAAATTAATTTCTCCGCAAATGGCAACCAAAAAAAAAAAGTGATCCCATTAAATCACAATATAGCAAACAATGTATTTTAGGAAAATTGCATGTACACGTACATACAACATTACTCTGTCTTGAGATAAAACCATAAAAAAGCTCTTTTCGTACTATTCATAACTCAATGCTTCGATGCGATTTATTTAAATTAAAACTTAATGTTTTGCACAAATTTATGTATGTAGTGCAACTTTATTTCCCGCCGACGCCATCGATACTCTTTCGCTTAACACCAGATGTCGCTACCAATTACATTTCTTAGGTTTATATTTTACAAATTTTGGCAAAATAAAGTTAAGTCGGTTGGAGGGTGGGGTGGACAATAAAACTGGCATATCCACGGTACAGGGATAGACATAAAAACTCAATCTTTAAGAACACGAGAACCTTAAATATCGTATCATGTTAAATGCTGTATAGTTATCTCGTAATACTCAAAAAAGAAAGTAGTAAAGCCGAAAGCTGTCCTCGGATTCTGAATTTAACTTTGAAAACAAACTCCTTTGCATACAGAATAGTTTTGATGGGCTGCTTTCCAAATTTCAATTCCTGAAAATGACAGTAAACAAGTATTGGCAAATGATTGCGTCTGTGTTACTGACCAGGAAAACGATTTGGAATATATCAGCATGAATACAAAATATTATTTTGTCTTCGGAAAGCATAATAATCATAATAATAAAATATATACAGTACATCCACCTTATCTATAAACCAGTAATATAAAAATGTTACTCATAAAATCGTCAGAGTTTAATTTAATGGAAAGATACAAAATAATAAAAATAAAAAGCAATACAGCTGACGCCATCACGCTCCCAGCATCGAAAATAGAAAATTATTGGGCGATCAATAATTATTCTCAACTGCAAATTAGGTGCAACAAGAAATTGCGGTCAGCAGCTAAATTTACATTTAAACTTACTTAATTTTTCTCCACCCTGTAACACACTCTTTTTTTTTCCTTAACTTAGTATAGTAAATGTACTTTCATCTTTCAGCGCTTCAAACAACTATTTTTTTTTATTTTTATTGAATTAACCTCGTTAATCTTAAATTTTCGTACAAGCGCGTAAATCGTCAACTAAATTTGCAACTGCCAACTTAAACACAGATTTGAATGTATACAAACCCAGATTTCATTTTAAAAACATTTTCACAACTAATTTACAATCGCCTACACTTTTACATCTTCAACAAAATTTCACAACTGCAATTACCGTTGTTAAATTTCTTCTTTACAAAGTTTACATGCAAACAACTGATTTAGTTGGGCACAAAATTGGACGTAAATCAGTCAAATATTTTAAATTTAATCAAATTCAAAACTTGAATCTTTTAAATTAAATATTTAGCCATTTAAAGGCAATCCTTGCCATTAGAACCTAAAAAATGATTGAGTAAATAAATAAAAAACAACTCTAATGAAACAAAACGGTAAAGCAGAACTAATAAATGGAATTAATTAATGATAACAACGTAATTAAATTCAATGGCGTATTTGCATACTACATTAAAGGTGTCAAATTCAACAATCAAAATTATTAATTCTCTTGAATAAAATACCGGTTAGTAGAACTGTACACGTTGCTGTTATTTAAATAAATTAAATACGGTTCATTCATAAGAAGAGTGTGTTTAACCTCAAATTTGAGTACAAAAATAAAAATAAATAAAAATGTTCATCACAGTTGAAGTTGTAGATGTGATATAGTGTGTGTGAGAGATGGTGAAGCGCCTAAATAGGCAAATAAACAAGCATTGTACTAATGTGTTATGAGCATAGAAACTTTTTTCCACAAGCATAAATTTCCATCTTTCTTCTTCTTCCTTCCCCACCCACCACCATTCACCCACCGACAACTCATGCGCAGCAGTAGAGTTCATGTTGAATCTTCCTCCTCGCTCACTTCCTCCCCCCCAGGGCTGCAAATAAGTGAATGAGTAGGCCAGACAGTGTATCAGACTGAGTCGCAGCACTTTTAAATTTGAACCATCTCGAAAAGCAAAAAAGAAAAAAAAAAGAAAGAAGCAAACAAGAAAGAATAAAAAGAGTCGGTTGTGGCGGTGGAAAAAATAGCTACTCATAAGTTGAGTTTTGAGTGTTTTGAGTGGGCGGGAAAAACGTTTTACACAGTTCATTGACCTTATATCATCTCTATTTCTCTTTTCTACAACTATATATCTACGCACTAACTTTCCCTATCTTGTTATTATTTCCCTACCCACACGACACTCCATCTCCCTCTCATCTTATTTTTTTGCAACACTCACGGTTTTAGTATCTACTTCCGGTTCCTGTATGTTTCTTCTCCGACGTTACATGTACAACATACTCTTGCTGATTTAACACTTCATTCATATTTTTTTATATACAAAGTCTTATCAATATTATTTTTCTTATCGAAGAAACTTAACCATTTCAACGTCTCAACTGACCACAAATAAATAACAAAAACCCCAGGCTAAACACACAAAAAATGTTAGAACTTAACTATTAACGAGGAAAAAAGTTTGTTTTGAAACTTTTTATGCGGCTGAAAAATTCATTAATATTTAGGCCAATGGGGAAAAAATACTGTATGTAAGCAAAATAATTAACTAATTGTTTGACTCCTTCTTAAAACTGTATTATGCGTTTTCTTAAAAAAAATCCTTACGTAACTTTTTTTTCGCTTAAACGTTTAATAGCTACTTATAATTTAAACAATGATTGAAATTCATTATGATAGCCTTTTGTTGTTTACAATTAAAAAAGACACATTAAAATGCATTGTTATCGCAAAATGGCGCCAAATAAGCCATTTTTAGTGTATTTAACAAGACGAAAAAAGCATGGATATAAACAACATTTTATAGTGGCGATGGCGCTAATAGAACTACTGTTGTGAGCAGACTACTAAAAAGTAGTCGAAAATGATGTAATAGCTATTATATAACATGTAATAAAATTTGGCACATACACATAAAGGTAAAAGCCGAAATAAGATCATTAATTTTTTTTTTCTTTCTCTCCCCATCTTTTTATTAAGTTATATACAGTACACACATAGCGTTGTACATTTCTGTAATGACTGCTGAATTCTTAGTTAATTGGTGTTAAAACGTCGAATCAACTTTTTCCACAGTTCAACAATAACAAAGTATAAAAATGAGACCACACATACATTTCAAAGTCGGAGTAAATACACATAGCAAATAGCATGTACCGACAACTTGAATTTTTTTAAACTCACGCATTGAATTAATGATTAAACGTGGGCGGTCGAAGGTGCCTATACAGTGCACACAAACAATTATCTTTTTTTTCTTTTTTTTAATAATAATAATAAATGTTAGCCATTATTACAAAGTTAGCTGGTAGCACGAATTTTTTCAACTGGTTTTATTAGTTAATAAATGACTGTTAATTAACCTAGGCGAATAAAAACATGTCCTAAAATAGTAAAAAACGAAAAAAAAAATTCCTTTATGTAATATAAAGGGGTGGGAGAGGAGGAAGGAAAGAGATTGAACTGATTGATCTATTTTGCGTGGACCAATTCAACCATAGACTGATGTATCAAAGTGAAAAGATATATATAAGATGGTTGAACACGGTCAAAAGGGAGGAGGGTTCAAAAATGTAGATAGATGAGCTGCAGTACTGCTGTGAATGAGCAGAAATGGCGTGACGCTGCATAATATATAGTAAATGTTATCGCATCCCATTCAAAATCAAGACATTTTTCAACCCTTTAATTTATTTTTATTTTGTTTCGTTCCTTTAATCCTGTTCCACTACGATACTTGCAGCACCAATAACAACAACATAAAGGGGCGAGGAGGGGGTCAGGGGAGGGAATGTGTACATAAAGAAGACATCGTTTATAAAATGATGAAAAAGATTGGAGAAAAGATGTCGGCGGTGTCAGAGTAAAAGTTTCTGAACACAAATCTTTGTGCAAATATGACTGCTTTGCACGTTATTTGTTGAATATAAAGAAATCACAACGATAAAAATAAAGTCACGAATCGTGTTCGTCTGATCGATTGTGTGCGAAGAGCCCCCTGGTGGTCTATAATTGAAAATCGTTTCATTTCCGGACGTTTGTTGTCTTTTTTTTTTTTTTCGTCTCCTTATCTTCCAACTTATTTTTTCTTTTCTTTTTTTTTTTTGTTTATTTATTTGTTTTTTTTATTATGTTAAATGAACTGCAGAGTTCGACCACTATTTTGAAATAAAAAATAAGATGGCGCCAAATGATATTGTACATTTGGCCCATATAACTAAGGGACGAATACATATAAAAAAAATTCAATGCAGAATAACAATAAAAATGAGTGGCCATCAACAAATTACACGAATGGCGACGCCGTCATATACAAATAGCATGTATAAAAAATTGTTTTAGAGATTTTTTTTTATTATATATACTTTTTGATAGGTCTAAGTATCCACTAGAAAAACAAATAGCAAACAAACCAGTATGGGCGCCAGGAAAATGGACCTTAGACAGAAATGTTTTGCTGACAGTAGACGATAAACGTTGACTGGAACAATATTAAATGAGTCTACATTAAATGCAATAAAAGCATACGTCAAATTAAATATTATATGTGGGCGTTCAACCCTTTTGTAAATGCTTCACGCATGCGCTTTGCTTCTGAATAAATATTTAGCTTAATATCTACATGTCTACAAAGAAGAGTGGAGCACAGGGCGAAAGAGACCAAGATAAAAAAATCCAAAAAAAAAAATACAATAATTTCGGAAAAAGGTTTTTTTAAAAATAAAATTTATAATATATTATATACATGTCGGAATAAAAATAAGTAAATAACTTTTAAAAAGAAAACTTTAGCAGAATTTTTTCTTTCATCTGACTTTTCACTTTTTCTATTGATATCATGCTATCTATATTGATGATCAATGGCAAAGCGACTTGGCGCCAATATACAATACAAAAACACAAAAACAGTCGATTTAGATGGCGCCAAATAATTGGAAAATACAAAAACGAGCTTCAACTGTAATACATTTAGAAAGCTAAATTACCTTAACTCAACAATCCAATTACTTGAAATTACACAAGGATAAAAGATGGGCGTAAACAAAAGATAATTAAGATTAGCGTTAATTGAATTCATCTTAAATCTTGAATGCAATTTACAAGTGTAAAAAGAGATTTGGAAATTTTTAAGTTACACAATTTATTTTTCAGTGCAAATTCAAACACAAAGGAATAATTACCGAATTTCTTAATTTGACTGATCTTAAATCAACACTAGTCTTGTCAATAATATACAATTTCCTGAAAAGCAATCATTTCACTAACAACTGGTCGTAAATTCAAAAAATCTGTATGTCTGACAATGTAATTACAAAATATTACATTTCTACAATTACATTTTTTTTAAATAAAAAATAATAAAATTGTCGGCGACAACTCAATTGAGCTGTCTGACAAAACTGCAAAAAAAGATGATAGAAATCGTTATAATCAATTACTTAACTAGTTTTCCTATTAATTAATTTTTTAAATGGGTCTACAACGTTTTGCTTTTGTAATTTAACTTGGTATTGATGTTAAGCATTTGAACAATTATCTTAATATGCTTAATGTAATATAAAACCAAAAAAAAAAAATAAAAGAATAAGACACAATTACTGAAAATACGTGAAAAAAAGACGGTGCAATTGTGTGGTCTGATCTAGTCACCCAAATTCTCACCTCAACCAACTATTATCAGCTCGCTCGCTCTCTCTCACCATAAACCGGTCTCAAAGTGAGAGAAAGAAACAGATTACAATCGGCGTTTTATTGGTGCAGCTAGTTTAAGACCCAATTGGCAAACTAAAAATCAGCTTAGAGCCATTTAATCCAGTCAGCTTTTGAATATGCAAAAGGATTTCTTTTTCTTAATCTTTTCTTCTAATCTCTTCTCTTAAATATATTAATTTCGCCGCCTTTATTCGAGAGCAAGCACGAGCTTTTATCTAAATGCGTCTGAATGCATTTTTTAATTTAACATTATTTAAAACGTTGTTGATATGATTACGATTTATTTCGGTAACAATTCGTGACTATTAATGCAATTCATTTGTCATCATTAAGTCATAAAATGAAATAAAAAGTAATGGGAAAAAAATCTATACATCTACGGCATAACAAAATAATTTAAACGATGTAATTGACGTTGATTTACAATTTATGCAAATATTTTCCTCGGTTAAATATAAATAAAAAAAAGTAAACTGCATTCAAAATAATAAAATAATACAACTGAGTTATTTATACCCAGGTATCAATTACAGTTTTACATAATCACATTGAAATCGATAGTTTGAAAAGTCGAAAAACTCAATGAGAAATAAAAATATGAGCACCCATATAAAATCCATTCGTCAGTACAGATAAATATTTCTTAGTTTTGTAACAATGGAATTGATTGTGTGGTTACTATCACAATATAATTATCTTAATTGAGATTTAATTGATATATTGATTAATTTATAATGACACTGCTCATAAGAAAGATAATTCCTTAGAACTTACTAAACTAAAGACTTGTTTCCGCTTTATTAAGTTATAAACGTCGCGTAAAATCAGCGCAAAAAGTTAACGACAAATTTATAAATAAAAAAAAAACAAAACCTATAATGATAAATATGATGCTTAATCAACTACGATTTAGTTTCGATTACTCTTAAGCTCCTGTGAAACTGAATGTTAACTTAAGTCTGTATATAAACAATATTATTTACGATTATACCTACAGTACATAGTCATTGACAAATCGCATTTGCGAAAGAAGAATAATACAGTAGAGTGTAATATACATTTAATAAAGCTGTTTATGGCTACTTTACTAATGCTGCTAATCCGAAAAGAAAAAAAAATAACAACAGGGAGTCGTTTCTTTTTAGTTGTTGATATGGGCAACAACCTTAATAGTCTCAATGAAACTATTAACTTACAAATCCTTTACGTTGTTCACTTGTCTCAACTACCAAATACTCAAAAAGAACTCCAAAAGTCTTTACTAATTTTGTATTAATCACCACTTCTTTTAATGAAATGACAGTACTTGAAACTTAATATGACTCACAAAATAAAAAGAAGATAAATTTGCAACGCTTACTTAAAAATGTTCACAAATGCTCCAAATATTACAGTATTAGATTAACGAATCTAGTTTAAACTTGCTAAGTGCATACTTAATATTCATTGCTAATCTGCCACCTACTGACACTTGGAGCTTTTGGCACTTTTTGTTGAAATAGGGTTTATTGGCAAAATTAAATTTGGTGGCTATCTTAAATCACATGTTTTAATGACGTTTTATTTCAACAACTTAATTTAGCCGGTTGTGTATTTTGATTTCCCCCCGATTTTAATTGTTCAACCCATAAATTAAGCTGTCACGTAGAAAATATCGTAATTTAGCATTAACTTGCTTCTTGTGGTCACTTAACCATGAAATCTCGATGCCAAGCCCATAAAGTCAAACCAATGATTGAAAAATATCGGGTACTCGAAAACGTTATCAGACATGTGTATCAATTTTAGATTACGGCGGTAAAATGTCGGCTGTTTCAAAGTATATGTAGACCAATTTAAACTGTTGACATTCATTCCACGTACACCATAGAAATTCGGTGAGATTACCATTCAATATAACGTGTATACTCGTATTATGACTTTTAAGAGTTTAGAAACACCAAAAAAAAAAAAAAATACAAGAACAGCCAATCACAACATACAGAGAACTAAACTGTACATGGTGTTGCTTTCTTTTAGTTTATATTCTTTTACACGCTATAAAACTTTCTTTGCTCAAAAAGTTAAAAAGCATCTTTTGAAGTTTCGATAGTGATAAAAAAAAGCTGTCAAACAGGCAATAAAAAAAGTAATCGATTCGAATAACAATTATTAGGGATAAAATAAAAGTTTAAATGGTACAGTATTGCAGTAAGTCTAGTTAGTTGTCGTTTCAGATTTGTACAACTGTTCATGAAATGACCTCAGGTTTATATCCAAGTAATTGGATCCAAACTAATAGTAACAATATAAAAAGGAGTATGTCACCCCATTTTGATACGCTATATGATGTCACTATGCATCTTTTTTTGTTGCATTTACCAAAAACAATTCAATTGGCATGTAAATTGAACCGGAACTAACCGAACTTAAGACCAGTTAAAAGTCGCATCATCTCTCTCCTACGCTTTTCTTGCACAGGAAAAGAACAATTCTGCTGACACTTTTTCTTACGTTTATAATGCGATCCTTAATATGCCCATAGTTGAAATAATTGGACCCCCCTTATTTGAAAACACAATTTTTAACTCTTTACAATGAAGCTGTATTATGATATACAAGCCATTAAATTGTAATTCACGCAATTCAATATATTGTAATAGTACAATCAAGTAGTCTGCCAATCGTACTTTACATTTAAACAAAAATACAATGACAATTTAACATAACAAAAACAGCAATAAATTTTTAAATTCAATCATTCATTTTTTGTTAAATAAAGTAATTAATAAAATAATTAAAACTTAAAGGCAAGAAGCCAACTCAGGTAAAAATCTCGTTTGCATAAGCATAATTAAATTAATATACTTTGTTACTAAAGTTTTGTAATACTAACAAACTAAAAGCTATTTAAAAACAGATTTCACTATGTAAAAACTTATTTTTTAATTCATTTATTGACAAAATTATCGAAATAAGAAAAAACCTTATAATTACTTTACTAAAATGCAAATATACTTTACTAAATTGCAGTAAAATTCACATCTTGCAATTTATATCGGCAGAAAAAAAAAGAGCTAAAATGACATTGTACTTATTTTTTAAATTACACGTAATAAATTGAGTTACTTTAGTACTCGGAAAACTACAAAGAGTATGATAAACATAAATACGATTTCCTACCATTTCTTTCTATAATATAATAATTAATTAAGAACAATACTTTTTTTTTACTGTTCCTCATAGTTTTAGGATTTTGTAATAAATTTTCAAATAAAACAGATTTATTACGCTACAATATAATTGTATTATGCAATATACAATCACTACAATTACAAGACAAATCAATTTCATAATAGCAACAAAAACAGAACTACTGTATAATAAAACGGAAAGAGAGAAGTTGTTACGTAACTAAGTCAATTACGTTAGTGATTAATAAAACTGATGGCTTATTTGCCTAACCACACCCACTACAAAGGGATGTAATAGTCACCAACCACACCAACATTTTATCATCTAATTACAACAAAACACGATTTCTGTAATCATTTTTTTTAATGGAATAGTAGTGTTATATAATTGTTGTACAATAGGCTAATTACAGCTATTAATTTGCAACAAAAATTTTGTTCTAATTTAAAACTAGATTATGATTTCAACATCTCTAAATCAAACTTTACAAACACATTAAATACGATTTTAATGTCAACTTAAACTTTTAACGCTATTAAATTACTTTTTGAGCACGGTTCAAATTTAAAGTTCATGCTTCACACTGCAATTATCACACTTTCTTGAAAATCAAAATAAAGAAACTTAAGACCTAAATAATAAAGCCTACCAATATAAATGTTAAATTTCACAGAGGAATTTACTGTAAAGACAAATATTACACAACATGTCAATGCAATTTTGCTTAATTTAATTTCATGCTCGAATGATTTGAAACAAGTGTCTGCAATTATTTCACAAAGTAAAACATAAAATTCCAAGATCTTTTTGAATCAAATTCATTCTCCAAAAAAATAATTAGTAGAAATTTAGTGAATCATCACTGTATTATCAGAACTGTCTCAGAAATGCTTTCATGCAATTGTTAAAACCTTGAGAGGCATTGCAATACGATTCGGTAACATTTTACACATTTTCCTGTTTCCTAATTTAACAAAAAAAAAATATTTTTTTAAAGTTTAATCTTCGCAACAAAAAAAAAAAAAAAAAAGAAACCGACCACCAATGCTGAAACTACTTTCAAAACGTTTTGTTTTAAGTGATGAAAGATTTTCTGCCATTGGTAAAAAGCCACAAAAACATAAATAATAAATAGCTAAAAACTTGTTTATTAGGACAACAATAAATCTTGATATTTTATTGAAGTTAAATTAATTAATAATAGTCTTTTAACGTTAATTAGAATTTCTTAGTAATTGCACGAAAACACGCTATAATCGAAAACTAAATTTAAGTGACGCTGCTAAGAGATTTCACAATTGCATTATTATGTCCAAACATCTAAATAAACTTTTGAAAAGTAGGCAATTACCATTCATATCAACGACGTTTTATTAACTCTAGAAATTCAGATATTTTGTTTATATTTATTTTACTATTGCGGCGAGTTTAACTTATCGTAAAATCGTGTATTATGAAAACAGGTTTAATAAAACAGCAGACAATTCACGATGCATAATTAATCAATCAACTAAATCTGATAACAATCAGTCAACAATCAATATGCAACAGAAATATTAATTTCCCTCTTTCCCAATTAATATTTCTATGTGGAATTTTCCTCCATATAAAATGGCCAAATTAGATTCTTTTGACTTCGATTTGAAAAAAATAAATAAGTTACAAAACTTATAAACATAGACAGTACGGTATAGTGTGTGATTTATGTCTTCAAATAAAACTTTTCGACGGTATCACTTTTCATCCCCCTCCTCCTTCTTACTAATGTTTTTTTTAGCAACAATTCCGTCTGATATCTACTTCCACACTTAGAGAAAAAAACATAAATACTGTCCTGCATTTTTTACAACAGTATAATAATTTCTCTTCCTCAAAATAAAAAAATTCAATTTGGCGCGTCATACAATTCACGTGTTAAGTTCATTCATTTAAGCATCAAACCCACTATGTTTGTAAAATTTACCTCACGCGACGTTGAAAGAAATAGAACTTACGGTGCAGTTGCACCTACATAAACAAACCAGACACATTTTCAAAGTATTTTTTTAAAAAAAAAGTCTCTGCAACTAGACTGACCTTATTACTAGTGTTTGAAACGAGGGGAAGTTCAAAAGATACATACTGATAGTAAAAATCAGTACAGTACCAGAAAAAGAAAAAAATATATACACATATAAATGCTTTGCAGTAACTTTGCAAACAATAAATTGGGATAAAAATGCAGGAACAATCAAAACAAACAACAAACTAATAGGTGCACACACCTTGAGAACACACAATTTCAAATAGGCGATAGGTAGGGTGGGAGTTGCAATATCGTATATATACTATAGTTATTTTTTAAGGTGGACCACAAATTCCATAAGGGTTATATATGAAGGGGAGCGGTTAGGTTAGGGGGTTGGTTAACCATAATAAAATGTCAACGAAATTTTAGAGGATAAAAATAAATGTTCTTGGAATTTTTGAGTTTTGGTTTTGGAAGATCAGCGACCTCTACAAACTGTCATCTTTTTTTAAGTGCTTTTTTAAACTTTTACAGCGCCACCTATTCATATTTCTCTAATACTACTACTACTACTGTAACACTACTGTATACATAAAAAAATTAAAAATAACATGTGACATGTGTTAACACCTGTAAATAAAAATGTGCGCCGTTCCTCACTTTTTTTCCCCTCAAACAAATCATAGTAATTTAGAATTAAAATGTAAATAAAGAGGTTTATCAACAACAACAAGTAAAAAAAAAAAATACCTGTATTTTTTTTGCCTTTTCTTCGACGATTATTGGTATCTTCTCCAACCAGTGGAATACCACCCGCTCGTCCACTTCCGCTTCTACCGTTGGAAGGGGGTGCTGCTAAAACTCCCGAATAAGCGGCCGAAACGCCGAAGCTTCCCCCCGCGTTGTTGGAAAGAACAAACAGTCCATCACTAAACAACAGTAACGTTAATAGAAAAGACATGAGTGCTAATGGGACCGTGACGGTAAAAAACGTTGTCTGTGTCATCGCCATCAAAACAAAACTAAGATGCAAAACAGGGTCACATAGCTGTCATCATTGCGCACGCGCACTATCTTAAAAACAGTAAATTATATTTCAAAATAAAGTATTAATCAGGTCAAATTTTCATTTTAGATCAATTCAAAACTAATAATTTGTCTTTTTTTTTTTTTTTTTTTTTTGCAATCGAACCAACAGCAAAAAAAATTAACGAGCAATCGGTTAATAAAAAACTTTCTAAAGATTAAAATTAATTTATGCTCGTTAAAAAGCAATGTTGTGTTTAGTAAAAAAAAATGTTGACACACTGAACGCGGAGCACGTTAATTAATGAACACACAGTTGACTGAATGAAAACGTCTGAAGATTTACTTTTCTTTCTAGTCAACTCAGAGTGTGGGTGATGATGCCCAGCCAAACACGTGATACTTTGTGGAAACGCCCCCCAAAAAGGCGGCACACTAACGCGACACCTAGCGGGATTCAGAGTCGTAAGTAATAGCCGGGAGCAGAAGAAAAAAATTCGTCCATTCGCATCACCATCATCATATGTGAAATTTGTCTACAGACGTTTTTAAACACACAACTTATATTTATTTCCTCTCCTCCTACCGAATAGAAAGTTCCCTCTGGTGGTCAGAAACTGAAACAAAAAAAATTATTACATTGTAGTTAATTATTATGCAAGTAACAGTAAGTTAAATGAAAAAAAAAAACCTACACCATCTACATTAAACACACTTAACTTTATTATGCAATGATAAAATCGTTTAATCAAATTTTAACTTAACTACGTACTGTCATTTTAGTTAAGATTAATTACTTAATAGTGCTTCAAAAAGACAAACCGGATGCAGACAAAGCTAGTTTTTTTTGTCTCTTTTTCCAAAGTTATAATTTTTTTTAAAAAACACTTGGGATATACAGAATTGGAAATTTGTGTTATGGAGGCGTTGGAGAAGAACATACTGTAACTTTTCCCTATACAGTATAATGAAAATCTGGACCAACTCCATCTATCTAGTTTCCACCCTCTACTACACCTACGTCATTGGACAAGCCCACTTTGTGGCGGGAAAACTTCAATAGTTTCCTCACTCAACCTAACGTGTCATCTCCATAAACTGCGTACATTGTAACTTCTACAGTACCGTTAGCATGTAAGTTTACATCATTGAGTAAGTTAGTTATCAAAACGCCGGTACGAAAAGAGTTGTAGAAAACAACAATTTCATATCCTCATTTTAAAACAAAGAAGAAAAAAACAAGTTTATAAATATGAATGTTTCGTTATGCAATTGAATTTTTTATTTTTGGTTAAGGGGAGGAGAGGGTAGAATAAACAATCTTTTCTTTACAAACACCATAATAAATAGTATATGGTCTGCATAGAAGAAAAACATTGTAATTTAAACACAGTTTCTTAATTTGTTGGTATGCGAGCTCGTAAATCATACCCCAAAAAAAAAAAACAGTTTGTGAAATTTTAGTGAAAAAAAAAACCATATTCTCATATCACATTCATAAATAAAGAAAAACTTCAAAATAAGAACATGGAAGGCTAAAGTTGTTCATTATATTGAAAGAATTCAAAACGTACTACTGTACAAATAACATACCAAACAGACAAATCGTTTTATTAAAACGAATGCTTTTGAAGTTTAACTAAAAATTTGTAAGTTTACAAAATATTAAAATGGTACTCTTGCGTCAAACAAACATTACAAGCTTGAAAACACATATATTAAGTTTTCCATAAATTTCATGGCTACATGTTACAAATAACTGCCCAACCTTTGGTACGCATGACCCACATAATAATAATACACCATTAACTTCACGAGTATTACTATAAGATACATTACTTGCCGTTTTAAATTGATAAAATTGGTATTCATCATTCATAGTCTCAACTGAGCAAAAAAAAACACAAGATGCACTCTACAAGTAACTTTGTAGTCACTGAAATCACAATACTCTGAAATCGCAATATTTTATGAGTCAATTAACTAAGAAATACTGTAACAGCAGTTCGATATCGTATTGCAATAATTGCATCAAGCCAAAACATTTCACCATATAATATTCATTGATAAAAACATTTTATGGACAAAACGAAAGTCCAAGTTGAAACTTAACAAATGATTTTAAACTTTCTTCTTTTGGACATCGATTTGGTTTTTTTTTTATTTTGAGTATGTAATAGACTCAAATCAACAGTTTTATTGCTAAACTTTCCGTATTTAGCTTTTACATCAGTTAACGTTTGGCCATTTATTCAGCCAAATTGAAAAATAAAAAATAGTGTTACCCCTTATCATGTTTTGATACGTCTGTTTCAAAATCAATGACATAACCAAATTTGGACGTCCAACCGACACTGCGGACAGCTATAAATTGCTTCATTTTTATTTTCTTCAGTCTGTCTCTATAAGTCTTCGGTTGATAATCGTTTCCGATTGCTATTTAAGAGTATGCGTGAACGTAAAATAAGAGTGTTATGAGAAGGAGTATAGAGACAGTGAATATAAGACAAATCGTACAACTTTCGACGCACTTTAAACGTGTGTATTAGAGCTTAAAATGGTAATGGCGCAAAAGTTGAAAGATTTTTATGTCTAGACAAGCAAAATAAATTGTCACATTATAAAAGTTCATGCTTCAAACACGTAAAATAAAAAATATATGCTCTATCGATTTTTCTAATGAACTAAAAAGCACTTAAAAATAACTTTTGCAAAATATTTCAATCTATCAACAATTGTCTTAAAAATTATTTTAAAAAAATAAAAGTAGATCAAAGTTATGAAAAACCTGAGTACCAGCTCTAAAATGTTAAAATTTATATATTTAAAATAAAACTGAAATAACCATATACAATAATTTCGCTGTACATGTCACTAAACTTAATAAAAATAAACTTAGTAAAACTTAATAAAAATAAATATTAAGATGTAAAAGTATGATTATACCAAGAGAAAAAACTGACAGTTGACCTCTAACCTTCACTTTCATCATCATCATCAGTTTAAAACAGCAAAACTTCAGATATGAAAAAATTACATTTTGCACAAGGAGTTCAAAGATAGAGGAAACCACGACAAAAGTTTCTTTTTTTTGTTGCTAACAACACATTCAGTAAAGGAAAGATTAGCGTGAACAAACATAAGTGAACTTGAAATAAAAATTTAAAAGACAGACGTAGAAGCATCCGGGATTAGATCCGCAGTCACACAATTCTGGTTATATAGATACCATGCAAAAAGAGCGAGTGAAAGCAAAAAAAAACAAAAACAATTTTGGCACTCTAGCAAAATTACTGTAACCCATATAAAATTTGCTGAGCACAATGCAAAAACTAAAAAAAAAATTAAGCAAAGCTTTATGCAGTACATTATTAATAATAACTTAAATTATCGTATTAATTGATAACTTAGCAAACTTAAAAGTGGCTAAAATAACGAAATTCTTTTGAGAAATTAGCTGACAATACATTGATTTTCGTTCACTTTTCGGATCACCACTTAAGATTTGTTACTCTCCCCTAGTCCCTCACCTAAAATCTCTTTTTACAGTCATCTTCAACGAAAATTGCTACCAGATTACCATTTCCTCTCTTTCCTTTTACTAAAACACACTTTACAGTGTTTAGCTACACTACCTATTCGGCCACTAGACTTTGAAAAGAAAAGTAAAATAAGATTCTGGCTTCTAGATACAAAGACCACAAATAGCAATAAAGCTTTTCTGTATATTATTATGTTGATTTAAAGTGTACGAGAGAATCTCCCTTCCCTACACCTAAAAGTTCATCTCGAAAGGTCCATCACCGGCGCTTACTAATTAAATGACAGGCATCAATTGCAAAAGAGAAGAATAGCGGCACTTGATCACGAACAACGTGAGATGCGCACACACACGCTCAGCGTAGTTTCGTAGACGTGTGTACCTTCCAAAAGTTCACTTATTTCAATGCTGCCAAATATTTAAATGAAAATAGGAAGTACGAACAATGCCAAAAATTACTTTCCCAAAAAGACAATTAACATCTGTTTGCACATTATAAAAGAATTACAGATGTCGTCTAAACAATTATTTACAAAAATTTATTGCTTCTGTATTAGAGAAAAAAAAGAAAGTGACAAATTGTTAAGTACAGTAACTGTAATTCAAAAACGAGATCGTTAACGAATAACAACAAACTTCATTACATTTTTTAACTACACCTAAATAACCAAATACTCCAATATTACTCAGATGTAAACAAAACTTCAAATTAAATTCCTATAATATTGTACAATTAAACAACGAAATTCCTTAAAAAGTCAAATTACTGTATCTTTAAAGTCAATTTCTATGATGTCAATTTAACTTATGTACTTTAAAATCACAAGAAAAGTAACTAGAACCTAAATTAAGTTTGTCAGTCACTGCAAATGCCACAATTGCTAGGCTTCTACATATGGCATCGATAGTAAATCAATCAAAAAACATAACTCAATCAAAATCAAGCCTTGGGTAGTGTTTCTGTTAAGATTAGATATAAACAAGTGGAAGTTTGAAAGATTTATATGAATATAAAAAAAAAACATATCTGAAGCAGAGATGACAAGGATGACACGCTTTTTGATAGCATCTGTATTGAAACAAAGTTAACGTTAACTAACTTGGTATACTGTTATTATACAAAAGAAAAACTACTTATGTTATTTTAATGTGTGCTGGTAATGTAATACTTTTAGAGCTGGAAGGTTCAACCTCTATTACGTAGAATTTGGCAAGTGCTGAAGCATTCAGAATCAAAAGACTTAACAGATGCTGATAAAACAGAGCACCACTTTGTAAACATGTAAAAGAGTGTGTTAAGTTAACTTATATCATTGATGGAAAACAAATAGAGACAACCAAATATTAACGTGTATTATTAGGTATGTTATCTTTGATGGTGCAATCCCGTGTTTCTTTTGGCTTAACAAAATGCCAGCAGGGAAGAAAAAATATTCCTGAGTTATGATTATTTCATTACGGTAAATCATCTATTAAAGAAGAAAAATGCCACTCCAATAAATTTCTAAAATAAGACAGAGCTGTCTGTCTAAATTGTATATGTGTGTCTCATTTTTGAGTCACATTTTCGGTTGTATGTGTGACCTTGCACACACAAACAAAAACTGCAATAAGGTTTAGCTCACACGTACACGTGCTGACTGACAAACGTACAGTCATGGACTCATAGCACATGGACTGAGATGATGTAACCACACATGAACTCAAGACTTTTTAAAGACATTCGTTTGTAGAAACTTGTTAAAAGTTTTGACTTTCAAGATCAACGGGTACATGATAAAATGCACGCGTTCTACATAACAAGAACCAATCACAGAAATCGCGAGGCCCTACTGGAAACATGTCATCCTACTAATAAAAAAATTACAGTTTTTTGTACATATCACTTTTTGAAATTTTAATTCATCTAAGCCCATTTCTAATACAATAAGTAATGCCATAGTAATTCCAAACAGTTTTGTTCATTTTTACTAAAATAGAATTTTGCAAATTTTTTTCATCAAAGATGTTTCCAACACTCAACTGAATCCTAAGCATAATTTCTTTAAATTTAAGCATTTTTTCTCCTATCAATAAGAAAATCAATCGCCTAATTCCTTTACTTTTGTGACTGTTTATTTCAAGTAGTCTGTACTGTATTTAGGAGATTTCCATGTGGCGATAATTTAAAAAAAAAAAAGTAATCGTCATCAGATAATTGCTTTTGTTTTCCAATTATGATGTCATCCCATTAGAATCAAGTTTCTCCAAACGTCATTGTTGTTATTAATTGAAATGCTAAGTTGTTCTAACCAGTTGAAATATTATTTTGAAGTATTAATAAATTGCGCATGCGTGGGCGAAATGCGTCGACTTTTATAATTAAAATCGTGTTCTTAAATAATGGCAGTCAGTGCTTCACATAACTCAATTGAATCATTGGCCAGCGTAAATGTCTGTTGGCTCGATAAATTACAACTAATAAATGTAGTTATTAGTAGGAAATATGAAAAATTATGTTGAAAAGAAAAACTCGTTTACAGTATACCGGTGCATATGCCGTAATACAGTGTAACTAAGTCGGGCTTATTATTCTCCTTTCTGAGATTTTTAAAGACACTGGAAAAAAATAAATAAGATGCAAATTAAATTGTAAACCAATTTACAATGTTTTAACCTTGAAACGTAACACCGATCTAATTACAATAATTTACCGCTGTAACAAAAGCTCCTTCAAATCAAACAATAAAAATAAATTTTCATTTAAAACAATTTGCCAAAAAAATAAATTATAATACGAGTACTTTCAATCAGATTTTTTTTTTCTTCAGCAGAAATAATAAAAAAAACGTTTTACATTTATAGTATCACGTCCGTACTAATTTAACATTTAAACCGCATTAAATCTGCATAATGCTATTATGTAGTATTTATGAAGTACTGTATATTTTAAACTACAACCCATCATCAATAATTGCAAAATACCGGTATAATATAAAAAAAGAAATAACAAAGATCCGGAAACCTCTTTAAAATAAATTTACTAAATTTAACAGAATAATAATAAATAAAAGTATAATGCTGATTAGCAAATGTCTTGAGAGCTATTTACGTTAAACACTTTGTTAAACGCTTTTAAATAACGCCAAAACTGAAAACAAAAAATAAAACTCACAGATGGCTTAATAAAATTAGCTACAGTAAATTGCAAAACGTTCAAGTTTAAACAAACTATTTTTATATTATAAAATTGTTTTTAAAAAAAGATTTAAAAAAAAATAAATTACAAAACAAACCAATAAAAACGTTCATTTCAGCATAAAACCACTGTATATAACTTCTCTCACTAAAATTCAGCTAAAAGAAAATTACAAGTTGCATTTACAGTAAAATTAAATTAACAATTTTAAAGCAAAAAAAATATCTTTGTTTTGATTTTGCAGACATAACATAGGCGTTCATTAGCTATCAATAATTAATTAGAATGTGTGTAATGAAGACGTTGGTTCTATAGTGTATAGACTTTAATAGTAAAATTATTAATAAGATTCTCAATCATTCCGTATTGAGAACCAGAAAAGAGTTGTCTTAAAATAGGCTCGCAATCGAAAACACCCACTGACTATAAATACTATCGTTGCTGACAATCGACGTCACCAAATCGTCTACTCAAATGTCGCAACATCACTCAAAATGATAGCTGACGTCATTTTGTAGCTTATTAAAGAAGATTACTCGTGGAAAACATCGAGGTTATCACGTAATTAACCTTTTACTACACCGAATCTCAAATCACTGATCACGTTCCAATAATTAGTCAAATACTGTATTTTACTAAAAATACTCGTACTATTATTTACAAAATGCAAAAAAAGCTTCTGAATAATAATATAGCTGCATTTTAAATATTTGCCTAAAAGCCATCAATAAAAATAAAATGCTTAAATCGTTCGTGTTGCTTTGCTTACAGCGTAATAATAATACTTTGTGGTTTAGATATCACTATATTTTTTGTAACTTAATATGAAAAAAAATTCCAGAGTCCACACACCCTTCTTTTTTTTTTGTTGCTTTTACTGTAAATTTGAGTCACACCCCCTTTCATATCAAAGTACACCACCAGAATTTATCAATCAAATTAATCGAGATTTACGAGGCAGTTTTTGTCGTCAGACTGCTTTCTTTGGCCTGGTCAACAAGGGTGAACAAATTGACATAGAAATTAAGTGTCGCCAGGTTAAATACATTTAAAGACATGTCATTATAAAAATAAAGAGAAAGTACTTTTCAACACATTACACTAATAGCACATATTTAAATCCCTCGTTAACGACCTCAATTTACAGAACAAGACTTCTGAACAACAACCAAACCAAAACAAAATCAAATCGTACACAAATCAGTTTCCGATTATACAGCAATTTCTCCTGTAAGTTTACCATACAAAAGACAGAATTTTAAAAAAACATAAAAGTTTGTACATAATTGAATAAACTTTGACATTCTTAGCGCTAAAGGATTGACCTAGTTTAGTCAAATGAACTTTCAACATGCTAATTTTCTGTAATTTTAAAACATATTGATACATACTGTAGTTTAACGGTTAACCCACCCAAAATCAAACCCACTAAAAATTATTATCGTAACACTGCTAAAGTTAATTAAATTCAAAACTACAAAATATTTATTGTTCAGTAGATTTATCAACAAATAAATAAACAAAAACACATCTTGTAATCAATATCTCAGCAGGAAAAAAATAAGTTAATGGAAATCCAAGTAATGGTGTTAACAATCATATTACTGTGAGTGAACAAATAAGAAAACAGATCCTAAAATGGTATCGACTCATACTGTTAAATTGTACGGTTCAAACAACTTAATTTCGTTTGTTAACGATTATATTTGATTATTATAGTCAGTTCTAACCTTCAAAGAAAAACGCCTGGCATGGCATGGTAACCGAGCGTCAGTCGTCAAATAAACATTACGCCATCACCAACTCAGCAACGACCAATTACCAAAAGCTGTAATTAAGAGTGATAGAAACTTTACAATTACCGTGAAAACAGAGTAGAGCACTGAGCAGCCCTCACAAACATTATACCGTGTACCAAGCCAACAACGCTCTGACTGACTGGAAGTGAAAAAAAAATTAAAAATTTGTCGAAACAGACTACAGTAAATAAATTAGCTTTAATAAAAAAAAACTACTGGTCAGGTGAAAAATAGAATAGTCAAAACAACAGACAGACGTCCGTGATCATATTTTTTTTAGTTTTCAATATGAACAGAAATAAAATAAAAGAAATATATTTGATAGATCGTACAACGAGTATAATAAAAGTGGAGGTCGTCGCTATAGCTGTCACGTCTGTTGTTTGGCCTCAGAATTAGATTGAGAACTGTGGCGGGTACACGGTGATTCATAATTTCAAATTTGCAAAATAAACTCTGTAAACATAATATTAAAACCGTACAAGTTATAATGAGGATTTATAATGCCCCCATTAGTAACATTATACTGTCGTTACTCTTTTAATAACTTCCATACGAATTGCCAACGCTTAATCGCCCAATAAAAGCGCTTGTATACAGAAGAAAAAAAATTATAAATTTGATATTTTTAAGAAGTTAATAAATCGCCCTGTACATAGTAGAAATGACCTTGTTTTTCGATAACGCTAATGAAGATTTTTAATTGTTACTTGATCACCGTGAATGAAATGCGAGTGTTGCCGACCCAACCTGCTCAAATTCAACACCTCCATTTTAACAGCAGCTGCTGATAAAAATTGATGATTGTCATAAACAAATCGTTTAAATTAAGCATGATAGCAAAGACGTGTGTCAATTATCATCACATTTCAAATGAGAGCCACTTTAGTCTGAATTCATGTTTTTGCCAAACAGTTATTTAAATGCGAAATGCCAGAATTTCTATTGTTGTGTACTTAAAAAGTTAAAAGTGATCACTAGGACATTTCAACTCACAGTTCATTCTTTTTAAAAGACAGTAACAGTATACACTAGGGAGAAAAAAAATTCAAAACAAAACAAAGAAAAAACTCTTTTATAGAAATTTCAACTACTGTAAAAATGAAGTGACCTTAATGACTTTTACGCTGATGGCAAAACACGTGCGTTTGACACCTGGCAAACAAGACCATAGGTGACTTTGAAAACTTAAAATAACATAAGCCGGGTGCCGTTATACTTATACTGTAGTTAACAGCGGCAAAAAATGCTCAAAATGTCCTTCCAACATTGTTTCCTTTATGTCTAATTATAATTCGTTTAATGTCTTGCAATCCAGCTCGGTATTTTTCCGCTTTTCGACTCCAAAAATTCATCCACAGAATTTTAAGAAATTCACGTTAACATAACCGCCATCTATGAATAAATCGACTAACCAACGACTATCACACATAGAAGGCACTTTTTTACGCAAGAATATCACTAGAGGGCAGTAATAATGCCAATAGTAACATTCTTGCTTTCAAAAAAAAAAAAAAAACATTGTTACTGAACTAAAATAACAATGTCAAAGTAAAACTACAATACATTATTATTAAATTTATGTACTTCAATCACAAAATTCGTCATGAAATATCTCAGTAACAGTCTCCTGTGGCATAAATATAATGTTATTGTATACAACAGTAGCTATTCTGCAGCTTTTGCTATTGATGTTATGGTCACCTGGCGTTCAAGTTATTTTTCAATATCGGCAAATATTTTCTACTGCTTTTTTTATGACTTTCCAAAATGGACTCTGGGTGGTCTAACGATACAAGAAAAAAGTCATTCATTATTGAAGAAAATATGTCAAACAATCATGACTCAGAATGTTGCAATGTCCACAAACGGCGCATACTTTTCGGTATGGCCCATATCAGTACAATATTCGTATGGAATTACTAATTTGAAGATAAATAACTAACGTTCATTGCTCCATAACTAAAAACTTTATTTTAATCGATGAAACTTTATATACTGGATAGATTATAAACAACTAAAGTAAATATTAAATTGCTTTTTTTAAAAAATAAATAAAAAAACATTAGTAAAATATTTTCATTTCGATATTGGTTATTTTGACAAACTTGGCTACGGTTCATAAGAAATATCTACATTGAATTTGTTTACACAACCAGCTTTATAAATTCCATTTTAAACAAGTTTACTGTTTCATCAAGTATTTTTCATTTGAAGTTCTAAAAAATACAACAGTGTTGCAAAAGATGACCAAAAAAAGTCATAACATGAACTAAATAAAATAAAAACAGCCGAAAAGTGTTCTAAAATAAATTAAGCATTATATCCGAAATTATAATAAAAATAACCACATCCGCTACAATTTTGTAATTACATTGAAAACATTTGTCAAATGATTGCAAAGTATGAAAATCGGCTGTCGGTTTAAATTTCATGCTTTTAAAAGATATCAAAAAATAAACACTGGTAACTATTACATTATAAGAAATTCTTTCAAGGACGTTATTTTGCAATTCAAAACCATATTATGAGATCATATCAATCATGTGCATTACATTAATTTGATCTCGCATTACGCTACCGAGTACTTAATATTGATAACGTATTTTAGACAACCACTTTCTCGGAATATTAACAGGTTTTTTTTAAACAAAGCAAGCAGCATAACAAAAACCAATAAACTACCGGTACTTTTCTTTTTTTAAAAAAAAGCTCTTCTTGATTTGTTTTCACGTACCGGTACTGTAAATTATTTTTATAGCACTCACTGAACGTCCACTTAACAGCTAATGGGACCGAATAAGTTGTGCAATTTGAGATAAGCATATTAAGAGCATATCTATAAGTAGTCTAAATCTAAAATGTACAAGTATAGTTCTCTATAAACTTTGCTAACGAAATCACATTACTACACTTGAGTAAAGTAAACAAACAGCGTCTATCTGCTATACACTACAGTACCTATGTTGTGTTAGTTAATTTGGCATTGAAGCACTTGATGATGGCTAGAATATTCTTTGTAACCGATAAAGTTTATATCGTGTTAGAAGAAACATTTACCAATAAAATTACAAGAATATTTAGTTTTGCACGGAAATTTAACTCGATATAGCCGTATTGATTGTTTGTCGTCATGATAAAATTATTAAAGTGCGATCTGATAAACAATATGGTTTGAGAGAACTATGGCATGTTTATTTAACTGTTTCTTTTATTATAGTTTATAATCTTCCTCTAAAAACAAAACCCATTAAATACATAAATTATAATTATTCTAGTATTCAATTTGCCCGACTGCATCGACCAGTGCTCCGGGGCTGCATTTACATGTTTATTTATGCATCCACCAAGTGTATTAGAAAGCATTAGCTTGTTAGGTATCCTTATTGTATTTGGGTGTATCTAAGACAAATTATATCGACAACAGAAAAATTTCCATGGTAATTAATTAAAAAGTAAATAATAAATCAAACGTAAACAAGGTTGGATTTTCGTAAATAGACCATTCTTCATTTTTGCCAACTTCTGACTATACACGCAAGTTTATACAGTATAATAGCTTTCTGTTTATATTAGTAAAACTTTAAGTAAAATTATACGTGTTTTTCCTTGCAACTGTGCGCGTAGAAAGGATAAAGCAACAAACATCATCATCTTAGTTAACAAAAGGCAAAAATGGGATCTTATGCAAACAATGGAAGAAGATCAAACAAAGTTTAGTGCACTGTTTTCTAAGGATCCAATATACGCGCTTCCATATTCGGTAGCTAAACTTTTTTATCTGATGTTTAGAAAATGTGAACAATATCTAGCAGTCTGAAGATGACGTCATTAACAAGCGACAAAAGCTTAATGTTAACGCTAGAAGAAACACCAACTGTGGCGTTGGTGCTCGTATATCGTATACTGTACATACCGGTACTGTATACGGTGCGCGGCACATAATCATTGTACGAGTGGATACGTTGCAAAGTATTTGCCCACAAAAACGTCGCTCTAGCCTCTTACTAGAATTGAATTGCTTTTCAAATAACATGAATCCAGACACAACAGCATTCACTTTACTGGTTCTTGGACGCCAAACTACAATAATTATACAGGATGTCGCCAAATTTACGATCAAGCTAAATTCTCGACATAGGGATAACTAAACTACAAATAAATTATTTTTTTTAATCAACGGCAGTAAAAACTAAGAATGCAATTTCGAAATAAATTAGTACAAATAAACAATGCTTGCACGGAAGAATTAAGCAGTAAAAAAATTATAAGGCTCAAGCGAAATAGTTTTGATTTATTTATTATGAACCACGGTTCAGTACTTGTATATTAGAATTCTTAATAAAAAATACCGTAATTGATAAAAAATCTCTAAATGTGCAAATATTATTTAAAACATACTAAAAAATTATTATATTTGATATATAAAGTTTATAAATTTAAAAAAAAAAAATTATTTACTGTTGCATGTTATTGTGAGAAATGGAAAGTTTTAAAGCGAATAACGATAAACATTCAACTTTTCTAATTCGGTAAACGTCAAAAAAATAAATCGCAATTCATGCTAAGTAACTACGGTCAATATTTCACAAATTTATCATTAAAAAAAAATAAACATTAACTGTTTCACTTTCATTGTTAAATAAAAAGTAAATATCTGAAATTTTATCGTTGTTTACTCAGTTGACAAAATAAGCCACAACACGTCAATGCCAAACAGAAAAACAATATAAAAAAAACAATCGATATAAACTACATAAAACTTCACTGTATATACAGTCCACGTCATATTTTTTAATAAAAAAGTTAATAAAATCAACGTAACGATAAAGTGTAAAATATCCTAAGAGTTTTTGACGAAGACAAAAATCTCATTTTCTAACTCTGAAATCTTTCTTTTGTTAAAAAAAAATTTCGTTTTCATTTGACAACAACTATTAATCAGGTATCAAAGCGCCATCACCTAACCTATCTCCCCATCACCTCTCTTGCCTACTCCACCCACACCCACTTAATTTTCTTCGGTTGCTCCCCCGAGATCGATCGATAATCGATCGACGGAGACAAATATCGCTTTCGCTTTTCTTCCAAAACACCATCTACATTCTACTGTATACTGTACTCTCAACTGTGTCTTTAAGCGCAAGCCAACTTCTTAATGGCTTAACAAAGTACCTTATAGTCAAGCCCTCTAAGAAAAGCCAATTATTACTTTACTGGTGAGAAATTCGGTGGGTATGCTCAAAAGTTGCCATTTATATATTATGTCAAGCAACTGAGAGAAAAGTGTGTTTTATTTGTGCGATAATGTATATTTAAGACTGACGTCATTAAGGGCGTGGTTGAAGCACGCTATAATTGCAAGGATAGACAACGAAATCGAAAGAATAAAAGAAGAAAAAAAAAAAGAGGTCAGGCGTATTTGTTTTCATTTTATTTTCTTTCTTTTCCTCTAATGATGATCATCTCAAACAAACGCCATTAAACGCCATTGTCATCGTGATTTCAATAATAGACACTAATTAGCATCAAATGCGCATGCGTTCTAAACTTAGTGGCTACAAATTCTGTAAGAGTACACAATTAGTACTAAAATTCAATCGACGTCAATTTGAGCCTTAGATTAAGTTGTCAATTTAGTTTGACTGAAATTGAACAAAATTTTGACTCTTACAAAGTTATAATCGAACTTTGCACTGCGGTTTTAGTACTTTTTC
The DNA here is from genome assembly GCA_013389785.1 of Helicorthomorpha holstii. Classification (NCBI taxonomy): domain Eukaryota; kingdom Metazoa; phylum Arthropoda; class Diplopoda; order Polydesmida; family Paradoxosomatidae; genus Helicorthomorpha; species Helicorthomorpha holstii. The sequence goes on along the minus strand of JAAFCF010005748.1, from coordinate 7,871,664 downwards.
TCTCCGCTTATATTAACTTGTAGTTAAGTGGTTTGCAATTACAATTTTATGTAAAGTTGTAAACGCTTTTTTGGCATACTGTGCAAACTGCAAACTATGTGGAATTTTATTACAGCAATTAAACCATTTGAATGATGACTATAAAAGTGCCCTCAAGTAGTAATCATAGCATACCAATGTAGACGTGATGTCTGCCAAGTTTTTACAAATTTAGTTAATCAAAGCGCTGAAAATAGCATTCAAATAATCACAAATATTTTCTTTATAAAATCAAGTATACAAGTCATATCTAGCTTATTTAATATACACAGTCGTTACAGTAAAATTATTTCAAAATACAATCGTACTATTAAAAATATATCAAAATGCTTTGATAAAATAAAGATGCTACTGTAACTTCTCTCAAAACATTATATCTAAAGCTAAGAAATGTCTGCCATAACAATGCATATGAAATCACTTAAATAATAGGTTGATTATTTGAATTGATCTACTTAACCGCAACTTTTGATGTAACTCGATCAAAGCTGCTTAATAAAAGCTCATTATACAAAAATTAGATCTCAAGAGACTGTCACCTAATTAGGAATACAATAATGCCAGTCATGCCATCTACTCTGTTGACTATGGGATATACAAGTATGTAGTCGTGCATAGATTTACCAAATTACCACTAATAACATTGTTAGAATCATCCCAGATAATCAAGCACTCCAATTAAACGACAAACTACAGACTTCCCTCTCCAAATTTTAACATTCCATCCATTAAATATTTATGAATGTTAACAGTTAAATTTCAGATGCACTGTGATTATATTTAAATGCCATAATCTCCCATAATGCCATTCTTAACTAGCATTTAAAGTATCATAACGTTACACACCTTTCGTAAATAACTACCGAATACACAATTTGAAACTTTATATTTATAGGTAGCAGGCGCTTCATAATTTTCCTTTAATTTAATAACCCTTCTCTAGGTGTAGCTGTAAAGATGTTCCCAAATAGATTACATTAAGTAGTGGATCTGCTTCGTTTAATGATATTAAACGCTGAGCGTAATACCGTATTTGCATGAGACGGCCTCTCATGAGTAAGATTCAGTCGATAAGTCCCAGCTAAATTGCATTGTCAATGCACCAGCGACCTTTACGATTTAACCTTTTACGTTCGCAATGGGATTCGCCGTTTATATCACATAATAGGACAGCTGTGCGACGACTTTTCCGTCTGGGATATAAAGTACTGTGCAAAAGTAAAAAACATAATAATTTAAGTGGAAACCAGGTTGAGCACTAACAAGAACGTAACGAGAGAATTTCTCGGTAGTTACGCTTTTTTAAACAGCCCAATGGCTAGACATGAAGCAATTTAACTTCTCCACTCTATTATAATAAATGTCAACATCCTATTATAATAAGTGCTTCATAAAACCGATTGAGAAAGACATTTTAACGAGACTTCAACTCAATGAAAATACAATACTATATTCTGTAGTTTGAGTTTAGAAAGTTACATTATCCAATAAATATTAAGAATGGAAGCAAAAACATAATCTACATTAAAGCTAAAGAAAACTAAAAAAAACATGCTATAGATGCGTTGTAAATACATGAACTTTCTTTTACATCGGATAAAAAATGGGGGATAAATTTGGCTACTGTAATTAAAAAAATCCGATACTATTATTAGTAAATACAGTATAAGAAACAACGATCAATCGATAACTGTAGTTCTATCTAGCTTTACTTTTATATACCAAGTAAAAAGTCAAGAGTCAATTCAAAATACAGTTATAAATTAATAATAGCATCAAATTAACTTTTTATAATCGTTTAAGTAAGTTTAACCTTGTACAGTATTTTAGATCACTGGTGTAGCTTAGCTTAATTAATGTGCAGAGCCTATTGGATAATCGAAATGACTTTGCTTTCTTTGTTTATAAACCGTGTTGACATTTTGTTCTTAGACAATTTGGCAAATGTTGTGCAAAGCTACAGTATACTGTATAGCGTCATTAATGAATGATGAACTGGAATCTAATGACAAGTTGACGGATGAGAGGATTTATTTTGAGTTGATGAATTGACTTTGGCATTTTAAAACTATTTTTGTTCGAGAAACAAGTCTTATTTCAAAAGTGTAACAGCGAAAAACTGGAAAAACAAACGCATTTGTTGTAAAGTACTAAAACACATACTGCATAAACATAAAAATATTTTCACTTTAAGACAACGATCGCAGTTACAAATGTAACATATGATGTTTGCTTAGCAAAATTTTCGATTAACTTACTGCAGCATTACCGTTAAATATTTCTCAAATTATCATGCATTTTTATGCATCAATAAATAACTTTTGCAATTATCAAAAATATAATCATTAATTTTATCATAAAAATCATAAGAAATACTTGTCTAGTAAAATAAACAAAGAGCTATTCGGCGTTATTGTTTAACCAATGTACTACTGGTAATAAAGTCTCAGTAAATATAACTAATATTGGTAAATTTATGAAAGTTTCACTAATAATCTAAAAAACATATCAATCCTATAATAGTACAGAATAAATATGAGCTTTTTAGTTACTATTAATTACGATTATTGCAATAGTAAATACTATATAAAGAAATCATTCCTTTATTTACTATACAAATTCTCACTCGCTAAATCGTTTACTTACGTAATACTAAGCATGTTTACACATGAGAAATTACTCATCTACTTAATTTATTCCTGAAATTACATTGTTACTAAATGAAAATGTAAAAGCTCTCGTAAAATAATGTTTACAATGTGTGTTTTTTGATTGACCAGACGTGCAAAATCGACATCAGCCATTATCTTTTCTAAGCAAATTGTCCCCCTCTCTCCCATTTAGATGTAATAACCAGGCAATAACAACTCCCCTTACATTTACATTATTTTTGATAAACTTCATTATCCAAGTTTATGGCGCGAGGTATAAAAACGTATTAATAAATTGCATTACCAGCAAAATGGCGTCTTTATTCTTATAATTCATAGCATTTGTTTATCTGTTTTGCGCACCAACAAGCACGCAAACAATAAACATAAATAACGTAACGTAGAAGTCGCCATAATGGAATAAATGGGGATAAAGTGCATTGCTTTTGCTACTGTTACTATTGTACGGTACTGTGCTGTACTTGCTACTGCGCCAGTGGTAACGTGGCTTAATTGTGCTGAAAATTTTCTCCCCATCCCTCCTCCGCCTTCATTTACCCCACCCATCGTGATCATTTTGCAATTTCCCCATTCTCTTACATACAAGACTACTGTACAAGCACTTTCACTTTCTCATTTTCGCAGTTCTTCTAGAGTAAAACTCTATTTCTCCAAAATGTGCGTGTGCATGGTGGGAGTGAAATCGAAAACTCGGTTATTTTAAAAAAAATCCTCCCACCTTTTCCGTTTTAAATCTCGACAACAAGGAAATGATCATTAAAAATAAATAACAATTCATGAATTGCTCTACGAAGCACCTGTGCCAGCATCTAAAGAGCAGATGTAAAGAGCTACGGTAATTGAATATGATTGGCACAACAATTTACGCGCCATACACATAAAGAGCCTTGTTCTTCCACCCTTAGATTTCTATTTACGTTAAAAATTTGGTAAAGAGCTTTACAATGACTTTCGACGCTTGGATTTGATCGACTGTTATTTATCAATAAGTTAAAGATTAAAAGATCAAGAATACTTCCCCTCTCTCTCCCCACAAATGTTACTGACATTTTAACCCTATAGGTCCACCCTGCAAATTACATTTGCCTCAATAAATAAATTCATTGTGTGCTCATAATTGTCTTTCATATGCCACACGACGTATCTTTAACACAGTATAATATCCGAAATACAATATTGTTTATTATATTCTACACTAAGGCTAAGTGCAACCGCTATAATATTTTTCTATCATAATTTTTCATAACAGAAAAAGGTTCTATACAACGCCAAAATATACATTAGTAAAAACAAAAGAAACCAAATGAAAATAAAATGCTTTCCCTATAGTAAACATGAAATGTTCAGACAAAAAAATCTAGCGCTAATTTACATTTTTAATGTACGAAACGCGTACACGCCAACGTAGAAAACTCAAAAATTTAATTGCGTATTCCTATGTGAACTGCTGGGTAAACTAATTTTGATAAAAAACACAAAAAAAAACACATTAGAAATACAACATTCAAATTCACTTTTCTTAAATTACAACTCCTAAATTAGATTTTTTAATGTGACAATTTAAGCTTTTTTTTCTTGCTTGTTTTAATCGATATTGAAAATTCAGTCATAAATTATTAAGTACTCCGCCTTATACATGTATATCGATTTATCTTCAATAATATATTATCTACCAAAATAAACTATGCAAGTAAATCTGATAAAAAGACAAAGAATAAAAAACCACTATGATTAAGCAAATCAACAAACATTTTGGAAACGTATTTTACACTTCATGACTATGATAAATTCAAAGTGAAGTGAATCGATTTGCATTAACAAACACATGCATACATACAGTATAATGAAAATAAAAAAAAATAAAACCCCCAACCATATTAATTGGAGCAGAATGATGCCAAATAATAAATGGGATAGTAAAGTTGTCAAGTGTATATCAGTAGAGACAATATACCGTACATATATCGACTAAATAAATAAACAAATGGGTTGAGAAGATTAAATTTGCCTGTAATAATGCTAGACAAAGTCCACCAGGAATACAATAAAATTAATGCTAGCTTAGTACAGTGGTTTTAGTTGTGCATGGCTTATTTTGTACACTGGTTTACCGCCTAGGCTTTTCCTCTATCTTTCTAATATACACGGGGGCTTTAGAGCCAGGAGGCGCAAAATGCAATTGCACACTCAAACTAGTTGTAATTGGCATGATTTTTGCAAAATACTGTGATTTTTCATGTTAAGTGAAACACGAGTTATTCGAATGAATATAAAACGCCTACATTCGACATACACGCTATAATCCATATACACTGCGTATGATGAGGTGCGTTGCGTTAATATTCGCTGCTACAGTACCTCCACCATAATATACATAAATTCATATAAAAAAAATTTTTTTTTTCGTGTGTATAAAAATATATATAGATCTATAGGAAAAGCTCTTTCTCTTCCGCCCTCATCTCACTATTTATTCATTCCTCCTATCCAATTTGTGTTCGCTCTTTTATGAGGCAGTGATAACAAAACGCAGACAAAACGGCGCCAAAAAATCAATAAATTAAACACTACCGATTAAGTATCTGCGTGCATGCATGGCCGCAACAAAGCACTGCTACCACCAAAACTCAAAATGATAAAAATTCACATCCCAACCTCACCCACCCACAATCATTCTCAAATGTCACCTAGACTTCTAAAGATCTCCCAGTGTCGCATTCTTAAGTAGCCTTTTTAATTTAACGCTACTTTCTTAGACGCTATTATAATAACGAAATTATTCTTCAATAAAAAATGCACTTATAAACAGCTCTTTTTTTTTCTTCAGAAAAGCATAAATTCACTTCTTATTGATTTTGAAGCAATATTCAAAAGCTTGCGGATCATTTCTTGGTAGCTACTACAATATTATCAGCAAGTACGGAATTAGTTTCTAACTCTAAACAAATTATCAAACAATAATCTAATCAAGTGAACGCTGTAGGCTTCATTTATAATCAGTGCATAAAGTTTCTGTAAACGAAGGTCATTTTCTGCCAACACCGACTACTTATTGTACACAAAATAAGCATGTTCTTTACATTAATGTATTGATATACTGTCTCATACAGTATACAGTTATATATACACTGTATAGTCATAATCAGACACGTTGTCAACGCTTCTACGAGAATACTGAGTTGTAGTTAATTATAGCAAAGTTAAAAATTGACAAGGCACAGAACCTCTCAAATTGACATGTACATAACTTAATTATAAATTATATTAAGACAAAATAATGAGTCCAACATGTCGTATATTTAAAGCAAAGACGTTTTAAACCAAAGTTGATTTAATAATGCAATATCTGCACCAACTTTGATTCGATTTCGCCAACTCTAAAATAAAATACCGTACTTCCTAATCAAATTTGTGTACAATATCAATATGCCCACTGACACTGTAACCGGACTATAACGTTGGATCAAACAAAATTAAAAGATAATAAGATAGCAACACGATAAATAACCGTACTAACAAATAATCAAAGTTCAACTGATAACTTTTATGAGTACTGCATTGCATACACTACTTGATTTGTACAGCAGATACAAACTGCACTGGTCTCATAAGATACTGTTTACCAACCAAATTACATCAATAAAAGCTCTTCATCAAACTTGTTTATATGTTGGCGATATACTATGTCGACTACCTAACTGAGAGAAAGATTGCAACAATCAAGGCAATGATGAAAACACTCTGCGAATTTTGAAATTACAATTTTTTCAGAGGCCTGCATTTAGCAATAATGAAATTTCGTAAACCAAATGATTAAATTGGGATTTTGCAAACCTTTTGTTTACCTAACAACTTCAGTTTGTTTTATTAATTTAATTAAATTGACTGATTGGCGATTTAATTGCCATTCAATTAATCAGCGACCTTACATTAAAATATGATGATTTTTCATCTAGATTGTATTAATATTGCCAATAGCTAGTTTAATTTACCTAATAGACATGCTGGCGCCAATTAAAAGCAATAACATTTTAAAATACTCCGGAATAATAATCAAGCACAAGCAGACGAGCAAAACATCAATCGATTTAATTGCTATAATATAAATAATTACAAGTGCATACGGTGAATTCCAGCAAAGTAATTACGCAGAGAATACAGCTAAATGTGGCTAACACAACATAATATTTTAATGATGATAGTAGCTGCCATTCTAGTTAATTAAAAATCTTACAAAAACGAAACTTTTTAAGGGTAATTATAAACAAAAAATCACCACCGTTCCCAATTCTACGTGATTACTAAACTCAAGTAGACATTTATACAGACACAATACATAGAATCGCGCTTATTTATTGAAGTGCTTAGCTCACGTAAGCCACCCCGTAATGAATAGCAATCACGCAGTGCATCAGTAGCACGCAGGAAATTCAAGTACCGTACGTAGATCCATTATAGAGATGAGAGGGGAAAAATCTAGTTATGCACTATACCAACTAGAATACAAAACTCAAATCAAACCTTACTCACATTATTATAAATATTTAAAACTTCAATCTTAACTTTTTAATAAAATTCTACTTGAGAGGATCCACATAAAAGTTGTCTGAACTCCAGAAAATGCATTTAAATCCCTATTTTAAATTCAACTAAATTAAAAGATACGAACAATTACGCGATATACTGTACATGTACATGTGTGCAGTATGGTGGTTTCAAATCTCAAAACGTAAATGCAAATTAAAAGAAATTATCAATATTCACGCTAGAGATTTTAACAGCTTTTAAACTCATATTAACAGCAGTAAGTTGCGTGCATTTTGATCATTTACTCTTAAAATTCCTTTCCCCCTCAAACTAACTTCATATAAAATATTTAATCGATATTCATTAAAGTAAACGTAAACCGCTATTAATTAAAAATGCTCCATTAATAATTTATCTTGTGGGTAATAGTATAGCAGTAGCTTTACTAAATAAATCAAAACATTAAAAACATCGACGTTACAACAGATAATTAACGCAAAACTAAACAGTACCGTCTGCAAAAAATACGTCATTTCAAAAAAAATATTAGACCTATAGTAGATTTGCTAGCTTTATTTACATAAAAAAACCCAGAAAACTGGCAGCTGCTTTATTAATACATGAATGCTAAAATAAAGGTTAAGTTTTAATTGCGTATAGTACAATGCACCTGAATTTCGTGCATGCATGAGATTGAATCTTTTGTTGAATAATCATTTAAACTTACAATAATTGGGGAAACTATACCCGATGGACTAAGTGTCAAAACAAAACTATTCAAATATCAAAGAAACTTTTTTTTAGTTTGTTAGGTGGAACTGTCATTAATGGTTATTTCATTAGCTTTCATTATTTGGAAATGCAATGATGTCATTTGGCTTTGTCTAAAGGAAATGAGTTTTCGTTAATTGACACATGTTCAGAGAGCATCACAACAGCCGTCACATGCCACAACCATTTAGAGAAGAAACTTCAATTTCAACTTAGCTGAATGCCGTCCACAATAATGCACCGCCATTCACTCGCCCCTATTGTCCATTTAGTCCATTTACTATATTTGGAGAATCACAAACGACCACACGCTAAAGACAGCTATTAGTTAAATAGCCATTCAAACACAAACAAAAGAAATTTAAAGCTTAATACTGCAATATAAAGTCAGTGTCGCTTTATTTATTCGTAAGCTAAAAGAAATTGGAGTTCCAACTGCAAGTGACGTGTGAAATTTGGCGTGCAAAATAAGTGACAAAAACTCAAATTAAATAAAAGTTAAAATATAAAAGATGCAGAAAGAAAAAAGAAATTAATGCCAGCGTCGAGGCAACTAATTTCATTTGGAATAAACAAGCTTTTTAAAAATTTAATATAAAATCGCGGCTATGTATCACGTTAAGCTTAAGACAACCTATCTATTTATACAACTTTGAAAAGCACATCAAACTTTAAATAAAACAATTTAATTTCAAAGCGAATCTACACGATTGCTGATTTCATCATTCTGACGACGAATTGGTACATTTCAATATAAAAAACTTTTTAATATCAACTTCCGATCTGTTTTCTGATGAAATCGGGTTTGTGCATGTGTCCTCAGTCATCCAATTTTATTCTTTGCTATTGAAATTTTTATTTAAAACCTCCAGCTAAGATTCCGGAAATGCCTAGCTTAGTCTATTTTTCCACATACATACGTCATCTCAAGAGGTATTGCAAACTTGATTGCTGGTTTCTTATTCAACTTGTCTATACAAAACGACAAAAAAAAACAGCTATCCTCGTACATTTTTCTAAAACATCGCCCTTTCACACTCCCCCGTCTCTCTTCATTCACACAAAACATGGGAAAACACGCGCCACGCAAAACTCCTTTAAATTTATCATTTAAAAGATCTTTCTCATCCTCCCCCACTCCCACCCGTCATTCCTCTGCCATAAAAAGCCCCACTGACATTTACTGTAGAATGTAGATCGATACCAACATCAAAATATTGTCACAATACATGTCAGGAAAACTTGTCAAGCATTTTCGCTTCTTTCAATTGTCACCTAGCGTTAGTCAAGTGAACACACTATAAACACAAATGAAATACAGGTACATATCAACTTCAATAATAATCCAAAATATTAAAGCTGGCAAACAGAATTTCCAAACAGATATCTCTTATTTCGAAGTTTGAAAACACTTCACGGTCTCTTATGGTAATTAATGAGCAATATTCCAGTTTTGTAATGCCAATGTGACTTGTTTTTATCATGCGAAAAAAATAATTTCGTTATTAACTTATCCGTGTAAGTAAATAGAGTTATTGCTGGAAATTGTTAAAGGTTAGAACTTGAAGTTAACCAATCAATATGTTTTTCCTTATGGGAATGCTATTACTACAAACGGTTCAGACTAAAGAAAAGTCAAAAGTATAAAAAAAATATCCATGGTAAACGATTTAAAATTAGCCAGGATCACTTTCGATCGAATTGAACAACATATAACGTTAAAAGTATCATTTATTTCTCTTTTTTTCTCGTTCCCACGCCATTTTTTTTCAGTAACCGTAGACGAATGCTGAACAAATGAAAACGTGATTGGATTTTGATAAGAAAGTTTGATGAAAAAAAAAAAAGATTTCAACGTTAGCCAGAGCGAAACGTATTAGAAAAATTGGTGGCATTGAAATACAGTACAAGTGCAGGCAAAGGCAAAAGCAAAGGCGCCCTCCTACGGTGTAATCGATTCCTATATAGGTAGCCGTAGCAAGCAATAGTACCTACCCCCAAGTTCCAATGACAACATCAACAGTTACAAATGAAAGTGAAAGGAGAAAGAATGAAAACTGAAATCGAAAATTCTCCCCATGTTTCAGCGTATCTCGACACGAACACAATGGCAAATGTATTTTCGTGCCAGTATAATATAAAATGTAAAATAAGAAAAATTTGAGTTGGCGGGTGGTAGACTAGAGATGCCAACTTTTCAGCGACCAAATCCATCATCGTCTGTTACTACAGTACTGTATCGGTATACGTTATGTTAGCTATTTCTTCCCCGCTCGATATCACACTCTGTCATCGGATATACTGCAATACAATTCAGTAATTTTTGTTGCGCTCACACACGCATACTGTACACAAAATCAAATAGCAAAGAAAAAATAATAATAATACGAGTAGAATGAAATAGAATAAAAATTTAGCGTTAGACGAGCCAAGCGTTTCAAAAAGTTTGAAATACTGGCATAATAAAAAAAATTTTTTTTAAAGTAAAAAAAATTGTAATACAGGTCTTTCAGCATCTAATAAAGAAACTCCAAATATGATGTGACACGAATAGTAAACAGACACCATCTTAAACATTGAATACTGTGCGTGTTCAATTAACATAAACGAATAAATCTGAATACGATTTAAATTCTCAAAAAACGAGACTCGTACAGCTGACATTACCAGACAAAATTTGACACTAATAATCGATATTTTTCAAAGTAAAAAAAATAAAAAAGTCATCCGATTTGAAAATGCTAACAATTTACGATTAAATCCCTTTATTAAAACGATGTACACTGCAAATGCGCAGATGGTTTTGATTGCATTTTTTTTTTTTTGGAAGAGTCGTTTTCTTTTAAGGCCATTCAACAATTTGATCATTAAACCACTAGCAAAACTGGCGACAAATGTAACTAAAAAAACCGAGCAAAATAAAAAACATTGCCTACCCACTTTCTAAAAAAAAAAAAAAAGAAAAAGCTATAACCTCTTGGTTTTTCTTATCTAAAAAGCTAAAACTAAATGAAAAAAACTAATTTAAGAGTTGGAAACAGCCAAGTTGACACGTGAAGACATTCAATTTCAAGTGCAAACAATCTGTTCAGCCACCTGTAACATGAGGCTAGAATTAAACCAAGTCCAAAGAGAAACTTAAGCCCAAAACAACACGAGCCAAAATGGCTGAAAATGACCAATGGTAACAATGGATAAAGCTTAGCTTTACCAAACTTCAATGAACTGTAAAATGAAAAAAAAAAGTTTTTTGCTCATGTCACGCCAGTCATACAGCATTTGCTTTCACTACGGTAGTCAACATGTCAATTGCAAACAAAAACAGCATACCGTCCAATGTTTACGATTGGCTGTCAGTTGCCTCTCATCAAAATCCATTAATTTCATCCGCCAAATTCAATTCCAATGGGAATAAACGTAAAAAATTTCAAGCTGCATTGATGTTGACAAAACGTAAGAAAATATTATTTCTCTAAAGTATTAAAAAGTTTATATTACCCTGTGCTTAAAATATAAGCCTAATATTTATGGGTGATCAGAGTTAAATCATGTAATAAAAATAGTGCCGTAATTTAATGTTATTCACCTGAGTGAAGAACCTCGTTAGACTCAATAAGTAAACATTAAAACAAAAATATTTTAGCTACAAAAAACAGCATTAAGTGACTTCATATGCTAACTAATTAGTTTAACAATACAGAGTTCACAAAAGCCTAAAAAAAAACAGCTAGTTTTAATTCTTTTGTTGTTTATAAAAACAATCCCTGCAATGTTTGAATGCTGATGTCGTAAAACATATCACAATCTTTTTTCTGAGCATAAATTTTATAGAAAAAAAATATAAAGCAAAAAAAAAAACAATAGAAAATAATCTGCAATACGGGAGTTGCTTATAAAATAAAAAAAAAAACTTATAAAAAAAACTTTTCTAAATGCAATTGCAATTTCTTACAACTGTTACGTTTAATAAAACTCAAGGAACCTATTTGACTTGAATACATCTGCAAAAAAAAATCTTAGAAAAAAAATGTAAAAGCCCCCACCTGATCTCCATGGTGATATTGCTAAATGAATAAACTCAAATCTTAAATGCTGAAGAAAAACATCTTAGACAACTTAAATTCACCGTCGGCACAGTGATAAACAAATTGATAATTCAACATAAGTTACCTTATTTTGATTATTTTAAAAATACAGTCGTTTCGATGAGTCATGTCAGCTATTATCTAATTGAGCAATAAAAACTAATCTTTTTCACAGCAGATAAGAAATAATAAATTATCATAACATTAAATGTAGACAGCAAAATTATGATATCAATTTTACCATTATAAATAAAATACTTCAGACATCAAATTAGTCATTAAAAAACTAACTTCTTAAAATGTATACGTCAAATACTGTCTATGGGGTAAACCTATAAATTAAAACAATACACAATAATGTATATCCGACATTACTATATATTATTGAATGGTGCTTTAATAATAAAAGCGGTCACTAACACGATACCATTAAATGACAAATTCTCAAATAAATATTGCTTCAACGGTTTCATCATATGAACATTATATTGGACTCTATTAATAAAAATATAGTCGGCATGAAACATGTTTTGGCGTTTAACGCCGGGTTAACCACATTCATTAGCCTGTCGCATAAACGTATTTTTTTCTATAATCAACAAAAACGATGCAACCAATTGAAGTCGTTTATCTATCGAAACAAGTTTACTTCAATCACGCATCTATTGTCCAGACGCTGACAATGAACAATTGAGACTAAACGTAAAAAAAGCAAATGCTCTCTCATCTCAAAATAAAAAAAAGAGCATTAAATCGATCCCTATTTGTAGACAGTCATCATCAGCAAAATGCAACACTGCAAAAACGATTCTCATTCGGATACATTACCAGTTCACCACTATATAAAACCCCCCATGCATTTTTCTAGTCCAAATAAAAAGTCAACTTTTTTCTGTGGTATTTTTTTTGTGTGCGTATGCGCTGAAACGAAGCTTATCTCCAAAGCAACAACACGAAATTACTAAAAGGAAAAGTACAAATTGATGTCGTCTTAATAACTATCCAACAGTAAAGTTGGCGTATTAAATTTTTCCGCGATGAAAATAGTTACAATAACAGCTACCTGCAGCTTCTAAAATTCATTTTTGGTATTTAAGTCACGTTTCATTCTGTAAAATGTAAATACGAATAAAAACCTATGATCACGTAATAATGATTTATGAGAATGTGCACTTTTTAATGTAGCTTAACTCCTTTGCACATACAGTATGCTGCAATGCTACATTTTTCTGAAATAATTGTTTCCAATGAAATACAATACTGTAAAATTTATAACTTATCATTTGGAATGTATAGAATAAACGTTTTAGTTAAGCAATTCAGAAAGTATAACCGTTTAAATGCTGATGTACAAATATTACAGTACCATAAACACAATGACATTTAAATTCTAACTTATATTCTAACTAATCTATTTCATGAGTTTAGTTAAATATTTCGTCTAGTTTATTTATTGCAACTGTAAAAAAATATTCCACCTCAGAAATCACCCGTTATCTTAACCATGTCGCTAATACGTTACATGCCGTACTGGCAAGTGACAACTAATTATTTTGCCAATACAACACATACCGGCGATATACTGTAATAAAATATTCAGAAGCTACAAATAATCCCCAGATAAATACGTATAACTGTGACTTAATAATTTGACAGCAGTTGAAAAGTCCGTGTGACTTCACTAACCTCCAGTCACTGAGTTTTCTATTATTTACGAGAATACTTTGCTAACACAAGAATCATAGCTCACTGAAAAATACCATTTGACATTTTTGCGGTGTTTGTAATCTTCGATTTAATTATGAATAATCTTTGACGCTATTTGTTTATATTTAAAGCTTTAAAAAACCGAAGAAATTATACAGAAATCGTTTTAAATCTCAGATATGAAAAACAATACTAAGATTACACCACATTGACCTCACTGATATCAGTAAATTACGAGTTAAAAGTGTAATCTATAGTGCGAGGACATTCACAATGCACCTATTGTTATTGAAAATTCTAGTTATCATTATAAATGTTTTTTTATAAATTGCGAAGTGTTTTCTTTAAAAAATGCACAGTGTATAAAGATGTAACTCGATACATGTATAATGCATACGCAGAAGATTCAGCTTGAACCTATAAGCGCCAGATTTGTCTATTTATGAACGTCAAGTAGAATTTTAAACATAAAATCGACTTTCCTCAGCCAGCATTTCTCATTGACTGGAACAAACGGCTGTTTTGTGTGTATGTTGAAACGCATTCAATTCAATTTTATACGTTCGATCGTTAAAGCAGATGTCGACATTTTAAATGCTGATATTTACAAGTGATTCAGGGCAAGAAAAAAAATAAAGTGTCGTTACAAAAAGGTTTTTATTGCCGATTAAATTCAGGAATAATAATAAAAACATTACTAAATGCTTTAAACAACCGCAGCCTCAATATGTCACGAATGCAAACTCACTGAACTGCTCAATTGAAACAAAAATAAAGCTAACTTTGTACTGGATGTTGCATATAAAAGGCATATGTTGCAGTCATATATAATGCCAAAACCATTAAGATCAATTGAATGTGATGCCAATTATATCCCAGGATTACAGCTAATTTCAACTAGATTAGCTCGTATCACTATTTATTTATTTTTGCAACGCAGCTTTTCTAATGAGCAATATTGTATTATTAGTAGACGCCATAATCTCCATTTACGCTTAACGTGACACAATTCTCGTTAGTAAGTACCCGCTACTGATTTAATCTGATAGTCAAGAGGGCTATCCAGATAGAAAATACGTTGTCGTTTCATTGGTCGATTGCACTGCAACTATTTTGACAACAATGATACTCATTTGTAAGTTTGACATTTAGTAAACGACGATAAAAACTTCAACATAAAGCAAGTCATATAACTGAATGTCAATTATTATAAGTTGAAATCGTTTTGATTATATGCAATGAAAAACAAAACTGTCTATTAGAAATTACCCTATCTACAAGCTCAGCCGTTTGTCAAAATTTAACTGTAAACTATTTTGATATATCTGCTTAAAATCTCAAGATTTTATAAAACTTCGATCAAATTAAACCGCACTTAACTTGGCGTAATCACGACGTAACCCCATTTCATTTAGCGTTAATAAGTGCTTTATTAATGTTTTCTCTAAGCACTTACTAAAAATAAGCATTAAAAGATCAGACAGATTTAAATAATCAACGGACTACTTTAAGAAGTGACTAATAAAGAGCACTTTACAAGGGTTAATATTATTGTATTTGTAAACTGAATCAGAAAATCACCCTTATCAAGCCAAATGATTAGCTGCAATTTAAGTTAAGTACCGTACGTGTAAAATCTATTATAATTGCAATTAAAACAAGCAAATATGAGACGTATTAAACGTGCTTTATAAGAAAATAATTCTTATCAAAATTGAATGATCGAAACCAGAAACAGATGTCTGCTTCCAATAATAATGCAATTATAAAAAATAAATTCCCAAGTACTGCATGTTATTCTTGACAACAAAACCAATTATTCCCTGGTGGTAACATTATTCTCAGTGTTTTCCCGCATACACCAGTTTGTGTTCATTTCAGGGAATTAATTCGAAACAAATAAATTTCCTGATGTTAATCTGCTGTGAGAAAGACGTTGCTCCTTCTACCATCTTCCCTCAATTCTCGCATCACCCAATGCAATCGTTACATTCCCAATGCCTTTCTATCCTTTTTTTTTTCTTTTTCATAGAAAATTATATTGAAATGTTTTGTTTGAGAATAAATTGGACATTTAATCGGTCTCTCAAGTTGCTCTTACTTTGCTCAGTTAGCAATCTTTTCGAGGTTTTTTCTTTTTCTATGAGAATGCTTTTTTACCCCCCAGATTAGTATCACGTGATCACTTTTCTATGATTGTATCTCACCATTTTCACATGGGAGTCAAAATTCTCTACACTACACAAACTTGATCTTACCTAATCCTATACATACTGTACAGCCTTTCGAGTATAAAGCAACGTGTAAAAATTGTCCATCGACCGACAATTTCCTTTTTCCATTTCAAAATAAAACTTAAGCGTCTTGATAAGCTTCGATGGTGGAATTAGCAAACCTAATTCCCAAGCCAATAAACGTGCAGCTAAAAATCGCATACAAACCACGAATACTAATCAAAATACTCATTTAGTTTCCCTTCTAATTTTCCTTTCCAGAAAGAGCTCGCCAATCGACATCTTTTTCTTGAAATGTTAATCGTGAGCAAACTAATCATAGGCTATAATGTCTCTCAATGTGTTCAAATAACATTTGAAGTAGCTTAACAAATGAGGTCATCAGTGACAAAGTTTACTCGATTTATAGTGAACACGCTTTTAATTTAAGCGGTCGATCACTATTTATTACGAACGCAACACAAAAAATCCACATCTTAACTCTTAGCGTCATTTCAATTGTCAACAAACGTTGCTGCACTAGTCAAAAACGTATAATTATATTAAATCCTAGGCCGTATATCTGAATTATAAAAGAATGCCAGCTTTACAAAGCAGTTGGAAACCTTCCATGAGTAAAATTACCAAGCCGTGGAAACGCAGTAATGCGATTTCTATTTCTACTGCCAACACAATCCCATCGTGCACATTATGAACTCAGCGTCTGTTTGCGAATACAGTACAGTATATAAATCGCCTAAAATAATTGAATACGTTCACTAATCCGGACAACTTACACACATAATTTAACAAATAAATCCACTTACTTACACAAAATATATTTTTTTTGCCTTCCTCTAGTTGCATCTCTTATAATTCTTTCTGCTACTATTCCCCAAACAGTGAATTGCCATTTTAAAAAATAAACATAATCAAGCGTATTCTTAGTTTCTATAAATCTAAACTAAGCATTTATCCATAAGTCGACATGCACATTCACCAAAGTTCGCACGAACAATTAAGGCACCAAAAGCCGCTTGAGTAAAACTTAAAAAGAAGAAGAAAAAAAAAAAGACCTTTAGATTTGTTGTTGTGTGTACCTTTAACGTTATAACAATTCATCTATCGCTTGTGTAATATGTATACAATCGTTGTTAAAAGATATAGACACATTCAGAGGTTGGAAGATTGTCAGGAAAAAGGAGGAGCATTTTGTTTGTGTTTATCTTGTTCAAACCTCGTTGGTATCTGATGTAGCAAAAACCGAATCAGTGCTGCATCATCAAATCGAAAACGGGCAACTAATAAATATACCGAGAAGCGCTGTGGGGGTTGTCGACAACGCATTTATAAGTTACAATTCCTCGAATTAACGTGCTTACTTGTATACCACGTGTACGTGCGACATGTACTGTAAACTTTATTGGCAGTTCATGATCTTAATCACGTAAACGTTGTCTTCCTACGAGAGTACACCTGATATAAAACTTTGTTCGCATATCCCCAATATGACACATAATGTCGAAGTTCTTGGAGATTATAAGCAAAAACACAACAAAGAGTTATCATTTGTCAATGTTATAATCCGATCACGATAATGTCAACAAACCTCATTTTCACCTGCCTTTTTGACTTCGCCTTTAACACCAGCATATTATCTTTTCTTTTTCTCTGTACATTACATTTACTGTTCATACAGCATAACACACACACACACAGTACACCTAAAACTTAAAATCTCGCCGTTGGATGTTTATACGAAGATAACCTACACACAACTTAAGAATTATTAGCAGATAACCTAAACACAAGCACAATGAAGTACCGTATATGACACCAGCCTGAGCTGAGAACAACGACAACACATTAAAAAAAATACAAACCATTTATAGAAAATAGATTAGATAGTATAGTTTCAACTTCACCTTCAAGTACGTTTGCAATAACGTACAGTAAACCTAATAATATATTGGAGTTTCACCTTTTCCCACGCACTTTTACCGTGAATATTGTAATACATGATTTGTAAACAAGACTATTATACATTTCGATTACAACAAATAATCAGTTTACTTACATGTTATGATTCCTAGGACTTCGATCTTTTCCTTTGATTTTATAGTAACTTAATACTCAACGAAACACTTATCACCGAGACGCCGCCAAATTTAACATAACTTCAGCCGCGACCATTATTATAACATATCACAACATTCAATTATCAGCCTTAGCGTAACAGCACTACGTACTGTGCAAATTTAAGTGATCGGTCCTAAGCAATGATGTCGTGGCCTTGACGTAATTATTACTACTATTTATATTACTAAATTTGGATACTTGCTTGGAATTTTCGTTATTGTTGTAAGTAATGTAATGGTCATCAGTTTTTGGTCGATAAATTGATTATTAGTTTATAAAAAGCTCCTAAATATCGATTAATTTTGTATGAATTCACGAAACGCCGAACCAAGTTTCCACAGAGAGCATGGGAAAAACAATGTATCCTCCATGTGCTTTAATCCTTGTCGTCTCAGCGGTTTGAAAAATTAAACGAAATCGACTATTTCTAGTTAACCTCGTTACAATTTGGTTTTAAATACAATATAGAAGAAAGCACAATCGTAAAACAAACATTAACCAGACAGTCGACGTTAAAACTGGAGTTTAAACTCAAGATTGTCTCTAGAATGGCCTCAATTCATTGTAACTGATGTAATAAATTTCTTAGAAATGATCTTAGGAGATATACTGTAACACTTATTATATTAATAATAAAACGGTTCTTGTCACGGCATATTATTATTGGAGTAAAAGTTACAGCTGTTTGAGTTACAAATAGAAAGTTATGTGCCAGTGTACCTTGAACTGTTGTTGACATCTTGTTTGCATGTTTAAGTAAAACTTTTTTTTTATGTTACAGAAAAAAAAACTTTTCAATCCTTGGCCAAATACAGTACAATGTAACTACAGAAGTCTCACTGTAAGTTGTAAGTTGTTTTTTAACTATCAACCACTTCCATTTTCAGGCAGTATTTTCTCTTAACATTTATACATAAATATAGCTCGATGTTTTACAGTTGAAAAATAAATAGGTAATAAATGCCAAGTCATTTAAGGATAAAATCGTAATCTACATAGAAAAAAACGTTTTTCTCCAAAAAAAAAGAAAATTATAGTTGCTTTGCATCTAAAATACTTCAACTTCAAAATGATGACAATCGTTTCAGTTTTAATAATAATATACATGCCAAATGTTATTTTTTTGTCAATCTCTTTCATATGAAAGAAAATAGATTCAGAAGAGTTTTCTTAACAACAATAACACCCTTGAAGAAAGTACAGTAATAAGAAAGAAAAACACGCCCTGTTGTATAAAGTCTATCTTACAGTAAAGTATTGATAAATCAGCAAAACGTTTAAGTAGAAAATGAATTTTTTTTCTCTATCCGCATTTAGACATTTTCAGAAGTTGTATAATAAAGGGAGTGGAAAAAATTGAAAGATTTTTGAATGACTTTTATTTGTTTCGTTCGATTTGAGCTGGAATTTAGCTGACTATCCATCACGGAACTTCCATTAACCGATTCTGCAAAAGACCAAAACTTCTCCCATTTCGATCTTTAAACACATCAACGAAATAACGACTTGGAGTGAAAAAAAAGTTGGGCAAAAGAAGAAAAAAAAAGGGAGAGAGATGAGATTGGATGGATAAATACCGTGCGAAGGCTAAAGAATAAATCTTTGCTGAATACAAGCTCATATTTCAAGTGGTCAACGATGGTCCCATTTGGATGGATATTCATTATACGCAGGATTTCTTCAACTTAAACACCGTCTTTGGCTGTCGATCTCCAGGGAAGATGCAACTTATACTGCTACTGCTGCTGAACACTGTAGCAAACGACCCCTTCTTTATTCCAGAAGATTTTTTTATTTCTGTCTTTCTCCATTATATCCTTATGCACTTTGAAGCATGACACAATACATTCATATAAAAATACAAATATATATATAAAAAAAATAGAAAAAAGAGAATTTTGCTTGTGTATAACAGAAAAATAAATAAAAAAGAAATAGATCCTTATTTTTTAAGATAAAAAAAAACTCGATGGAAGATGGGGGTAAATTTCCTACTGGCATAACAGATCCAGACAAGTAAATACCTTTATCCAACCCTGAGTTCCTGTTCCTTTTTCATACAATTTTTTTTTCTGTTTCTCATCTTCACTTCCTTTTTTTTCTTTCTTTGTACATAAAAAAATAAAAGTAGAAAATGCTTGTCGACCATTTGGTCTGTCCATTCCGCTAGTAAGTTTAACAATAAATAACATAACATCTTCATGTACACTTTCACTTTAGTATGGCTCATATAATAGATGTCCTAAAACAGTTCCAACTTCCATTCATTCCCACTTCTTTTAAAAAATGTATGTACCAGTATGAAAACAAAATGGACTTGTTCAGCAGATTTCTTCACGCCATTCTTGTCAACGATAGAAAACATAAATAAAAACACAACAAATATAAGTTAAGACTAACAAAAAAAAAAGAAAAGAAATACAGTGTTGCTGTTCTTGTCAAAATATTTTATATCTTTGCTTTACCTTGTTTTAAACACTTTAGAACTTATTATGGTTGACATTTAGTTTTGAAATTTATAGTCGCAATTATATTATTGTTACAGTGAACAGTAAGTTTGATTTATATATTATTTTCATTTGAATTTTTTTATGTTGTTAAACAGTCACATGCAGTACTTTACGTTCAGAAATTGAATAAATGTAAATACAGTATCACTTACTTTCATAGAGATGTTTTAGGTAGATTGTTTTTCAAGTAGTATTTTGCAAACAAACTGTTCAATAAACCCAAATCCAAATATAAAAAATTCAATAAAATGTTATTTGTTTTTTTTATGAAATATAAAATAATGTTGTTGAACTGAATTTTGTTTTGAACTCGATATTTTGTTTTTGATGTTTACTCTTTCCTTGAATATCGTGTTTCCTGCAGAAAACGATATTTTATCAAAATTCAATTATAAATATCAAATAATGATAGCAAAGTTTTTCTTTATCGGTTTTTGTTTATATATTTATAATATTATATCACAAAGTTTGACACGTCTGTGTGCACAAATCACCAAAACCCAACAAATGTTTTTCACGTCTTGTTTCTCGCTTTATAGAATATGTATTCGTCAGTGAACAATATCAAATATTATATTTGTATCAATTGATTTTGTCAACAGGCTAAATGTGATTTACAATCAATATAACTAACGCTTAATAATAATTGTAATGTAAAGCTCCCAATTCGATAACAAAATTCTCGTTTCGTATTTATTTAAAAGGTCAGTCAATAAAGTTATATGAAATCATATCATGCAGTGAGGTATCCGAAAATGAGTAACTGCAGATTAATTTTACTGATTTTTCCATACCAAATTATCGAAATCGCATTTACGTTTCCCCAAAAAGCTGATTTTAAGATAATTTCCACTGTTTAAATTTTAGAAATAAAAATGTTATTTGAATTGACTTGTATGACTTATTTATTTAAAGCAGGCCATATTGAATAATATTGGTTTGAATGTCATTTTTTAATGTCAAACATTAAACTTTACTGACTGATCTTTGTACACTTACAGTAGTTTTTTTCCATTTTCATTCGTTACATGAAATGAATAAAAAAAAGAGCACTTAAAAAATAAATTAGTCAATTTGATGGCTGCCTACTTGGTCCACTTTTGAACAAATAAAAATGTCCAATATTGCTTTGAAATTGTCGTTTTATACAAAGATGACCAAAAACATTGTTCAACCGCGGGGTAGTTCACCCAGAATAAAGTACTCAAATTCAATTCTTATGTCCCAAAAATGACCGTTTTGATATCTTAAATAATTTTAGATTTAACTCTACTAAAACAAATCAAAAAAATATTTTTTTTAAAAAATGGAAATCTATCAGCATGTTTTCAACGTTTCTAATGTGTAACACTGATGCAATAATTCATATTTATCACCATAAAATACTTAAACTTAAAATATCAAATTTTAAATATTATCAACCACCCTGTAAATATACAATTCTCGAATAATTTAAAACTAAATCAAAACAAAATACAAATTGAAGACTGCAATTATACTGTAATTGACTATTTGCAACGTATTTAACTTTTAAATAATACGCAACAGCCCTCTGATTTTAATTAAATCGCATGCTTCTTTTCCATTTCATTTAAAAGTTTTATCGACATTACAATAATCGACTTCAATTTGAAATCGATGGGGAATCGTTGGTTTTAATAATAGTTTCTAAAAATGATACCGGCTATGGTCACGCAAATGTCACGTTCCATGCTGAAATTTCCATTGGTTTAACACTTATGTCTGCCATGTTAACGCTTGTAGAACCGGATACAGAAGTGGACGGTTGTAAGGCTGAAAGAGAAGTTTTTTGTAAGGCGATTATTTTCACCTTATTTGGCTTATTGGCTGCTGACAGTCGGCCATCCAATGTCAAATGACACCGGTGAAACTTGCTGGGATAATTGCAAGCGTAACCTTGACGATGCAGCAATAGCAACGCGTTACGCGATGGGAAATCGAAATACGAGTTCACTGGAAGTACTTTCCAATTCAGTAGATGCATGTCACACGGCATAGCGCCTGACGTTAGAAAAGACGTTTGGGGCTTAAGTTGAGAAGGACGTAATTGTGAATCAACAACGTAAATTGCTGGAGGAAGGTTCAAGGAGTTTGACAATTGTAACGCTAATACGGACGGTCTAGGAATTGCCACTTCTGGTTCTTCCACTCCAATGCTATCATCACCATGTTCAAAAATTAACCAAAAGTTTGAGATAGTTGGCTTATTATCAATAACTCCTTCACCTAAACCACGCCCATCATCGTACATTGAGCGTCGATCAAGCATAACTTCCATTGCACCACTCTGTAAACTGCTTCCGCCATGCGCATGTGACACAAGTAGAGTGGTTCTAAGTGGCTGTTTACGATCCTCAATGTACATCATACACGTCAGTGGATAATAATTAGATTCAGGACCGGAAGCAATAGGCGGTTGTGTTAAACGACGTCGCGTGTGAATCTGAAAACAGTTTTGATCAGTGTAGAAATATTCACCACTAGCCAAATCAGTTTTCAATCGAAAAAACAGCTCAGTTTCTCGAAAATGTGGTGGTGCCGGGTACTCCACATAGTTTTCCATAAATAAGCCTCCAAACAAGGGACTGTTTTCATCTTCAATGGAGAATTTACTTTCGCTGCTATGATGAAATATTCTGACAGTATGTCGCAGAAAGTTGGGGTAAACAACAATGACGTCTGAAAAGATGGGCCCCCTCACGACGGCGTAATATGGAGCGTCGTCTGACACGTTTATGACAGGCTGTCGTGGTTCCGGCATAAACAAATACGCCCCACTGTGGAATTGAGCTGATACGTAAGCTTGGAAATTTAGGTTTGATTTAATCACTCTCCGTTTATCATCACTTTTAAGCCGAACTGAATCTAATAAACCAGTAGCCGGATCAAAGGTCACTTCTAAACGTTGATTTTCCAGCCGAAGATGTTTAGGTTGCTCTTCTTCGTGTTTAATAGGCGTCAGCAAATGTGTAGGAAATTGGTTTGGCGACGTTAATTTATGGTTATACAACGTTGTTGTAGCCGTCTGGTCGTTAACAGTCTCTGCTGCCCAACGTAACGTAAATACAACAACAGACATTGGAGGAAGATCGGCGATGAAAGACAATTCAATTTCGCTAGCAGAAGGGAAGAAGGGACCTGAAACGTAATCCCACACTGGGCTAAACTGCACGGCCAGAGGGCGCTTTTTAGAGTCTAGAACAGTAACGTGTTTATGTTGAACATAGACTTTGATTAGTTCTTGTCTAAACTGCCCGAGTGTATTTGATACCACCAATTCAACGTCTGAATTAGGTTCCACCATTAGTATGATTGGTTTAGGGTTAGTAGCGTAATTGGCTCGATCATGAGGCGGATAAAGAAATTTTGGATAATGCTGAGATTTTTTTTCATACACCATTTCGATTTGTTTAGGATTTATTAGAATGAGATACTGCAAAGAGTGCGCCATTACGCTATTGGCCAACTGAATTCCCTCGTACAAATTGACTCCAAATTCGTGCATAACATAAGCTTTAGATGTCCCGGTAGTAGCGTCATGATGTTGAAAATCTCCTAGCCTTTGCCTTGATAACATCAATCGAGCGTAATCTCGTTCCAAGATTTGTACAGTGCGATTTAACGCTTGCTGGCGTGCTCTGGCCAACGCCAAAGTGTAGATTACTTCAGCGTTACGTAGCGTTGCTTGTAACTCACGAGCTAGCATTTTTAAAAATGGCCGAGTTGTATAGTATCCGGACCAGTAAGCTGGACGACCTTCACTAAAAACATCACTGTACACAAAAAAATCTCCAGTTAAAACAGGAAATGACTTTTGCTGGTGCATGCGTTTTTCTGTTTCTTCCATGTAGGTTGATAAAGTTCCAAACTGAATATTAGCATGGTAAACATCGGGTCTTTCATTTATGTAATTAATTAACATGTTATAGTTGGTATACTGCTGATCCCATTCAATTGGCTGTTCAAACCGAAAATCATCACCGAGTAAAACGAGAGCCACATTATGAGGGAATAGGGAAGCGGTTCGCCCATATTGTGCCAACAATGTTTCCGCCCGTTCTCGTATATTCCATTGATTTATAGTTTGTGCTTTCAAAGTATATTCTGTAAACTCGCCTTTGACCTTACGAAAGTCAAAAGTGAGACAGACTTGAGTGTGAGGACCACATGAATGTTTAATGTTGTAAATATCAAAAGGAAAATTGTGCGTTAATATTTGGCTACTGCCCTCAGTATCCCACGGCTGACGCCAATAAAAATCAGACGATTGTAACTCGGCCATTTTAGTTTTCCATCCATGATGAATCCTCTGAATAGCAGTTCCTTTCAAACCAGATCTTTGCAGCAGATAAGCCACGGTAGAACCATGGCCAAATGGATCGATGGACCAGCTGTGAATTGGCGTGTAATCAAGAACGTTTTTCAACCACTGATGGCCTTCTATCATTTGGTCGAGCATAGAGTATAAATGTGGAGTGGCTTCATCCGTCATCACCCAACCTGGGGCTAAAATTTGAAGTCGTCCAGAGCGTAGAAGATCTTTCAGAGCCTCTCGACGTTGATGATGAGCCCTGTAAAAGCATAAATAAACAAAAATATATCAATTACTGTCAATATTATTAATTCAATTATTGTGATACGAGCCTGTTTGCAGTCACGTGAGTGGAAAACATTGACTGAATTAAAAATGAGCGTTGAGTCTCTTGGGAAACACAAAAGAAAACACAAGGACCAATGATTGCGCGCCTCTTGCATTTATCTGTTGTTTAACCACATACTTAACTTTCGAGGACCATATTAGCTATTCTAAATAGCACTTGAGTTGGACAATTTGAAAGAAAATTCTCTACCGCCGATCAAAAAGTAACGGCAATTTTAACATACAACTTCGAGCGTCTTACGTGACTCTACTTATCGACCCTCGTAAAAGGCGGGAAACAGTCGTAAAAGTGCATAGTAAAATCCGCAATAACACGGAATAAAAATAGAAAAGGTAAAATAAAAACTACCAACATTAAAATAAAATGGAAACCAGTAAAGAAGTGTACTGTGCTGTGTGTGTGCTTCACTAGTCACTTTTTTACAAATCAGATTTTCAAATCGGATCAATACGAAATCGTATAGTAGCAAATCAATACAAGTACAGACTAATTTCCTTAACTTCATCAAATTTTGAATAAAAGATCCGTAATTTAATTTTTATATTTTTAAAATGCCAACATCCAACAGTACAATTTAAAATGCAGTTTAGAATTGCCTATAATTTATCAAAACAAAATCATGAACTAATCAGAATTTTAAATACGGATCCATTGAAATTCCAGGAGAAATTTAAATACAAATTAACTTCGCCATGTTTTGATTTTTTAAATGTGTTGCTGTTGGAAATAAAAACAGACATAGTGAGAGAGGGATCAAGTACATTCGCGTCATTTAATGCCTGATCATGCTATCACTAACAGACTGAGTTGACATTTATTGTGACACATTCGTAAATTACAAACATAAAAAAACACTAGCCATTGTATACCAGTGAATTATTCAATATTGCTAGCGTAGACTGCATACGAGTTCATACGTGACATTGATGTTATTACAACCACAACCGAAAAAATTTTACTTAACAATAAAAAAAGTTCCCAAAAATTCCTAACTTTCCGGTTTGTTTGATATTTGACGTTGACAACTTGTGCCAATAACACTCACATAACTGTCAGAAATCAAACCGGAAACGGATACCATAAAGTCATACAGCGTAGAAATATCTTGAAGTCGTGCTTAGTGTGATTGCCAAACCTCAAGGGGGAACCAAATTATTTCACAGCAACGCTAAAACATTAACTGTTATTAAAGGGCAATTAAATATTCAGTAACTTATCGTAATTATGATCATACTCCATTTATTTAATTAAATATAACTAACTAAACTTGATTCAACTTAAATTGTTTCGTTACAATAATTTCAGTAATGAAAAAAAAAAAATCACAACACTTTCAAATTCATTTTTAAACCCAGTTGAAATAAAGAAAAATCTTTCTTCAATTTAATTCAATTTTAATAATTGATTTGCTGTTGTTGAAAACATCAGAGAAATTGCAGTTGCTGAGCTTTTAGTGTCGGAAACATCTTAGTTGAACGATGGCAACGAAACAGCACAAATGACGGGCGAAAAACGTTAAAAGTAGAAGGGAGGATGAATCAAGAACTAAAATTGGGTGGTGGGTAAATGTGATAGAAGAATACGGTGAAGAGAAATAGAAGACGGAAAAAAATATATATGGTAGGCCTAATTGTAGAATAATGGGTGTCGAGGGAGACATAAGGACCAAAGCCAAAACTTAAAAGGGATGAAAAAAGACTGCATCGTAAAAGAAAACAGAAAAGGATGGAAGAAGAAAGCGGGGGGATGAGTAAAAGTTTGCTCTTCCTTTTAACAGCTATAATTAAAGTTTTAACAGCTGAAATAAAACGCAAGCAGGGATATTGGCTCAGGAATACTTTTCATTAACTGGCTGATACACCAGCCATTAAGTGCTACGTGGAACTTTCTCATATACCGAATCCCCACTACTTATTAAACCCACCCACATACAGTACCTCCATCATTATGGTCAGGTAAAGATTTTATAGTGTGACGTATTGGGAGGGGGACGGTTCTACGACTAAGTTAGTAGTAAGTCCATCGCAAAAGTAGACGCAAAATTAAGTGAGCAGTTCATGTCCATCATGTGACAGATGTGCTAACTTAATTTTTTTTGCAGTTAATTGTAAAGCAAAAAGCTGCGACGCAAGCCGTAAATTGTTGTTAGTGTTAAACAATAATAATATATAAAAGCAATTTATACATCACTAACTTTTTCTCAAGAACAATCGTATTGATAACCATAAAAGCTAGTGAATACCCGCTACGGTACTTAAGCACACTTGCTTCTAGTCCAATCGTCGTAAAACCATCGAGAAACTTTGTCGCAGCAATCTACATTATAAATCAACACAATTAAAAATTTTAGTATTTGCCAGAAGAATGGAACCGATGGCAATAAAATTAGAAGAAAAGTAATAAACAAATCGATTAGTAAGCTTACGTTACGGACTGTACTAGAAAACTATCCCCAACTCCTATTTAACAAACTTTTGTCAACAAAAAGTCGTCAAAAGTAACAAAACTGCTTAATAAATTGAAATTAAAATCCAATGATTTAGTTAGAATTTTCTTTGCTTTTAATACAAATCTTAGTTTTACTTGAGAAAGATGTGATATTAATCACAAACTAAATTAATCTTAAGCCATGCAAGTAAATACTTTACATTTTTCTAAACATTTGTATAAAACACAGTTATAAAGCATGCATTTGCATTAATTAATGTTAATTATAAGCTTAATTGGTCAGATTTCTGTGAAAGTAATTAATTTTTAATGATTAATGTTTACCTCTGTAACCCTCACTATTTTAATCCCTCGCATATGCATCTGCATAAATTAAATTTACTAAGTTGATATTCATCTTAACTACACTCAACGAAAACGTAAAAAGTAGTCTACACTTGTTAAACTTAAAAGCACAAATTAAATAACTAAAAATATAAAATGTCATTACGCACACATAATCAACGTTGATCACGTTTACGAATTTAATTTTAAAACATAACTTGAGGCAATTTCTTGTCAAGACGAATGCAATTACCGACTTGTCAACCTTAATTGATTTTTATAAAAACATACTAGCTTGACGTCTGTGCGTTATTCCGGCTGATAACGTTCACAGTCACCGCGAAAAGACAGGCCAATATTTTAAAAGAGTAAACAATGGCGGCAGAGTCGATTATTAACGTACAATGAAAAGTTAAAAGATTTACATCCATTAACGTTGACAGTTGGTTTTGAATCGGGAATCATCCTGGGAAATCACTTCGATAATCTTTGTATCGTAAATTACGTCTCAGACATTGAAAATAAACAAGAGGAAGGCTTATCTGAAAAGAAATGAGAAATATTGCCACACTGAAACTTCAACTAACTTAGAGCAATAACGTCTTCTTTTTAACTTTTATTTTTTTTCTTCCAGCAATTTCTTATTTCCCTTTTGCAAGAAAAAAGATTAATTTCACAATTTCTTTGTTGTTGCCTACTGTATCTGCCACCCACAAAAATATACGAGAATTTCTAAAAAAAGAATTTGCCTGGATGAACGTAAAAAAACAACTTAAGAATTTAATATTTAGCTGACGTTACACGCTAAACCAAAAATCGACATAAAAACGGTTACAGATTGCTCAGTATGAATAAACGTGCCAAAAATTTTAATTGAGAACACAAAAAAAAATTATTGTCATCATTGATGTCAGCCATTTTGAAAACAATAAAGCAAAAATGATAAATTAATAATAACGCTGTGTCTTTGTTGAACTGTATATTACATTTTTAGGGAAGCATTTACGTTATAGCTACACGCTTACTGTATACATAATTAAATATTCTATTCAGGAACGGATGAAAACTACAGTAAGTTCTAAGCTATGAGTCTGTGATACGATTCAAGCGTGTATAATGCCGCTTGATAAATTCAGCATCAGCCATTGTTTTAACGTTTAATTCACAACAGCATAGAAAATGCCGGCATTCTTTTATGGTGGCTTGGACGTCATTTTCTACAATTTAATTGTAAACCTAGCCACCAATTAATTTAATTATACTAATTAAGATTTAACAAACTAGTGCAAACTAAGCAAATTGTTAAGCATACAATAACCGTCTTAAATACTACTTAGAAACGTAATTGAAATTGCTTCATTTTGAAAATAAGCAAAAAATAAAATAAAAACTTTGATAAAATCAGTAAATCGCCAAAACAAAAACATCAGCATAATATTCTCATGCTTATGAAACTTAATCAGATAAACAATAGGCTAGAGGCTAAACTTATTTTAAGAATTTGAAATCAAGAAAAATTGCTGGCTTAAAATTGCTAAGTTACTTAGTAATAAATCCATGGATTATTTATTTATACTATATATAAAGTTACGCTATAAATATATGGATTTTGGTACTAAAATTACAAGCAAAATAAAAGCAAAATGAAATTGCTTTTAACATTAAAAAAAATAAAGTTTACTTAAAAGGATGTGTATTAAATGTTCGCAAAAATTAAAATTCTTGATTGTGCTACTTGTTTTTGTCGCTGTCGTAAAATTAGTACGTTTCATTTCTAGTTGGCGTGCGAATTGTCTATTAAGTACAGCTTATTTTGTGAATTGGGTAGTCATTTTTTTCTAAGTATTATTATTTCGTTTCATGAAATAAAGTTTACACAAATTGGTTTGAAATATCTCCCTACTGCAATTAATCCGTTGCATGCTCATTTCGCCACCTCATTTAATCGAGAACAACGCCGAAAGCAGCAGCTATTAAAAATTTATGTGCAAGCGCATTTATATGTGGAGTTCCAATTAAGTTGTTCTTCCGCACTACGCCACCACCACCACACTCATACATTCACTATATATCGTGAGTATGTGTATATATATATAGTTCTATGTTTAGGATTAATTTCACGACATTCCTTTGTGTATAACTTTATAAGAAGTCGTTTGTGGTTGTTTGATTGATGTTTTAATTCCAGTTACATTTAGCGCTGTGTATTTTAATGGTCGTTTCTATACTTATTTATTTATACGTACTTCCACTGCAGATGCTGTAGTTAGCGTTGGAATTCATTAATAATCACAAAACATAATATCTATAGGCATGCTCTATTTACTTAATTAAATTTCAATTTGACACTGCTGCTGTTTTTAAAATTGATTCATTTCGTATACTGTGCGTGTTTTTAATAGTGCCGTCGCATAGAAAAGATAGGGTGTTTAGCGACAAAATAACGTAATTGCTTTCCACACTTACAACACAAATGGCCATTATTATGTTGCTGTAGTTTGAATTATTCATATGCCTGAGGTCTCAACATATGTCATTTTATTAACCGACCGCAATCAGACATCTACTGTGTTCGTCGATTTCATTACTGCACCAATCACACTCGTGAACATTATTTTACAATATACTAGTTATTGGTATCAACAATAAAACCTAGTAATGTATTATATTGCATCCGGTATTTCAGGAAATGCAGAAGTCTGATGTTGTATTTTGGAAAGTAACTCTACAATCTCTCGTATCACTTTTAATAACTTAATAGTGCACTAATAGAATTCCAAAGTAATCACCAAGCATAGTAGTTTATCGAAATATAAAAGGAACACTCGAATATTTTATATGAGATTATAATACGATTTTAAGTACGAGACAAGAATAGATTTAAAAGTACAGTATGTATTTCCAACGTTAGGTTTTCTGTATAAACACTAATGTAAAGTAACTCAATCCTTAATATGCATTATGCAAACTATAACTAAGTTGCTTGCTACGCAAGAAATTCAGTAATAAGTGTAATTGATGTAAACAATATGGAAGTTATTATGTTAGCATATTTTAAATTCTAAATATCAGTTAGTGTATTTCGTAATTTCAACAGGTAAACTGTCAAGGTAATACAGTTGCTTTTAGAACTGTGTAAATGAAACTACCCATCTAACTTAGCTACGTTATAAAAGAATACTTTGCATAAGTTAATAATTTATTAAATGGAATCGTTATGCTTGTTTTATTTAACACGCTTCGAAGTCGTCATACATAATCTTCTCGTCAAAAAGTCTTGTATTTTTAGCGTGTGTAATCCATGATAAAGTCCAGAATGAGCAAATTAAAAGAGAAAAAGTGAGTGTGTGCGCGTGAATACTGTATGAATTAAATATACTCAAATGTTTCCACTCTATAGACTGCAAGTGAATTTATTATGGTGTGTAGTATATAACTTAGTATACAGTGTATACAAGACTGCATTTTGAACTTACCCTTTCCACCACTTGGCCAAAAAGCTGATTTCGGACCATACAAATGTCATGTTAGGGTATTGTTTCAATTTGTCCACTACATTGTTCAGTATATTCGACGTCTGAGCATAGAAATAGCCGTCAAAATTCTTTAGCCAACCAGGATCATTGTGCGAGTGAGGAATGATGATGACCTATATATAAAAAAAACAAATGTAATGTTAATTTTGTTTTAGTCTTGTTACCCCATAACAAAATAAAGAAATAAAATAAAAGGAAAAAAATCTGTGCCTAAAAACAAAGATGGCATTGTCGTAAGACTCTCATCGCTATTCTATCAGATTAATCACAGCAAAAGACGTGATCAAACTGCAGATGAAATCCTATAAGCAACAGCCAATCACTGCATTCGTCATATTCCAAGTTTGACGCTCAGGGCCAAAACCAAAAAAAAAAAATCTGACAACTGAAAATACTATTGACATAAGAATATCTACTTTAACTTTAAATTACCGCTTTTTTACCGACTACATTTTCCTTTAAAATTCAGGGTTTAATAGGGTGTGTAATAATTGATAATTTCTTGTCTTTACTTTTTCTAAGCAATTTAGGCTTTACTAAGTTTTCTTTTTTTTTTAAATTAAAATAAACAATATAATGAAGCCATTCAAAAGCTGCTCGTAATAATTTCGTATGCAGAGTAGATTTTCAGTGTTTTGGATTGCAGTTTTAAGAGTAAAAAATAAATACATTTAAATAATAAATTTGTATAACGTTGTTTACTGTATGTGTGAGAAAAAAATAAGCAATTTTTTCTTTTACTTTTGTATAAATATTTATTAGAGATTACAATTTCTTGCATATATATTTTTTTCTGCTTGCCGTATTTTATTATGTTAAAAAAACCGTTTTCAACAATGTTGACATAACAGTATTACCAAAAGTAAAAAAAAATAGTTGAAATCTTAAACAAACACAATTTGAATGGACTTGAGGGAAGAAAACGTAAAACGAATCTTAAAATGTCTTACGTGCCCATGGTTTTAAGGGGTCAATCACAAACGACGTATAGTATGTTACAGCAACAACAAAAAATACACTATATTAACGAGATGGTACTAATATAAACCAAGAAATGAAAGTACAGAGAATACCGGTAAAATTGGCTCATTTATAAAGTGCAGAAGTTTTTATGCGTAATCTATGAAGATAACGTCGTTTTGCCCAGTTTACTTCTTCTCAGATCATAAAAGAAAAGAATTGGCAAGTCGAAGGAAAGTAGAATATTATGAAAGGATGAACAAAATTATGTTGACTAAGTTGTAAAGAAGAAGAAAAAAATATTGCAAAAAAGTTTTATGAGAAACATTTATGACCAAATTCATGAAGCTTACATGCTTGTGTTCTTGAAATGCCATCGTTATAAAAAAAAATGTTAAAAACAAGCCACTTTTTACATTTACTGTACGTGCTATCACTACAACATTTGCTTGCACACGAATAAAAAGTTTTAAAAATATAAACAAAAATAATCCAGTAATAGTCCATCAGGTAGAGCACCGTTACAAATATAAGAATTTGTAATTCAAAACATTTTAAAATTATAACCAGTAAAAACTGAGCTTACTTTGATAACTTTGAGAAAAGAAGTCTCAATTAGTAATAAAGTAAATAAAGTTACTAAGTTTATTTTTTTTGCTGGCGAAAAGATTTCTAGTGTAAACGTCAATTTATGTGTTTAAGTTTTTAATTGAGTTGAAATAATAAATTTGGAATTGTTATTAAATTATGCAAATGAATTATGCCATGCACACGTGTTGTACAAAAGTCGTTTCAAAGTTATTTGATTTTAAAGCCAGTAACAATATAGCAGTTTAAAGGCGTGAGTAAATGTAGTGTACTTAATAGTCTATTACAAGTCAAACACGTTTAAACGAGATTTGTGCTCGACTACAAAAGTAGTACTTTGCGCCACACTTTATTCCCCCATCCCCATTTCCCATTCCCCATCCCACTTCACTCCCAAAAATCTTTAAAACGATTCAGCTGATCACCCAACTCCTGTTTTATATAGCTTTTACATCGAATCAAAATCACTCGTGACCTATGCCCATAAAAACTAACAAAATAAAAGTCAAATATTTTTATAAAAAAAAATTTTTTTACCAACCGGGAATATCAAATATTAAGTTGACCACTTTTTCTATATATTCAAGAACTACAAT
This sequence comes from Helicorthomorpha holstii, assembly GCA_013389785.1. NCBI lineage: Eukaryota > Metazoa > Arthropoda > Diplopoda > Polydesmida > Paradoxosomatidae > Helicorthomorpha > Helicorthomorpha holstii. The sequence goes on along the minus strand of JAAFCF010005748.1, from coordinate 7,837,867 downwards.
AAAAACAACCAGGCGTCCATTTGAAATCAATAAAAAGCAGGTGGTTAATAAATAATCAACATCCCTCTCTCTCTCCGTATAAAAGTTCACCGAATACTAAACCCATTGTTGAATTTATAACAAAAAAACATTATATTTGATATATACGGAATGTAAAAGAGTGTGGGGGTGGTAAGAAAAAGACAGTGGAGAAAAAAAATTCCCAAATTCCCCTACCTGTCACTTTTAACACCTGCGTTAGCTGCTGAAGTAGAAAGCGTGACGCGAATTCAAATTGAAAAGTTGCCTGGAATAACGAAAAAACGCAACAAGGGATGAGGAAGAAGAAAAAATGGGTGGGATGGGAGAAAGATGTGAAGGAGGGGGGCAAAAATATCCCTTTAAAACGCTGCCATGTTAAATTTACAAATAGGCAAAAGGTGGAAGCAAAGCAGCAGCTATGTACGCCAGCGTATGTGTAGAACGCCTTAACATCCAACGTAATAAATTCAACGGCATGCACGCGACATGCAAAAGCCAGGTCTGGCATAATTCAGGGATTTACAAACGGAAGTGGGGCGTTGGAAATTTAAAATTCTTATCTCACCACAAGATGGCGTTTCAACAATTTTTTTTCTTACTTTTGATGTAAAAGAGTTGGAGGATGGTCTTTTGATTCTTTTGTGTAGGAATTTGTGGAGAAGTATGCGGCTATTTGGCACCCTATTTAAATATATAGTATATGTATATACGGTATATACATGTGGGAGGAAGGTTAAGCTATACATATATACAATTGGGTTATATATGGATGTGTGACGGCTATCACGTTAGACGGGAGACGGCGGCGTAAATGTAAAGAGGAGGCAAAAGAGTTTTATGTTGTTGGGCGTTGGTGATAAATATTACGAAGCGGTCAAAAATTCAAAAAAATGAGGATGGAATAATTTCATATAAAGCTCATTTTTTCCATTAATGTGACAATGCCAAAGGGGCAAAAAAAATATACGAAAAAAGTATAAAAGAATAAAGAGGAAAAAAATATATAAAGTCGATGTTTCATTCATAAATCATATCAATAGTGTCAAAACGATCACTTCATGATTGACTTCCGGTCTGTACAACTTTTTGCACGTGCTGAATCATTAACCTACCCAACTTCGACAGTTCAATTTAAGATGGCACAATACAAAGCTTTTTTGTACATCCGCAAAATATAATGTGCTAAAGACGCCTTAAACGGTGTAGCATCATTCTGGGAGAGAGAGAAAAAAATAGATTTGCAGAGCTGCGTTAAATTAAATCAGTTGACATGCCGTCACCATAAGCCGCATTTTCACTCACAATACAGTAATGTGCATCAGTCTAAACATCAAGAACGCTAACATTATTAACTTTTACATTAAATAATTTAATGCATTAAAAAAAACTACTTCTACTTTTATCAATATGTTTATACACAGTATACTGAAAATGCAACTTTAAATATAACTCTACATAATGAAAAAAATATTCGCATATTTATTGATCAATGTTCAAGCTAAATTCAACATATCAAATTTCAGAAGTTAATTTGAAAGTAGAGTTACATTTCCCTGTTGCTTGCAAAACGATTAAATGACAAAACCCATTGTATTTCGCATAAATATTCACACGTACCCAAAAAGTAAAAAAAAAAAATAATAAAATATAAAAGAAACATTACTTGTATGCATTATTTAGCACTAAGGTTTTGATAAGCTTAATTTCTTAGAAATAAATTATTAATCGCTGTAAAACACGCTTTTATATAATGTATTTTGTGTCATTTTTTATTTTCAGCTATATACTGTACACACAAACATGTCTGTATACGTTTTTCTTCTCCTTCTATTAAAATTATTGCTATTTTTCCAGCACAACAAAATATCAAAAGCAGCCGAGATATTGTGTTGTATTACAAGAGTAATAACAAAAGTGTGTAAATCTACAGTATAACTTAGAAGGGCACGGTAATAGTAGCGTGCGTACCGTTAAGAAAACATTTCCGTCGGGCACAAAAAGCCTTTACAATTAATCACCTTCAAAGCCTACTGTATGTGGACTTATTTCTTTGACAATTGGAAGAAGACTACATTCGACGACGACAACGTGGATATAGAAAATAAGATAATGAAAAGAAAAAAGAAAGAAATAGTGAGCTGGCTGTTCCTGGTGAAACAAACCCTGATGTACAGCTCTCCAGCGTCGACGTGAAATATAAGTTGTGTTGACCTGATGAAGTCAAGGAAACGTTGTCACTCGCTAATGGACACTTACAAACAGTGGTTGTCTCAACGCAAACTGCAAATTATGTCCGCAACTCATTCGATATTTGTATAGCAATTTTTTTCTTTCTCGGAATTTTTTTTTATTTATCCTACAATTTATTTTAGTCAGTAGAAACACAAAAATGTAGTTGAAATTTCGGTAATTTTTAACTGTATGCACGTATTAAATGATTTTTTTAATGTTTGGCGCTCAATGTAATAAACGTGTATTGTAGCGTAAATGGCTCTTAGACGTAATAAACCTTGACAAAAAAAAGCTAAAAGCACATTGTCCACTCTAAATCACTTCATACAAGAAAACAACATTAACTGCTAAGTTGATTGTAATTAACTGGACTTGTTAGAAGCTTTTTCAGCAATGTTATGATGTTATGTAACTCAGAAAACATCAGGAACTCCCATTATACTTGTAATATCAACCAGTTGCACACTTATTCTATGGAAAATAGCACCCAGGGCACAAAAACTACTCATTATTCAACATTACTTGGACAACTTTAGCCATTTTAGCTTATATCTCAAGAAACAAATCAAGAACTGTATTTAACACACAGCATTTAAGTCATTTTTATCCCAAACTGTATTTTTGTAAATAAAGAATTCGTTTCAAAAAGCACTAACAGCAAATTCTATATTTTAAGCTTAGATACGTTATTGATTACAACTATTTAAAGAACTAGTAAAATTTGAAGCATCTAGTATTTCAGGACATTGCAATTTCACTAAAAGCAACAAAAATATCTTACAAATTGCAGTGCAGTTAAACTTATACGATATATCAAATACAATGTTATTGAAGACTTTGTTTTAATAATAAAAAAAAGTGCCCAATATTAATTAGAAATACCAGAAAAATATCAAATATATATACAACGATCAAATATATATTACAGTAGTTTGTGTTTATTTTTTTAGTTTGTCTTATTACGTTCATGTTATACGGTATTTGTGTGTTTTTATTTTTTCAACAGTTTGTTTTGGTCATTATCAAATAAATTACTGCCTCAATGGTCTCTTTTATAAGCCCTTAAAAAGTCAAAACAGGTTGGAATGCGGAGATTGTGACTTTAAGCCCTTAAAATGTAACAGCTTTGGATATTTTATGAATAACAAAGTTTAAAAACAATTGCGTGTAACCTAATCACTGCATAATAACTGCCACTTAATTATGTAATTGATTGCCTTACAAGTAATTAAACAAGCTACATTTAAAGCAACTGTTAAAATCCTTACTTCCGGCCTTTACATTTTAAAGTACTCGTCAATTAATTAACTGATTTTACATCAAACCAATTTTCCATCTAATAAAAACTGGAAATTAAAAGATAAGTGTAAACGCCATCGTGTATAATAATTAAAAGCAGCGATGACTAGAATAGTTAAACGATAAAGATGGAGCTTTAATTACGTTTATAATTAACTACATTTCCTCAACGCAATCAAATTAATCCAGCCAATTTATTCCCATTACAGCATCCATAGCAACCATCCCTTTCATTCTCTCACTTCCTTCCACAGGTCATAGCTGATGATCAAATAGCAATAAAAATACATACATATCTCAACCGTATATTTATATATGGAAGTGTGATGAATGCATTTACCATGGCTGATAATTAGTCGTTCACATCAGCTGTTCTTGATTAGCTTTATCAAGTTCAAGTACTGATATACAACGCACACCCGGTTACTACAGCATATACAGTAGAAAAGATAGGGAAGAACCAGAGTAGCTGCACATTAGCTTAGCTTTTCTTTCCCAAATACAACACATTAAGCTACTCTAAAGATTCCATAATTACTCTCATTAACAATCTGACTTCTCTGTAAACATGGTTTAATACCAACAGGAACTCTCACTGCAGTGTCGAGTACTTCAAAAATTAACCCAAAACCAAGAACAACTCATCGATTACAAAAGCTAATCAATTTTTTTTATTTAAATACTTGTTGACTTTCAATTTACTTCACGATGAACTATTTCGTAACTTATTTGCGTAACAATTGTGTATTTAATCTCGAAGATAATTTAAATTTTTTAGCAGATATTTTGATAATTTGTTTTCTCTTGAAAATCAAATAACAATAAAGAAGCCATTTAAATCTATACATATTGCAACAAAAGTCCCTAAAGTATAACTTTCTAAAGTGCTGCATAACGTTTGCTAATTAAGAGTTAATGACTTTACATTAAAATGTCATAACTTTTAATTAGCTTGTTAAATTAATAACCACGTATAAAAATTTTAATTTTTTTATTAACTTTTGCTTGTGCTACGTGTACAGTTGCTGTAAGATAAGTTAAGTATGTTTAGAGTCGCATAAAGTAGTACTGTACCACACAGACTGCAATTTATCTTTTAATATTTAAGCAGTCGGCTGTTACATAAATAAAATATTTGTCATAATCAATAGTAAGCTACGAGTGTTAACTTGTAACTAACCACTAAAATACCTTTGACGGCAAAAAAAAAACTAGCAATCTCGACTCCATGGATCATCCTCCCCTGAGAGCATTAACTTTATTTTAAAAACTGACACACAAAAAAATATAACTTTTTTTTTTAATATAAAAAAATCGGTCTAGACATCGAAAAGCTTAATACACTAGTGTGCTGTTTAAATTTTAAAGCATTTCCAATAAAAACCCTATTTTTCGTTATTCTTTTCAAAGATGTTGCATTCAATAATCGAAATATTTATTCAGTTCGTCTTAACATTTTTTCTGAAACGATTTTAAGTTCAATTTTAAAGCAGACTTTAATTTTAGCACTTTGTTAAAATTTAATTATTTCTCAGACACTTAAGGGATAATTGAACGTCTATTTAATTGCCAGCAATTTATTTGCGAACTTCTTCAAAAAGAATTTGTTGTTGCACGTAACCGTATACCGGAAATACAAAATCTGTTAAATATTTCAATAGCCACACCCTTTTTGTCTTGGTTTCGGCTTTCCAAACTCATAACATCTTCTACTAAAACTCATTAAAACTCAATTAAAATGGAGAATTTTTTATACTTTCTCTTCTTTCTCTTTCAAAGTTACGACTTTAAATTGACTACGAGTTTAATTAAATTTCAACTTGAAGACATTCACTTTTGTAAACTTAAATCTAACTTGAAGGTAATCCCCTGGCCGATACACAAAATCCAATAATTGATTAATGTAATTACGATCAAAGAAGATTTGCAGGATTAATTAATACGAAAAGTCTCACTAATACGACTTGTCACGCTTTATGCAAATAAGATTAAGTTTTTTTTAATTCTTTCATAAAAATAATAAGATATTTTACTTAGCGATAACGTTTATAATTTAATATATAGAAAAAATATTAATGAAGAAGGAATTAACGTGCTCGTACGATAAAACAGTAAATATGAAATCTAAATCTGTACAGTAACTCACGATATAAAGTTGAAAAAGAAAAAAAGTAAAATCGGGAAAAAAAATTGAAAAGGTGGAAAATACAGTTTGTATATTATAATATAAATATATAATAAAAAGTGTGTATCTATCTCGTAAGTATTTCAAGTTGGCGCATTTTGAATTCAAAAAGCGCCTTTTTGCGAGCAAAAAATGAGGACAAATGAGTGTTATTTGTGAGAGGCAAAATGGGATGGGAAAGAGTAAAGAAAAGGCCCTTTGGGAAGGAAGAGAAGAGGAGGGGAACTTTTTTAAAAAAATCTCTTTTGTTTGATAAACGACCGGAGCGCCATCACTTTTGCTTCGTCTCCATCTTTTTGTCGTTTTCCAATAACATAAAAAGTCTCAACTTCTCTCGCACTATCTCTATACGCTCTACGAATGTTTTTTTTTTAACCAACAAAAAAAAAATCTTCTCATATATATGTAACTGCAGAATTCACTTTGGACAAAAGCCAACGAAAACATGGCGCTTAAAAATATAAATGCCATCGCACCGTTATGACGTCACCCGACACGTATCAAATCGGTATCGAATAGAAAACTAAAAGCTAATGTACACACAATAATACTATAGTCTGTATATGACCATACATCAACATTAAAAGTAGGTATTTTTTTTTTCTCCTAGGCGGCACACGGTATACTCGTATATGCACTGTATTTTCTGTACTTTCATAATCTTCCCCCTTTTTTTTTCTTTCACTATAAATATACTCAAACACATTACGATATCCCCTTCACGCAACTTCAGTATCTAACTGATATGCGCAGACGTAATGCATAATTCAGTGCAGTCTTCTGCGCAGGAAACTAATCACGAAATATTCACGAGGAAAGTTGTCTTTAAAAGTCAAAAGTTGACCAAATGACGTGTGACATTTGAATGATAGCTAAAAAAATTCTCATTGGGACAATAAATTTTGGATTTAATATTCTGGTAAGTCATTTTATGTTTTAAATACTAAATGATCGCAAGGTCACTGCGGAGTTTAGTTTGCAAAAGATTTTATTTTAGTATTTAACGAATAGCAACAAATTTTAAGTTCTAAAACAAAGTTTAAAACATCTAAAAACCCTTCATTTGATTTTTTCATTTCACTAAATTTGTTGTTAAAAGCTGTTTGGATACTGATGTTATTTATTGGTCCAACATGGTCTCAGTTTATAAAAATCACCAAGATTATTTAGATTGTATCCGTTTTTGTTTGCTAAATTTAGCTATTAAAAATCTAGTCAAATATAGCAAAATCAATTTTAAAAAGTTGAAATCTATATTTTGTGCTGACGAAAACATAATTTTTTGCACCAACAGATTATGCTGAGCGGTGTATTGTGCAGCCAGATTCAAAAATAGCCTCCAATTTGTTACTATGACGATAATAAACATCATTTAAAGCAATATCATGTTACAAAGTTAGTCGTACACTACGCTATGAATAGGATTAAATATTAGACGTAATTTAATATCTACCTGCTGTAACCTACATAACAATTTATAGTATTTACATTTAAACACGAAAGACAAAAAATCAAGGTAATGTAATGCGCTGCTTTTACACGTTTAACAAAAAACAATCAAAGAAAAATAATATCCCCAACCAGAAATGAGTTCTTAATTTTATGTGGAAATCCAATACCATCCAGCAAAACAAAGCACTTGCAATGTGTGTAAATTTAATGCACATCTGTGTAAATTTAATAACCCAGCAATCATTCCTCGTCCGACGTGGCAAAATAAATATCAAAAAAAACGTGTTTTCAATTTTGCTAAGATTTTTTAAAAACAATTTGACAATTAATACAATAGTATAACACAACAACTGCTTTTGCTGGAAAAATGTGTGACTAGAAAATTATTTAGTTGCAGGATCTCAACAAATAAAAATTTTAAGTCCAATTTAGTTTACTTAAATACATTAAATTTGGTATCTCAAATAAAACTTAGAAACATTGTTTAATTACGAAGTTTTTCATCGATTTCTTAAATTTTGACAGACATGTCTACACGCAATTCTAAAATTGCGTTATAAAAAAACAACAAATCTAAGCAGTAATTCCACCAAAATAATCCTTTCAATCCACTAAAATCTTTTTTTAAAAAAAAATAATTTTTACTTCTAAAAAACTTAACATTTAACAACAGTCGTCGCTTGGAAACGAAGTGCATGTCTGCAAAACCAAAAGTTAGCATAAGAAAATGTTTTTACAGTTTTCAGATAAAAGTGTTTGTGAGTGACCCCCGTATGCTTTAAACTTCAGTAAATAGCCAGCGTAATAAAATTGTGGAAATAATATTGGCAAAAATATAAAAATGTTTTCCCACCATGTAAGAAAGGAGGGATAACATAAGCAAAAACCCAAAGTCCAATGAATTTTCTGCGAATGAAATCATAAAGGCAAGATAGCGCAAGCACATAACAGTTTTACTCAGATATTAAACGCCCAGTTTACGAGCATATTGCGATCGATATTTATCGGAACATCATCATCATCATCATCATAGTCATCGTCAATGTGGCTGGGTACAAAGAAAATAATATCGAATAAATCGATACGTGAAGTCTGAGCCAGTCACATGTAATATCCCCAACGCAAAAAGACATATAGCAAGGCGTCGTTTATAACATTAGAAATTACATTTTGAAAATCACCTAAAGCGTCGTCTATCCGCCCATCTATCCATCCATCCATCAAGCCATTCGTTCATCCATAATGCATAGCGACGCTAGGCAAAGTCACGTAACAAGCGTCGTTGTCTGCTATTTCCAATGTCATAATACAGTAGATGAGATGGTGACGGTGTATATGTAATAGGAAATTGGATTCAGACACTCCTTATGTGCTTATATCGTCACAAATCCTAACCTAATTTTAATGGCGTCATCTTGTATACAATACCTAAGGTGACATGGTTTGGAAAAATAATTTTAAATATGATTTTTACCATATTTATATGTTTTATGTCATGTCTATCCATTTCCTGCCATCCACTAGATTTCTCTTAACTTATCTACGGTACAGTAGTTGCTAAAATAGTGATTTGTCAAAAAGAAAAACTGCCATTTCCGTCACATTTTTTCCTCATTTATTTTTTATCCGTTGATATCCAAAATAACGCAGCATGACGTCACGCACACTATATACAATACAGTAGTTAATATCCATCAACTCCATATAGGCAACAATATATTTTTCTTTTGTCAGTGCAAGCTGCGTGCGGTCAATCGTATACGCTGAAAAGGCGCATGCGTAACGTTTCAAATGACCATTTCTTACTTGAAAACAAAAAACAATGAACAAAAAGAAAAACAAACTAAAGATAAATTGTGAAACTTTAGATACGCTCAAAATCAACCATCAAAACAAAATGTTAAAAAAAACCAGGGAGCCATTAGTATTCTTATACTCGCACAATAGTCCGAATAGTATGCGTCGTTTAGTACGCGTATCAAAAGCACAACAGCAAACTGATATCAGAAGTGAAAATGTGTCTAAAAAAACACAGTACGGTATTTTAAAAAAAAATTCACATTGTTTTAGTGATCTTCCGACCTAAATTAAGTTTTATCAATAATCGCTAAGATTGCAGGATCAGCCAGTTACTAGTACCTCAAAACATTTGCAAAAAATCTTTTATCCTTTTATCTAAATTGACGTACGGGTACCGGTATAAGGTCGCATTTCAATAAATATATGAAACATCAAAATGCGATTGTCAGTTATTATCCTTCTGAATTTAAATTTGCACAAACTACCATGAGCAAAAAGATTAGTGTCATCCACGGGGCCTCTTCATTACCCTCAATTTAACCATTTTGTAAACTGATGCTCAGAGCTTATTTAGAAAAATTGATTCATTTATCTGTATCACACAGTTTGTTATTTCACATGACAAACCCGTACAACGCAGAGCTTTAATTAACAATTTTACTTACAAACTTGTAGCAATTAATGCTACAGTGCAATGGTTAAAACTTTATAAATTTTTTATGTGATTGTGAAGCTCTATTCGTGTTCAATTTTGAGCCTACGATACGAATTCTTAGAAAAACAATAAATTCCCGAACTGGCATAAAAAGCTAGCGTATGTCAAATGCTTTTTTATTGCATGTAAATTAAATGAGGCGGGCATTGTACAATAGAATGAAAACGTAGAGTAGATGGCAAAACGTCTGACCGTTCAAATACAGTGGTTTCCCTCGAGTGCATTTGGCATTCCAGCATCGCCCAGTTTAGATGATATACATTTTATTTATACATAGACATAGTATATTGTACAACTATATATCAACATCGCAATTCAATTTCTCCTACGTCATTCCACTGACCAAATATTGCGGTCACATATCACAGCGAAAAATATCGAAAAAGATGGTTGTCGTTTGGGAAGAGAGAAACAACTGTAATTCCAATCATTCTGGTCGCAAGCAAACTTTTTGGAAATCCGATTGGGTACATGAAAAGTCCGTTACCAAATTCCCAAATGGAATTTTTATCGATCTTTTATACCAGTATATCACTCTCTAATATTTTGACGCTTCACGTCATTTCTTGCCAACTCTATACCAGACATTTTATTTCCTCAAATAATAATAATAAAAAGTCCAAATGAAATTTACTTCCGGTTGGTTTAAACAGTGTATTTACAGCCGTTCAAACCGTCGGATATATATCATCACCATCGTCATCAACATCATCATGGTCGTTATTTGATATTGATGTCCAATATTTATTTAGCAACATAGTAAATAAACACAAGCAAAAGTAGCCAAGACGGAAAAAGGAGGACAACATTTAAGGCTCAAGCAATACAAAAATCAAAAGTATCGATAAGAAATAGAAAAAAAGATCATGTCCCACAAAACGTCAATTCCCGACAAAGGTGAATCCATTTTTGAATCCTATTAGGCCGACACAAACGACAAAGCCCCCATATCAGAATGTTCACGTCAGTATTAAAAAATCGCACAGGATGAAATGGGAAGAGGTGAGTGATGGTGATGGGGGAAGAAAACAAAGTCAAGATGGCTGACAATATTGCGTTGCTAAGCAACGTTTTTGTGTTTGGCACGAAAACTATAATATCGCTATTGGTTGGGACACCATAGAGTTTTACACTATAAAGTATAAACCAAATTCAAATTCGTTCTCGCCCCCTTTTTCTTGTTTCTTCCTATACATATAGCAAACTCCATCTTTTCTTTCTCCATCTTTCTCTCCCACCCACCCATCACCTCCTCCTTACTACAACCAAAGCTCTTTCTTCATGTCTCAATTTTCTACGCACATTTATTTTCTTATTTTTAAATCGCGACTTAAGGGTTGACGACACTCACCGACTGACATTTGCAGTTTTCTCACTCTCGACTCTTTACTTTTGATATTTTTCATATATTTCTCAAAAATATCTATCGCTAGCTATGTTTTTAACTAGAAAACAGGGATATTGTATTTATTTCCGTTTAGCTTTATGCTTGGTTCTTACCCATAAACACGTTATTGACTTTCTCCCCGAGCCCATATCTTTTATTTCCGAAAAGAATGCAAATGAGTCGAATTTGCGGGGCGTCATTTAATACGCCAAAAGCATTTTGGTAAAATACAAAACGCATTTACCGAGACAATTTAATAATTCAGCGAAAGAAAATAATAAATCATTCCGCGCACACTTAACAAATTCATCGTTGTATCTTGCAAAACAGATTTAAAATTAAATAAAAAATGGCACTTGTCAAATATTTAATACTTAAAACTTCAGCGACATTCACTACACATAACTGTGTATAATGCAACTTAACGTTTATGTACAAATGAAATATGCAAAATTTAATATTTTATAACAAAATATGAAAACCCTGAGTATTTTTTTCTTATATTTTTTCATATGTTATTCCGACAGCATGGAGTAATTTCTTTCAGTGCATCTGATTTAACACGCATGATACGTATACACAAACCAGACCACCCTTAATACACATTAATTTCAGCTCTATATCTCTCCGATGCCATTAACAATATATAGACATTGACTACATCCCCCGCCCATCCCCTTGGCGACTAATTCCTACATTAAGTTTGAACTAGTTCAAATATTACATATCATAAATCTACCTAGAAAATAAAAAAAAATATAAAAAAAACTGCTTCTACGAGTATAAATCAAGTTCACTAAAACCATCAGGACCATACACAAATCAGACGTGGCCCAACCAGGGTCCGGAATGCACCATTAATTCAACGCATGTATTGGCGTTACAAGTATCGTAACTGAAAACTCATTTCCATAAGATAATGACCTTTAAAGGTTGTGCAAGTTTTTCAAATTTATAGCTATGAAAGAAAAACCGTTCATTTTATCTGAGTTAGTGTGTTTAGACACCAATATAAAGTGTCCATGAACTTCAACGATAAAAACAACTGTCTGGCTAACACTGGCATTTAATGCACTAAATTTTACTAATGAGATTATCCATATACAGTAATATTACGTATGCTATTGTATTTGGAATTGGCACTAAATTGCATAGCTCGTTTATTAAACAGCCAATTCCCTAAACATCATTATAACTTGGTGAACAATTAGTTAATTTCCTTTCAGATAAGGCGCATGTTTAGTATGTATAAATGTAAGCATTTACTACAATTTCCTGTATATTGACGTTTCACAGAAAAGCAATATGCATGTAGAAGTTATAAAATAACTTTGCCAACAATTTGCATTCTGATTGGCATCCGCTTTAAAAGTTTTCGTAAAAAAAAATACAATTTATGAAGTTCTAATACTGTTCTAGTATATTCATGTCACTTTTTTTGTAAAAAAAAAATTATGATAAACATTTTCAGCAGCAACACGTTAAGTTTCATAGAAAACATACACAATATCGCGCATAGTATGTAATAAACATGTAATTGCATTAGACGTCAAATCAATCAACTGGATTGAATACGAGTTGAAGCCTCAACTTAAGTCCCTGTTTTCCAATACGTTAACATCGAAAAAGAAAATAAAAAAACCCCAAAAAAAAAGAATGAGAAAAAAATAAAAGTTTGAAAATGAAATATGTCGTTTTCCCAAAATGACGCTTGTTCTGACGTCATTTACTTAAAACCCTATGGGCACACAGCCAACCATTTCCACTATAATTTATGCAAATTACCTCCTTAATTACAACTTTCATCGCCATCGACTGCCATGTATCTCTCTCCCGTCTAAACGTTTAAGACTTAAGCCAAACTGCAATCTTTTTGTTTTGCCTTTTCACCAAATTTATTTTTGTCATCAAAATAATGCAGTTTGCTGAGAAGATTCCTCCATCACCACCACTCCCATTCTGCTCCTCCTGCTCTGGCTCACAACCCACTACAAACATCTAACTACATAATTTGCATAAGCAGCTAAGGGATTGAGCGTTGATAGGGACGAGCTAAAAAGCAACAGCAACATACTGTAAGTGTATGAAGCAAAGGAGTACTGTACTGTAGTAAGAAATCCATTCATCACTCTTTAGAACTACTCTCTCATACATACATTTTCTCTTTGGTTTGATAGCGCTGTAAAAACGCGTGTTTTGCGGGTACACATGATTACGTTCCCTGCACATTTCGTAAGCGCAAAACAATAAAAATCTCATCTATGTTCCTCAACGTGTGACGCTGGTGACATTTTCATCGATTACAGGCCGTTGCGCCTTCATCTATCCATCAGATGTTGACAATAACATGTCATGACCATTTCCCACCATACAAACAATTCCTTCTCCCACCAACCCACCTTCCTTACTCCCATAAATAAATTCTTAGAATGAAGTCGTTTGACTACGACGCCACTTTTACTGACATGCCTCATAAAAAGCTTATTTGTACGTAATTTACATGTAAGCGGGACCTGCTGGCGAGAGGAACGTCCTTTAACCCCGATAAATACGATTACAGGCAACTAAGTAAATCAATTTCAAATTGATGCAGTCTGCTTGCAATAGATATCAAGGGAAAGATGAACGAGAAACAAGTCATTTCCTAATTAATTTGCTTCCCATTAAGTCAAAGTCTGCCATGACAAACGTTCCAGTGAATATATTCAATCTCAACGCGCATATTCACTGGAGCCAAATTAACAAAAAGCTTAGTCTAGCATGGTGGTTTTATGGAAATCAGCTCGCTAGATTTTATGCCATGTGTATGTGTGTGATTTGTTTAACAAAATTTTAACAGGCAAGTTCAGTGTCACTTTTATCGTTTTAATTAAATTTGCACGTTGTTCAGGGCTTGCACCACCATCACCACTGCCATAAATTCAGAACTCAGGAGAAAGTGCGTACTCTGACTATCAAGGTCAGAACCAATAACGTGTTGCAACAATAATAATAATTCACGCTACACTTTTACACTTTTGTTCGCATAACTTAATCAATGCATTAGCAAAGTGCTTAAAACACATCGAACCTATTTTCTACAAACTTAATACTACTGCAGCTTTTAAAAATCAGCATAAAGAATGCATTAAGTAAAATTAATTATCCCTCAACCAACATTATTAATTGGAATGTTCTTCCAAGAAAACTTCCCGGAAATACTGAGATTAATAATTGCTCAAGATATTAACAAGCGTTCAAGTACTTTTATTCAAAGCTAAAATTGACATTTAAGTACCGTACTGTACTTTAGTTTTATACTTCCCAGTTTCAGTTTCGGTTTTAAGCAAACTAACTTACGAAACCATGATCTTAATCAACCTTGGTTGACACCCTAAAAGACTAAAATATTATGTATAAAATACCACAAATTATTTCACTGAATGTTTATGCATTTTTGTCCTTGATACTTTTTAGTAAACAACTTCAAGAAAACTTGCATAAAGAAACTTCTCACGGCATACAAAACTCAATAAGCTTAACAAATTTAAATAATTTGTCACGAATCAACTTTATTAATCTCGTTAATCTATCAAAACATTCTATTATTTCCTGAGGGACAATAGAAACTCTTTGTCTCGACAAGACTTGACCTTTAAATGAAAATTATTAAACACAATAGCTTATGAAATTATAAGCAATAGGAGAGGAAATAATTGAAGAAAAAATATTTGCTTAAAAGAAAACATCATCTCACTATAATTTCATGCACAATATACGATATTATCATACGCAAAAAAATGCTTTCATTTTGTAATTAGCATTCAATAAAATCGTAATGTATGAAAATGATTCGGTGTTACAGTTGTTGAGCGATAGCATGAAGAAAACGTGTTTTAAACTACAGTGAGTCGTTCCGCCAGTTCAATAACAAAAGTTTTACCACCCTCAATTATTTATTACAGATCATAAAGATAAAAAAAAAGAAACGAATTCTCGGTTAATTTTTCCTTCTTGATTACATAGCAACTTATACACGATTCGTTGAACACATTTAAATATTCAGATTTTTATTCAGTTTCTCTTCAACTGCATTTTCACAACTTTAATGTAACTTAAGCAGAAAAAAACATCTGAAATCAACCCTTCGCAGTTTCGACATTGGGTATAACGTTTTTGTGGTTTCATAATGAATTGTAAACAACCATTAACTATAATGGTCACTTAAAAATACTAAAATTTTAAATTTGTTAAGAGATAGATTTGAATTTATAATGAGCAAATTTAATCAATTTGGACTGGTATTTTGGTTTTAGAAAGCTACATGAAGTATGTGCAATATATGAATATGTTCTGAATGATTCATTACAGACAAACAAAAACAAAACATACAGAAGAATAATACTCGTACAACATAAGTAACAAGCATTGCATTTTCAAAAAAAAAAAAAAAAATACAATATATATAATAAAAACATTTAGATCGAGCATAAAAAATGCTTAGCAAACTCATTTAAACTTTTTTAAACGATATGCTAATTAGAGTTATACGTGACTTTCTTATTCTCGAATCTCTAAACTTAAGAATAACAAAAACAACGTTCTAACTTTTAAAAAACAAAAACTAATTAAACTTATATATTTATTTAAATTCAGTTTATATAAGTACGTCATGTACTGTAAGTAAAAATAGTCAAGCTAATTCCACAACGAATTACATTCCAAAATAAATATAAAGAAGTTTTTCTTCTAACAATTACTAAAAAAAAATATGTACAATAATAATATGAACTCGTAATTATTAATGAATATTGATATAGTTCTATGTAACTAATGCAGTAATCCATAGCACGTTAAAATGATTAAAATCGATGTGAAAAAAATTCCGAGATATTTGGCTTGGTAAATACCAATTTTTTTTTATTTTTATTGTCATTGATGATGAGCAACCTTGAAAGCTGTATATATGTTAGCCTTCCCTCACTTTAATTATTAACACAACCACATTTTTAACATCATTTATATTTTATGTAAAAATAACATTAATTTCAGAATTAACTCGACCGAATCGAAAACCTAGCACGCAGCGTAGTTGATTTAATTTTTTTTAAAAAAAATAAATATAATACAGTATGAAAAGACTTGTTTAGAAATTGAGCGTGGGTTTTGAAATTTGAAACTGATTTTCCCGTCTGAAGATTTAGACACGCCTTCTGGCAATGCACAATATACGCACACACGAAAATAGTTAAATAAAAGAAGCCGAAGAGAGAAATAAATTCAGAAGAGAAGAAAGGTGGGAAAAGTTGAATTATTAAAAAAAAGGGTCATGTTCAAGAGATCACGTGACAATGATTGCGGTGGAGATCAGGTAGAAGTGGGAGAGAGTTGTTGATGGACAGGTAAAAATGGGGAGAGAAAAAGGAGGAGAGGGGGGTAAGAAAATTAAAGAGATGAAGGTAAAAGTGAAAGTTAATGGTAAAAAGAGAGGGGAAAGGACAAGTATAACAATAAGGTCAACAACCCTTATTGTAGAAACAATTCCTTTTAAAAAAATACCATAACAAAAGATTGGAAAATGATTAACAAAAATATAAACACTTTGGATATCATATAACCATGACATTGTATCCTTGATTGCAACCGGAATTGATCAGTGAATAAGTCAACCACTTACTCCCGCTAATCATTTTTGTCGAGGTTTTTTGTTCCTTTTGTAGGAATCATGCTTCAATTTGTTGGATTTTTGTTGAAATTGTTTTTAATTGCAAAAAAAAAGAGAGAGTAAAAGTAAAAAAAAATATTGTTGAAAATGGTTTAGTTGTAACCAATTATTACGATGATCAAGCGGAAGTGACGGATACAATATCGAATTAGTTCCTCTACGCCTAAACAGTAAACAGTGCGTCTGATAAGTTTACATCAATAGTGTTTCCGTAATATTTTTTATTAGACGTGGAAATTAACTTTATCCATTTAATATTCGACGTAGCAGGTCAGTCACTTTTGCAAAATAAAAAATTACATTTCACAATATTCACACTTCCGCTTTCATCCAGCAATTAAAGTTGTTTTCCAAGGTAAATAATATAGCAACAGCACAAGAAGAACAGGAAACTTGGATGGCAAACAAGAATTTGCTCACTGTGCAAATAATAACGTTCTAGTGTTTATTCTTGACTGAACCCTTTACCTTTCAACTACTCTTATTTGTTTATACAAGACTTATTTATAGTTGATAGTCGCGATTGCCATCTTTAAAATTGAAGTACACGCCTACTACAGGCTGTATGACCTCCCCCACATTCTTCCTCCCCCCCCTCCTTTCAACTCCCTAACATCTCTTTTACCACCCCCCTGCTGGACGATGAAATAGCAAGGGGTCACGCTAGTGTAACCAAGCTGAAATATACCTAAAATAACAAGACGTTCATAAAGTATCATCGTACATTTTCAAGCTGCAATATATCGATTCAATCATCTTATTTTCAGATCGCCCCTGATGCGCAGTATAAAAATAATAACCGCAGTAAAAACTGATGAAAACGAAAATAAACAAAAAGGAAAACAAGAAAAAACAGGGGGGAAAAGGAAATAAGAAATAAAGAAGAAAAAAGAAATTATCCATGAAGCAGACAGAATTGTACATGTTTTTATTCTGGTACTTATCGACCTGAAATGACGCCTCCCACTGTTTTCCAACAAATAATAAAATGCCATTTTTACCATGCATCAGTATACGGTACTGCAATTTTATGTGTGTGTATTTATACAAGTACCTTTTAAAAATACACTATAGTACAAGAATCTCGATGTGCAATACAAAAAAAAACAAACAAGACTTTGCAACTTATTTGATTCAAAAAAAAAAAAAGTCACTAATAACGAGTAAATAATCGTAATTTTATCAATGATGAAGAAAACAATTATAAAAAAAAATTCTTAAAATACCAATGATGATGAAAAGATGAAGGAGAGAAACATGCCAAATGTTAAGAATGTGTGTGTGCGTGTGGTCTTGCTATTTGAATGTAATGAAAAACATGTAAAACTAGTCTACTTTGTAAAAGTAGTTGTAATTAAAATTAGTTGAATAAAAAAATGCTTAAAAAATTCCCCAAGAACAATCTTGATTGAATTATTACGGCTATGAGGACAATAGTCCATGGTTTTTCTATTAATGTAAAACACCAAAACTGAATTTTAGTTTGATACCAAATTTGAATTTATTATACAGTTCGGAAATGTTAAGAAAATATAACGTTCAGTACTACCCAATACATGTGTGTGTGGTCATCCTAACTTTAAGTGCACCGTGTTCACAGAAGCCCAAACTCGGCTCTGATAACAATACATCTATAATAAATCTACTTGTGAATTCCCCAAAGATCTGATAACAACTCCAATTGTAGTAGTGTGGAGTTTCAAAACTAGACTTTTCGCCAAATTCAATGATTTACTCGCGGAGTTCAGCCACAGTTTATCACAAAACAATATTGTTGAAACGCTTCTTGTCATGATAATAATTCATAAAAAAAATTCACATAAATAACAAATGCAGTACGTGAATTTCTAAACTGATAACAAAATAAATAATTAATCACTTAAGAAATAAAAATGGACGATGACAACTATTTTAATTTTTTTGTACGACAACCGTTAAGTTAGTGCCGTATTTTATAAAGTTAATAAATCATTCAATCTGCTTTTATCTAAACAGACTTGTATTTTTACTAAAGCTAATTCAAAATCGCTATTCCCTACGGATATACTGAATAGCAATTCCCTAAATCCAAACCAGACTTTTTCTAAGAAAACAAGATAAACTCTTAATACACTTGTGACGGTCTTGCCCATTACTTATCCCTTCAAGCAATAAATGCATTGTTGATTCTCAAACTTAACGCATCACGACCCATCATGATACGGATTTACCGATTAAACGATCCAGTAAATGTTAAGTAAACTGAAAATATCACTTTAGTAATTACTTTGATTGATTGATGACCGTGAAATGTATTACAACAAATATATTTTGATCTATGATGCAAATTATCTGTAAATCAATATCTATTATTTACATAAGTAGTGTAACCACCGTTACCACCAACGGTCATTCATAATGCATAAATATTCACCTAGTAATTCATAATGCAAAACTCACCCAGTAATTCTCAATGCAAAACTTGCCCAGTAAATCATAATACAAAAGTTTACCCAGTAGTTCGCAAAGAGAAAATTTATACAGTAAATCATAAAGTAAAAATAATTTCATACAGTAAAAATAATTTCATAAAGTAAAAATAATTTCATAAAGTAAAAATAATTTCATAAAGTAAAAATAATTTCATAAAGTAAAAATAATTTCATACAGTAAAAATAATTTCCTAAAGTAAAAATAATTTCATAAATTAATAATTTTAATACAGTAATTTCATAAAATAACTTCTAATATAAATAAACGTATACAAACATAACGCATTCTCGCAAATTTCTATTAATTACATATTTAAAAATTACAATGTTTACGTATAGCAACATTTATAGCACTTCTTCATACCGATTTTTAGTTCAGCTTTAAATCTTTCAAGCAATTTTTATTACAGGTTTTGTAATAATTTTTAGGTACATTTTCAGAAACACAATTACTGAACCAAATTCCTAAACTAACACTTTGGCATTATCGTATAAAATCGTGTCATTCAGCGTTGGCCTAACTTCTCTTCAACTTTTTGTATAAAAACTATAATATGCCAAAACGCAGCCACTAATTCAAACAAATTTCCAATGGTGTGACATCCTACATATTATGCATGCAAGAAAATAATTTAGTTCAAAACATTTGTATCGATCGTCGCAGTACACTATCAAGATAATACCCAACTGAATACAATGCAAGTTATAGTATATGTACATTGCACATTACTTCAGACTGACTGACATAAAAAGTTATTGAGTATTTACATTTACAACGACGTTAATCATCGCATACAGTTGCCAATATTTGATTTGACTGGCTATTGTATGCACTGTATATTTATTTTGTTGTTTTTAATAATAACAACGAACACACCAACGTTTACATGAAAAATACAATAACTCACGTCGATCACAATAATCACAAGCATTAATGTTAAATATAAGAATTAGATATAGAAACGAAATTTTTTGTTGTACGTGGGGGACCTAGTAGTGCACACTACAGGAACTAACTTACTGTGTGATCAGATTTTGTTCAACTGCAAACGAAATGATATATAGGAAGGCTCAATTGACATTCCCCAGCGTAGTCGTTATTTCTAAAAAGCGAATAAACCCTGCAATTACTCACACCGTTTACACCAACAACGCTGGCTAATCATTATAATCATCTGCGTGAAAAATTATTATCGACATTATAATCACTTTTAGTGTTAATGCACGATTACTTC
This sequence comes from Helicorthomorpha holstii, assembly GCA_013389785.1. Taxonomy (NCBI): domain Eukaryota; kingdom Metazoa; phylum Arthropoda; class Diplopoda; order Polydesmida; family Paradoxosomatidae; genus Helicorthomorpha; species Helicorthomorpha holstii. The sequence continues at coordinate 7,817,366 of JAAFCF010005748.1, read as the reverse complement.
ACGTTACAAATAATATAATCATCTAAATCTATAACAAAAGGTGGAGAAAAAATCGATATGGTTTCTTTGCTGGTGTAATAAAACTAACTTCCCACATAACAATACACGTACAATGCATTTTATCAATTTCCAAAATAACTTGTTTGGCTTGGCATTATTTTATATGTGTAACATCGCATATAATACAGATAGCAACGTACAGTACACAATAAGTTATACAAGTACAGCGAGATAGTAATAAAAAGGAAAATTTTTTTGATATAGATGAATCAAGATTTTTTTAATATTTTTTCTTCAATAACCACCCAACCTGAACCCACTCGATGGGAGAGTGGGAGTGATGTACTGGGGGGTAGAAAAAATCTCGATTGAAAATTACACTCACATACGTAACATTCTGCCTGTACCATCATCGTCATCCACAATTTTTTAATAACGCAGCTTGGAACGTGTTTAATTTAACGTTATTAAATAATAAATTTAAAAAAATATAAAAGAAAGATGTAGAAATGAGATCTTGCGCGATAATCGGTTGATGTTCAGGACGGTTAACCGCTTATTTCAAAAAGCGTAACGATCATTTTCTATCTATCCTATACAAGTATCGATTGAATAGCGGCCATTTGCAACACGTGACGACATTAGTGTAGGCGACGCTCTCAGCAAATTGTGATAACTCCCAAAAGCACTGTAAAATTATTAAAAGCAAGACATTTACTAAAAAAAAAAATGGGAATATGGATAAATAAAAGAACTAGGGCATAAAAGGAAAATTGTTAGCTTGTAGGAGGAGTTTATTTAAGCTGGAATTACTATTATTACTATGAGACTAACTTGCTAAGCTGCGATATGGCTTTGACTTTCTCGTTCAGATTTAGAAAAATTTAGTCTTCAAGTTAAAATAAATGGGGAAAAAGTCGAAACGAGGAAGTAGGATAAAACAATAATAAAAACAGTTTGTGTAGTAAACAACTAAACAACGTTGAACTCCACCCAACACTCAAGCCCATGGCCCAATATGAATAAAACGTCGAAATCACATTAAACGAAAAACAAAAGCATTTTTTCTCAGCTGCAAAAAAGAAATTGGCGGAAGAAAAAAAGTACCGGTACTGTAAAAGAAAAACCTGGATATTGCAAATGCAATATAAGACAATTACGTGAAGGACATTAAATTTGGTAGCCAAACATATAAAAATAAAATGTTATAGCTAGGGGCTATTAAACGTAATGTCTAATACAACAGAGTTCAGAAAGAAAGATTGTGTTTCTTTTTACATTGCTTTATAACTTTATACAGTATCTTTAGACAACAAAGATGTTTTCCCTTGAAGCAGTGCCACCGTTAAAACTATTGATTTAGTGGTTATTTATATTATTAAAGGCATTACTATTGCATTAAACTAAAACAACAAATTTCAAATCCAATAATATTCTTGAAAACTTCAATTTTTTCAATCGATCGATTTTTCAATATTACAATTAAATTTATAAGAGTCCAATCCAATTTGGTACCATGAAGCATAGAATAACGTTTGTGAATGACACTTTTTAAAATATTATTTAAAATCAGAACATTTTTCCAAATGAATATTTAAAGAAATGTAATTTTACGACATTCTTTTGGTGTATGTTGCAGTATAATTTTCAATAATATTATTTCAACTAAGTTAACTGATTGTCAAATATAAGTTATTTTCATTTTTCATAAAACTTGATGGAGTTTCCCATCTATTTTTCTTTCTGTCATCTTGGAAAGTTGGTATTTCTTTCACTCACCTGGTGTACATTACATTTTGTAATAACGTTTGGGAAATCTCAAAAAAAAAAAATCTTGCCAAACATACTTTCACTCCAGATAAGAATTTGTATATTTTCCCCCTGGAATGCCCCACCAAATCTGCACTTCAGATATGCATTTTTCATATTTTCTTTCAACACTTTGCCTTTCGTATATTTCGCCAAACGGATTTTCTATTATGGGGATCAAAAGAGACTCAAAAACTACTTTTCCTAAGCCGTTCAACTGAATAAATGCATTCAATTATATCAACAGTATTTTTAAATTGTAAAGCTGAGACTAGATTATATTAGAACAAATCGACAACGATAATTACAGTCAAACTTCCACGTAGTCTCACAAAAAAAATGAACTGTCATTGTACGAAAATAATTGCTGTACCAGAACTTATAAATTAACCACGCATAACGTTAGATAAAAAATCAAACAAGTTCTGTGAATACAATTATTGTCAAACGCTTTTTTGTTGTAATTTTGCTAAAATTGTTTACGCTAACACTGCCAAAAATTAAAAGTTATACCAGTATCATTTTTAAACAAATATTTATACAATTGGCTTTATTTTTCATCTCTAAAATAGTGTACAAATTTAGAGTAAATAATTTATTTAAAATTTAGTACTCCTAATCGAATTTAATGTTAGGCATTTGAAATATTTGGATTAGTTCAGAATCCTAAACTTTATATTATTACCACTAAAATGGCTGTCTGATACAATTTTATACTGAAAAAACTTTCTTGTGTAAAAAAAATATTCACAAAAAGCTTTGCAGGTATATGCATTGTGAATTCATTCGGTGAATGCTTAGTAAGCAAAGTGTGTGCACAAACCAAATCTACTTTACAGTATATAATATAGTCAGATATGAACTAATAAACTATACTAAACTTCAGTACGTGACTAAAAGTGACAATTCCAAAAGTGCTTGTATTTTCTATGTAAATGTTTTCTACCTTTGCATTGACTGCTTTGCATAGATTTTGCAGACAAGACAGTAATCTTCTCAAGTAAGTTTTGAATAGGAGTATCCAAGTAGTACTAGTACCAAATGCACCTAGAGGGCTGTTCAGTGTTCAGACACTTTTTTCCCCTCCATTTAAATATTTGGAAAAATTTTGTCTGGGCAAATATAATTTATTCACAAACTGTGAAGATAACGTTGGTTGATATAAAGAAGAGAAAGTGACTAGTCAGGTATTTAAAAAAAACTGTAATAATAATAAAAAAAAATCTTAAAGAAACAAGATTTGCAACTTACAAGGTGATTGTACGAGTAACCATCCGACGAGGTATTTTTCTTCTCTTTTCTAACTTATTTATATGTGTTTTGCTGCCAACTTGAGAATAACAATGTCTCAACACATTTTAATGCATTAACCAAATTGAATTACTGATCATTTAAATTCCTTTGATGTTTACAAATAATTATCTCAGTGTTATAGTCTTGTTTATCATCATGGCGCATAGTACAATGGATACTGTATGTATAACGACAATAACAAAACTACATGTATTAGTTTCTATAAGCTTCAAATAAAAAAATAAACACATTGTTTAAAGGTATATTTTATGGCGCCATAGATAAGCCCTGGTTGAATGCAATCATTTTAAAATACTAATTTAAGATTTTAAATTTTCATTCACAAAACCTGATTTCTACAGAAAAGATGCAAACACTCCCTAGTACTTTGAGGAATAATTTGTTTAAGTTTGTGAACATAAGGATTTATGAGATGGAATCTATTTTACACATAGCTTACTTAGACCCTAATGTTCACCAAATGTTAACTTACTAGTAACCTGTATTCTAACTTAAATGAACTATTAATAACTAAAACGTTTGTTCCATTGATCATCTATATGCTTTTTATAAACTTTTATTTGATTACTGACTGTAATTTTATACTGTAGTTAACTGACAAATAGTTGCACCGTGTACAGTACAATTTGTTGTATTGTAGTATTCTTGTCCTTTACCACAAAACAAACTTTACAAACATCATAAGCAGCACATAATGCACACGCAACACAATTTAATTTACAATCCTCAACTGTATAGCCAGTAACTTTCCCTTTTGAAAAAATATTTTTTCTTGGTTGTTTTTTTTTTCTTCTATTTTATTTTGGCTTTCAACTGCTAATCTTGTACTTTCTCCCCCAGAGACGCTTTTTCGGTACTTAAAACATCACACTATAAGTTCTCGGTAGTAGAAAGTATAAAAAGTAAATTGGGGAATCAAAAGACAACCGGCTGAAAATAGATGTGGGAAAAATATACGGTAAAGTCAGTATTACACAAGCTGACTGAAGAGCTACTACACCGAATGTAATAATTGTAAATGTAGGTTAAGATAAGCAGCTGGCAGTGACACCATTCCTTTCTAACAACGGTATATAATATCTATTCAGGCTTTGATTTTAAATGTTTTAACAAGAGCACTCCACCCTATACAACCATAACAAAATGACAATGTCAATCCCAGTCGAAACAATAAAGCCAGTACTACCACGTTATATCAACTTTTCAATTTTCATTCAGCCAGCTGCTCTGCGATGAAATAAAAAAAATAGTAGCTGTATAAAAAATACAACAAAAGCCAATCTTATTAAAACGTACAAGGATAAAAACACTATAAAGATTTAAAAAATAATTTGCTACTAATTATTCGCCTAAGGAACTTGTAACAGTATTCAATTTAATTATAACTATGAAAAAAAATTAACGCTTAAAATTAATTTCCTGAACAGAATAATGTTAAATAGTAATTAAAAAAAAGTGTTATAAAGACACTTTTCAAAACACTGTTAAGCTAGTTACGATAATGTCAACACACTATGCTGTTACCATGTTATTGGATAATGCGAATGTTGTTACTCGATTTTAATGTTTAACTCTAAAGATATTTCCGTAACGCTGTACAAGTTAAATAAAAAGAAATAAGTCAGTGACAGGAAGTTCAATCTATTTTTGTGTTACAGGTGACCAGGAAGCGATTTACATTTGCACTATGACAGAAGACGTTCCCTTGGAAACGTCCACCATAACTTAACAGCATATTCCGATACAGCTAGCTGACAATTGTCGCATATATAACGCATACAAATTAAAGGTAACAGCAATGTTAACTGCATATGACGTTGGCACTGCTTACAATCCCTAATAATAATAAATTCAGCAAAGGGTGAACATGCATTGTGTAATGCGGGTCTTTGAGTTTAATCTTGTCATAACATAATGTCAATCTAGGCGTGGTCGGTCATCAACCACTGCTTTTGAAAACGTCCGCTCAAGCAACCACAGCACAACTACATAACAATAGACCATTTATTCAAAAAGAAAACGCAGACTTACTCAAACATTTTTACTCATTTCAAATTAATTACAAAATTTCCTTTAAAAAATAATAAGATGTAAATTATTGTACTGTATTTTCCAATAACTAGATGAGCAAACTAAGCTCTGGTAAAAAATCCCAAAATGGGATTTGCAGCAGTGCCAGAGATATCTGACAACGTACAATAGTCAGAAAATAAATGTAAACTATCTTATTTTCTTTTTCATTTAAAATTTAATTAAAGTGTCGCATAGTCTTATCAGTCAGTTCAGCCTAGAATTACATGGACGAACAAAATACTGAACGGCCAATTTGACTTTCGCTAACTTTCCAATCGTCAAACCATATCGGTTTGTTGTGCGTCTGCTGGCGTGATTGACCGAAGCCAAACATTCCTTTACATGGTGTAGCCGTACACAATACAGCTTGGCTGAGTGACGGCTATTAAAGTATCGCTTTTCAAGTCACCTGATGTTCGCACATTTACACGTTGCCAATATCAATATGAAATTTCTAACGCTTCTAAATCCAATTGTAAGCACGACTGTTTAAAATGAGATAAGTCGAATTATCGATTGCATGCCATCATCACACATTGGAAAAGTACAGTACAGTAGTAAGTTAAGCAGCACCCAAGAAAAAATTATTTTCCTCTCTGACTTGGCGTACCGTGAGATTTAGAAAATGGACCGTGAACTTGAATAAAAAAAAATGGCTGATAGGTGTGGTGTGTGTGTACTTATGGAGGCTGAACGGAAAAAAGCACGTATCAATAGACAATTTACGTGAGCGGCCATCTTGATTTCTGACCTTAAGAATGCCTGCAGTGGAGCAGAACAAATACAGAAAGTTCAAAATGCAATAGGCACACACGTTCACAGTAGGACTGTGGGAGAAAAGCCATTTTATTTAAGAAGAAAATAGTTTTTTCTTACGTTCACCAATTTATTCTCGTTTTTCTATTGGTAGTTTAGACAAGTCAGCCAATCGGGTTAAGTCCGCAAACTTTTACTTTCAGTAAGACTAGACTTTTTAGTTTAATGTAAAAGCTTTTTGAGAAAATGTAAAAAAAGGAATTTCAATCAAAACATTCCTGTCATGCATTAACTTGTACGGTTTCATCATAAAAGTATGCGGTGTTTACCTAATAACAGAAAATGAAATTACTAAACTATTTTACTACTGCTCTTTAATTGCTACTCGAATGGGAATTATGTACCGGAACTACAGATTTTCTACGAAATTAAAAATTCAATTTTAATTTAAAAACACTTGTAAGCAATATATTCAAGTTAAAAAAAATCAACGCTTCAGAAGATATTTAATGAAATACTGCATTTAAAAATTATCATAAAGCAAATCTTAAAAAAATTGTTAAATTGCCATATTAAAATATACTTTATAGCCATATAAAACTTAAAATTGAAGTCACGCGAATTTTTTTATACCATAAAGTACCTGTTGAGCAAGATTTTTATTAGCAGTGTCACTTAGCAACAACTATTGTATTTCAATTTTTAAAATGCAAATTCATGATTTTATAAGTATATTAAATGCTAGCGCATTTAATAGCTAAATGTCAATTACATTAACATAAGCCATGCCCGTGTATAACATTTTCAAATGTCAATATTTCAGGTTACAATTTAACCTTTTGAAGTACCGTACTGTACGAGATATATTACACTAGAGAAAGTCAATATTTAAAACATGCCCGAACTAAAAATTCAAAAAAAAAATCCCTCGAGTCTGCTTCAGTATTTGCCTACAATTCTCATTTGTGTACAGTGTTTCCATGGCAACAACAAAAAAACTGGTAGATTTTCCGGCAACAACACGAAAACCGCATAATATTGGATGTACAATGTACGACTATGTACTTAATAAGATGTTTTAATGCAGCGTAATGAAAATGCAGACTAGAAATTAAATTTTAATAATTTATATTGTAAAAAATACACAAGTATGTTATTTTCTACAAAGCAACTTAGCAGCCCATTTTTATTTCATTAAACTACTCTGTTCTTCGATTTTTACTAACGCATCTAAAAGGTAATTTAATATAATAAGTTTTAAAAAAATACTATTCATTTTTTTTAATATATAATTACTGTATTTCCATTAAAATTTAGTTATAGTTATTCAATTTACAATTTAGTACATCGAAATTAAAGAAACGACATGGATGAACTAAACAAGTAAGCACTAAAACTAATGTTGACACCTAGATATAGTCAGAAAAACAATTTAAACAGCCATTACAAACCCACATTTTAATAATTAAACTACAAACAAAAAATGAGATAGATTAGTCACGTTTAACATCATCACAATGAAATATTTCCGGAACTTTTTGCTCAATAAAACGCCGTTTCATAAACATTAAACACTTCGGATGTTTGTCATAAAACAAAGCGCATAAATAAACAATGGGTATCGTTTTCAGTGGTAAATTGGTAATTAATCCAAATAAGAAATTACGTGAAATTGTAGAGAAGTGTTTATTGTCGGAATTTCACGGCAGAACTAACTAAATGACCGATTTTCCTATTGTTTTCTCACAATAACGACGTGTCATCCAATGCAACACTGACAATTCAGAGTGTCACAGTTGCAATTTAAGATTAATTACCAAGTTCAGTGAACTAAAACAATGCCTACTTTATATGATACATTTCGGACCAATTGAGTGTCGGCCTAGTAAACTCAACAACAGATAAAAACACTAATTACGAATACAAACTTATAGTTCCACATTAACGACACCTTTTATTCACAAACAACGCAAAGTCTGAAAAACACTAAAAAGTTCTTTCTTTTCCGCATATTTGTCATTTATAATGTTGCTTTTATATGCAATGAGACGTCTGTTTAACGCTCTAAATCCCCAAAAGATGCATGCAAAATAGCAAAAGACAAAGGGTTTAAAGTTATAACTTTACATTATAATTCCCCTGACCCCAATCTAATGTAGTTAAGGGCTCTTGACATCATGCGGTGCCGCAGTATCGGAAGTCAAAACCCCATATGAAAAATCTGGTGGCGGACTAACAACGTAAATCCAATCCACCAAAAGGATCAGTAGGCGTGACACACCATTTTAATTCAGATTGTACAGAATTCCTGCTGGCATTTTCAACTTATTTTTTAAAAAAATTCTTTTTTTTTTTATCTCTTGATTCCTCATCATTCACTCTTGTTTGTTAAGTGCAAAACATTTTTTTTCTCCTCCAATCTCGAAGACCCATTAAACAATATGAGGCAGTCTCTTTATATTCAATTTAAAACAAACCAAGGGATCAACGTCCTTATTTTCTGGTAATTCGATAAAGAATCCTCACAGCTATAAATATATTAATTCAAGGTCTAAACTATAAACACGGGTACCCAATAAAATAAATAAACGGACAACTCGTTTATTTATTTATCTTTTAACACTGTTACAGTAAGTGCTAGAAGTAAACACGTTAATAAGGAGCTGTCAAAAGTTGACGCTCTCAATGCTAATGTCAAAATGTTTAGTGATATCAGCGCTTAAATTTCCTTTTCAGATGACTTTTCGTCGTCGTTTTCTTTTAACTTAACTTTTTGTCATGCAGATTTGGCAAGGCACTGTGATGTACACTCTGCCGTCATATTAATAACTCAACATTTCTCTCTCTTTGCCAAATCTATTATCATGTCAACTTAAAAGGAAACTATCAGCAGGAAAATGTATACAACTCGCATAATAGAAAAATAATCAAAGGAGGGAGAACTACCTTACTCAGCTGAAAACTAAAGTGTTCATCAGCGTTTTATTTTACACAATAATATGCAAATTAACCTCAAAAGTTTTCCATCTTGTCATGATAAAAATGCACCACGATTAAGTCACGTAAGCGCGAGTTACCGAGTACGTAGTTCAACAAATATCGCAATTGGCCTCCAAAAACTTTACAAAATTAGGTCAAACATTTGACCGAGAGTAATGGAAAATTTCCTTGTTTTGTTACAGTAAACAAAGAGGAAACGTTTTCTTGGTCATAAATTTGGTTAAAAGTCACCTACAATTCAAGTTTATAGCTTATTGTTACTAAAAAAAGAAAAAAACAAAAATCCCCTTTTCTTAACATGGACATTAGCAGAAACGCATAGAAATTTTTACACAACCTCAATTTTAGTTTTGTCTATTGTATTTTCAAGTGTAGTCACACCGGTTATTGACATTATTACGGTTTTAATCAATTAACTTGCGTTATTACACACTTGCATAACAATTTAGCAATAATGTGTTTATTTTGCTTAATAGTTATGATGTTGATACAAAGGTCAACTGAAATTAAGACTTCCAGTTTCATTTTTGCATTCGGTTTTTGTGTAGTATGTAAAAAACCAAAACCGAATCTGTCATAAAACTTTTGATATTTTATGATACTTCTAGAAACAATTTGGCGTCAAACCATTAGACACTCCAATAAACTTTTGCGACCGATTTTCATTCAATATCTTCATATTTAGGAAGTATCGCCAATTAGAAGTTTGCAAGGCACGCATTAGCATTAATATGTGTAACATTGTAAACTTCAGATTATGTCGCTTAATCATTAGAGACTAAGTTACTATCTAATGAATTATCATCATACATAATTTATCTAGAGAATACGCATGTGAATTTGGTTTAATTTACCTTTAAAGGAAGTTTGTTCCAACTTTCTCTGCGCTTCAGGTAACGTTTCTCAAAGTTTTCATCCCAAAATTCTTTATAATGCGGGTTAAACTCAAGCGTAGGATACATTGTTAATGTATCGATATCTGCTTTTGTTCTGGTGAGTGCCGGGCAGGCATTATGATCCCAGGCAAACCATCCAGCGTAACGAGTTCCGTTAACGGCGTCAACATCGCCCGAGTCTACGTCGTTGCTTTCGGCTAAATCATCATCGCCCACCGCGTCGTCGTAATACTCGTTGTTATGTCCGCCGACGCGGTGACGACTTAAGCGGCTGTTTACATTCTCGCCTGCTGATGATTCCAATGCACCCGATCCCGCGATGGGTGAAGACAGATAAAATCGCGAATAATAGACGTAAAAAGCAACGCTAAATAAACTTAATAAAATTAAAGCTAAACGAACAGAACCACGTCGTAAGAAACGCATTGTGGTAGCACTCATATTAAACCGAGTTAAACAGCTAATTTAAAGCCACAAATTATTCACAAATAAGAAAAAAATTCATCGTTAAAATAACCAGTGCATAATTTTCGATTCGTCTGACCAGAAAAATACGGTACGTTAAGTGTGCAGTGATAAATTCAATTAAGTGTCCTTAAAACTTTGATGAAAAATTAAAGAACACACAAAATATTTTTTAGTTTCACTACAGTTTTATGACATGGCATGACACTAATGAGAGACAAGTGTTCAACTCCACCGTATATTTACCATCAAGTCTAGACTGAAAACCGTCTGTTATTCTTATTGTTCAAAATAATACTGTTACAGCATGTGCATCTTGATCACTTTCGTTGTAAATTTAATAAATGATATTTTTAACAGCTGGTTCTTCCAACTGAAACTAACAGAGATGTTGGCCAACCGGATCCAACAACTGCCACCACAAGAATGGATGTTCGATAGAGGTGAAGCAGGGAAAGAATGTTTAATGATGGAGAGTTTGGTTATACATCGCTACGCAACCGCTCACATAAGCAGATTTGCGCTCCAATACTAATAAATTTTATTCTTCAGAGTACTTTACTTTTTTTGCTTCAATATTATTACTATTACATGTATAAGTATTTTTTTTTAATTTTGCTGATCAATGTTTTTTCCCAATAGATTTCACTTATTATTCTTATTATTAAATACGCATACACAGTTTTTAAAAATCGCTTACAGTCGTTGTATGTTGTAGTTTGATGTTAATAGAATGGGCATTCACAGGGAAGTTATAAATTATTTCTATTGATTGGACAACAATGTCCAGGCAACTTAAAAACGAAAAACATGCGATTGCATTATCTACTGTATTTTTATATAACAATAGAAAAATTGAAATTGATGAAATGTCACAAAGACCGTGGCCTAAATGTGGTTGTAAATTACAATACAAATTAGCTTGCATTACAGTAATGCTTATAAGTTATAAGCAAATAAATGTCGTCAAATTACTGTTTATTTTAATTTAATTTAAATATCGTATACTGTATGTTTGATGTTATACATAAAACTAATAATAATTAACAAACACTATATGGCAATATAATATTGATCCTAAGTTACCGGTACCGGTATATGGTATTTTTATTCGCAGTACAGTTACTACAGTGTCGTCTGCATTCTTAACATTTTTATATTAATTTTGTTGTCATAAAAAAGCACAATGCCAACACATTAGTAAAATAAAATGACATAAATTTTATAAAATGCTGGCTAATTACAATACAGTACCACATTTTTATAATAAAAAAAATATAATGAAACGAAAAACTGATAGAAAATCAATACCGTGTTATTTTATTAGACTAATATTAGTCATTCCAATAACTTAAACATCAAACTGTCATCTTAATTGCAGCAACCACAAAATATATTTAAACACACTGCTTTAAGATGTACATACAGTACGATGCTGTACTGTATATACTGTATATTTGTTTTCGTATTTAATAATGAAGTTTAATAAACACTTCTTTTAAAAAGGTGAAAGAAAGTAACAAAATTTGTAGATATTGAACAAGGTCATAATTATAATGGTCAAATGTCAATTGAGTAATTTGTAAAGGTTCTTTAAAAAAAAAAATTTAAATATCGGCTCTGCTGTAGCTTAAAAGCTGCTCCATAATAATGCTTTTGTACAGCACACAGGTATTACAGTATCACTGACTACAACAATAATTTGATATACGGTAACAACGTCGTGTTATAATTTAATAACTTAATTAAGCTTTCGTTAGTTTTAATTTCAACCACATACTCATAATTTAACCAATGATTATTAGTTAATATTACGAAGTTACAGTATACCTCGAAGATACTTCAAAATTTAATTTGCCTTCCTCATACCTACTGTTATGTCTTAACTGTTTAACAAAACCAGTGTTAAATCAATTACCGCTCATGTCTGAACTCTAAATAAATGTGGACTTAAAAAGAACTTCGCGTGCAATCGCTTGTTAAATTTACCAGTAAACATAAAATATAGTGATACAATCGAATACATTTTAGGTACCCGGTAGAGGGGGCAATTGTCCCCCACCTAAATTTTAAGTTCTGCCTCTTTTTTTAAATGCAGTAAATAAGTTTTAAAACGCTTTCTGCAAGCGCCCATAGTGACATTTTTTTATCGTAATAATTATTAGAATATACAGTAGCTACAGGTAAAATTTCTCTACCTGTAGAACTCACGATATCGATACATAAATATTGATTCCAAAAGATCTCATAATTGCTATTGAAATGATATTCTTAAACATTTCCGTTGTTCCCTAAATGCTTCCCAAATTCCAACATCATTATGAACTTATAACGTATTTCGTTTTTTTACAGTACCGGTATATACCAGTTACATTCATACTCATACAAAGACCAAACAAAAAAAAAGTTTTAACCAAAACGTCACGAGTGAACGATAAGATCGTTTATTATGAGGAGCAATAGTAATTTAATAATTCTATAAAAAAATTTATTTGTGTAAATTTCCATATGGCGTTGTTTAAACTTAAAAGAATCTCAATAATCCTGATCGTTACTAAAACTACGTATGACATTTTGCGATTCACTTAACAACATTGCTCTACAATATAATAATTTTAATTATTAAAAATCATATAAATAACTAAGCAATGTTGAAAGTAAATACCTCTCTCTCTATCTCGAATTTTTTATTAAGACGCTTTTATTTATTTATTTACTTTGTTTGATTATTTAAAGTTTACTTCTTCAACAAAATTGGAAAAAACGAGCGGGCGAGAAAAAAAAACGAAGAAAAGCCATTTAGAAAATTACACTTTAGATTTCTCAACGTTTTGTAACAAAAACATTACCAAATAATACATTTGTATGGGACACTCTGTATGTACATCTAATGTACATACAGTACTTGTACAGTATATTATATTGGCACAAACACACACCGATAGATAGAAACTTAGACATACACACAGAAAGTCGTAGAATATACAATAAAATCTCGTTTATCACCCGACATTAAGTGCAGTAGCGTTAGATTTGAGAAAAGTGGAGAAAGACGAGTAACTGAGAAAGAAATTTAATTCGAGACCTAGGCTTTTAAGAAAAGGAATAGGATCGAATTTAGAATCACGTTTTTCGGAGAAGACGAGGAATATACTGTATACCGTATTAGTTGAGAGAGTATTTGCGTGGAGTGGGTGAAATTATCCATAGTTTGATGGCTACCGTGTATTTACAAAGAAAAAAAAACGAAGATGAAGAGCAAGGGAGGAGGGGAATGAGGAGGAAGTGGGAGAAAGAAAAAATCAGCTTTAAAAAAGATGAAGTCACGTGGTATCTCTTTAATCCTGTTTGCATATGCTTAACTTTTATCATTTTTCATCAGGCCAACCAGCAGAAGTAGTAAAGAAAGAAGTAAGAAAACTGTACAAAATACTATTATCAGTAGCAGCGCCATCTATTACAAATATTTCCATCCTCCCTATTTAACTCTCTTTCCTTAAGTCGGTCTCCCCTTTCTTATTCAATCTTACACCATCACGAATTTCAACCGATGGTACGTGTACGAATTAAAATTTAATTACAAATGCATACATACTTATTAAAGATTTACTTTATAAATAAATGAAAGTAGTCAAATCTCGACAAATAGATACTAAAGATTATCAAATTACTGACCAAGATGGTCTAGAATCTGCCACAACAATAACAAAAATCCAAATGCCTTCGCCATCTCCTATTCGTATTAATAATCACTAACTTATTAATAAAAACTTAATGACATGCCTTTCTTGCTAACGTTTTTAAGAAAACATCTAACATGGCGGTGTGAAAAGGTACACCGTTTCCAAAGTTTAAGAAACACTGATATGCTAGATATATTGAACGTGAAATCGCACTTTTCCTGTAAATTTTAGTTAAGAGAGGGAGAGAGTTGAAACATGAATAATTCATGAATAGGAAAACATATATCAACAACATTAGTGCGGCAGTCTTCATTCGCACTCTATTTAATTAACTAGATAGCATTAATTAGTCAGGCGATTAGAACAAACTTTATTTTAGAGCCCACTTTTAATGGTCATATTTTTACAGTATATTTTCCGGAGTTTGATATTCTCTCACTCTCAAATTTGGGTAATATATATTTTAATTTAGATTAGAACTATAAATATATTTATCTTTTGCAGTAAGTCTGGAAAGTACAATAGTTTTATCTCTTTCCAGCAAATGTTGTAGCCAAACTACCACAAAACTTTCACCAAAAAGCTTTTCTTTATTTTTACGGTTTCAAAAAAAAAATTGTTGAATGACATTAATTACGTTGGCATAACACGATATGAAGACATGATTTACCGCTTGACGTCAGGGCACGTAATTATTTTTTAAAGAATCACACAAGCGTGGCATTACTTGTGATAAATGGGCGATGTAGCAAGTAATTGTAATTATACGCCCGGTTAAAAATCAAAGTAGATACCGCATTTTTTATCAATCCCCAATATTTAATTACTAGCTATGACTTCAATATTTATTTTTTATCTTTCGCAATTAATTTACATGAATAAAAAAACAAACTTATTAAAAAAGAGCTTTGCCATTACTTTAAAGCTACTTATTGTACATGCCATATTAATATTATTAACATATAAGAATTCAAAGAATAAAAGATGGGGGTTTCTAAGTTTTTTTTGATGACCATTGTTGACAAGAAAATAATATGAAGAAATAAATTAAAGGATTCTAACATCACCGTAAATAACATTAACAAGATGTATTACATGACGTATATATTAAAAGCTTAAACATAATACGATTTCTTTTGGCAAACATAATACTGCATTGTACATGTATATTTGCCCTTTTCTGTTAAATAAATATAATAAAACACTGACTTTATCTGCTTATTGTCAAATTAATACCAAAATGTTAGAAAATCGAAGCTTTACGAAACCTCAAAAATGACCAGAAAATGGTTCCAAAACAAATATTAAATCATAATCAAAATTTAAGATAAGAAATTACAAAGTGTTACAGAAGTAACAGAACATAAGTTACTGTACAGCAAACGTACGAATTCAAAGCAGTGTACATATATGTACAAAGAACAAATAGTAGTAAATCAAAAGTGACGCTAAATCGCTACTGCACATTTACAAATAATAATCAATATTAGAAAACATTGTATGGCACCAAAATATCGTATTTAATCGAGTCATTTGGCACTTCTCCCTACCCCATTTACAAACCCACACCAGTCATAATTGCTAAAATCCCAAACATCGCAGTCAAAAAGTCATGCGACACCTAACTTAAATTTCTTTGAAAGTAATAAACAATTCACGCAATCATAAATTACAATATATAAGTTTTAAGTAAATTATTCAACTAATTATCGTTAAAATTGTATCGAATACAAAAGCCTTAAAAGTGTCCAAGTACCGGGTCTGTTTCTTTACAAAGTTTCTTGTAAAAAATAGGAAAGAAATCTCAAGAAAAGTGGATCATGCTAGCAAACCAAATTGATAAAGGAAACTAGTAAAATCAATGACAGCTTGGTAGCCACGCTGTCCGGATGTTTATGTAACAACAAAGTTGGAAAAAGTTGAATGATGATACGAGATATCTAATTCTCAATTGTTTTAAGGGAAATGCCATCTGTCGACACTTTGTTAAATAGCTAAAGGCAAAGGATGTCAATGTTTTGTAAGATAAAAACGCTTACAAAATGTTTCTGTCAGTGCTTGCATTTGTACAGTTGATTGACTGCCTTTAGGCGATTTGTTAATATATAAATTGCAGTAATTAAAGCAAAACTGATGTCATTTTTTTAGTTACTACAAATGATATTTTTGCGGCACAAAATACTCAACTTGTTCATTTTAATCGGCACCGTGTACAACTGCCTTACAAAAGTTACCGTAGAATAAGATATTTTATACAAATATAAAGAAATAAAAAACATAAAAGAACGAGTTTGAAATGATTTAGTTTCTTTTTTAAATATATATATAGGATTCAGGACGCTTTTGACTAAGTATATTAATAATTTCTCGAGCTGCCAGTCATAAGCCTCAACGTAGCAACCATGTTTAGAAATTAGTCTTCGTAAAGTTGATTTAAGCTGGAAAATAATCAGATTAGACGTCGCTTATGTCAGACATCGCTTCTATTTACAAAATTGATGTATAACTTTGGCTGAACAAACATTCACCTTCTTCCAACATAAGCTGACATGGGTTGTACATACAATGTATATAGAACGTCATTTGCTATACTTGAAAGTTAAATGTGGAGCTGAGTAGAATATAAAAAATGTAAGAAAAGAAGAGAGAAAAATAAAAAAAGCTGCTTTTCTAGGCAATTACATCCAGGATTTAGATTTTTCTTCCACTTCAAATGCTTCGATGATCCCAGGTACTTTTTCCTTAACATTTTTAAGACTTATTTGTCAATGTACTCTAATATTAAGCATACAGTATTCGAGCACTGAATGCTGTTTTTTGTCAATCACTGTATCAGTGCAAATCTACATACAGTAACTGAAAAATAAGTTACACTAATCGATAATATCATATCCGATAAATACCGCAAGTGATTCAAATAAATTTAACTCCACACAGTAAATATATTTTTATACTGCCTATTTTTTCAACCAATAACTGCCTGTTTGGATGTCATAGAACCAAAAACTCAAGTTTTGCCTTGGACAGGTTTCGGTAAACTTAGTAACATTTGAAATCAAAATAGAAAAACATCAAATCACAATTGGATATTGACTAATTGAAATATAGCTTTAAAAGCCAACTATATGACATTAAATAAGTTACCGGTAGAAGCAATTAGGAGAAGCAGCTTCGTTGTCGTTGTATAGAAAGTTGGACTGGTTCTTGAATAGGTGACTAGAGAGTTCATAATAATTAAAGTACTGACTGAATATAAGTTACTGTACTGTGATCTTCTATAAGTTTATCCCTCGTGCAATAACGTAACAAGAATACTTAGACTTTTGACAATGTTCAGGCTCCCTACTTTTATATGCACTACATTAAAATCGTGAAAACTGTCATGCTTAACAATTTTAGGGGGAGTAGAAGTACAAATATACAAGTTCAGTTCAAAAAAATGCCTAAGGCCCCAATGAGGATGCATACTGTACCTAGAATACCCTATACTAGCATACCACTGACCCTCATAATCTCCGTGGAATTGAGCTCAAAATTCATCCTACATTTCATCTCACAAATTATCTAAAGGAACGATTATAAGAATTAAAGATGAGCTTTCCAAGTTCCAACCATCCCTAACATCACATAAAAATTAAACATTAATAAATTACTAACAACGTAAACATGGAATGACAAAGAATACGGAAGGCTCTAAGACAAAACGACTATATTATGCCGGTCTAATGGAACTTAAAGTACTGTATTGATATGTCAAATTGTCAATATCTGACAGTTTTCTTTGTCATTTTTGATTCCATAGGGACTTCAATTTTTTCCAGCAGCTTACCATTTTGCGAGTCGACTAGTCAGTAATACACGTATTGATTCTGATATATTTCATTGATAAATTGGCATAATAAATAAATTAAAAAAGAATCAAATTAAATCATACGACTATCATTACTAATAATAAAGAAACTGTAACTCGTATGCTGTACGTTTATGTAAATATTTTACTAAAGTAATTAACTAGCCAAATCTATGTTGCATTACACCAGTCAAAACAAATAATTTCCTTAATCAATTTGCGATCTAATGACATAAAACTTTCTTCTGGTAAAAGTTGACTCAAAATTTAAATTTCAAGACACAAGACTAGTTACAAATGTAAAATTTGTGTTGCAATTTTGAGATGAAACTGTCTCAGTGGAACAAGCATGTCAACAACGATTACATATTGAAAATGTTTTTCATAAATAATTTTTAACATCGTCAACAACAGTCAAATTCCTCGAAGAAAAATATCGGCTGTCTTTGTTGTGTACCGCCTAAGTAATATTTAATCCAAGTGCACCGTAGAGATAGATACGAGTACTTTAGTTTGAAAACGATTTCTTTTTTATTTTCAAATAATAAGATTTTAGTGGCTGCGCAATGTCATTTACCATATATGCAATACCGAATCACGTATGGTATAGGTTAAAATCGATAGTATTTGTTTGAAATGAAAATTTCTTTAGTTTGCATAGTACTTGTGCTTGCAATTTGCTTTTTTTCTTTCTACCTTCTTCAAGTAAATAAAGAAGATTTAATCTGAAATATATTCAAAAATACTTAAAGAAGTTCATCCTACAGCCATAAAAGCAAACATTTTGTCTAATTAAATATTAATATCAGTCATTGGTAGTTTATTTTTGTCGTATTTTTTTCTTATCCTCTCCATTTACTTTTGCTAAAAGAAGAAAATGAAAGAAAGAAGAAAATACGTCTTTTCTTTTAAACAGAAAATCTAATTAAATTTAAAAGACCTCCATTAAATCACCGGGATATTTAAGCCGTAAATTAGGGTAACTTCACCGTTTCCTGTTAAGTTGTTAATGAAATTATTCGCTTTTATTACAATTTAGCTGTAAAAGAGTTTCTAAAAAAGCCACGTCTAAACTTTATTTAATTACAGCAGCAAATTAAATAATCTCAACGTTTGTATATAATGCGATTTTCTACATTCATTTTTGTGCAACAAAAATGCAGCCATGTAAATAAACTCAACGACTGCGTTACAACGAGTATGTTAATTTCTCAAAATAACTCACTACTTTGCATTTAATTGAGAAAAAAAATTAAAATTAAGAATTGTGTAAGTTATGTAACACATAAAATAGGCAAAAATCAATTACTACTGTAAATAAAAAATTAACAATAAAAAAACCTGTCTAAAACATTTTCTTGTTTCTCTAATATTTTTTTTATAAACAGCATAAATTTATTTAATGGCATACCACTGAATAAAAAACAGCTGAAAATGACAGTCGATAGTAATTATTAAAAAGCATGTTTATAAGAAGCAAAATTGTGGATAATAAATTGCATCTTCAATTATAATTATTTTAATGCCAATTGCAGTTAGAGAAACTTTATACTGAATTACGTAAAAAGGATAGCATATTTTTTCTTAAGATATTGCCAAGACACAGTAACTCACGTACAAGAATAATACAGCACTTTACTCGTATAATTATTGAATATTACAGCCTTGAGCAATCAAATGTAAATTACTCGATTGTTTACTCTACTAATTGACTCTATAAAAAACCACAGTGAACATTTAAATATTGGTACCGGTATGGCATTTTTAAATTCATTCTATACTCTCCAAATTATAATATTGTAATAACGTATCACCTAAGAAGTTCGTATAACGATGCACATATTGTTTAATGAGATAAATCAAGAGGAAAAAAACGCCTTGCTTATAGCGATTTCTTGTTCACAACATTCAAGTATATCAGGTTACATGAAATTTGCATTTTAAAATACTAAAAATACAAGTCTGCAGTACTAAGTTGTTATTGTTTTAGCGCAGTATTATTACAGTAACTGTAGTTCAGTAGTTTAATCGCTAGTCACTCGCAATGAGTTAACAAAACCTAATGTTACATTCTATTTTTATTTTTTTCTTTTGCATTATGACTGTAACTGACAAGTATGACTTGTATACTGTAATCGGAGTGTGTGCATGAACGTATGTCTAGTAATGAGCAACTGGTATCGACTATGAACATGAATAAATAGAAACACGGTACAGTAAAGTGCATTATATTTTATAGCTGCTTTTGATTAACTACTCTCTTTTTCTTGATCGTATTTAAACTTTTTTTTTTAAAAAATAACGTTAAGTTTGATGTTTATTGATTTGCTTTAAGTCAAGGAGCAAAAAAAAAACAATAGATGTATCGTTCGATTTTTTAAAGGTCTGCATTAAGCTAACTAATATGCTAGACATTTCCAATAAATAATATATCACACTTAAAAATAGAAAGATGACATACTGTGCAGTACAAAATTCAAATTTCAACTTAAAAAAATCATGAAACATGCATAAAGAAAAAATTGAATATATTAATATTTCAATTATTTGATTGAAAAAAAGATATGATACTGTAGATTTAAACATACAATTCCATCTAAAACTTATAAGAAAGCACTTTTCAAATATCTACAGTTTCAAAATACATTAAGTCTATCGCCATATGACAGTAATGTGTAACTTAATACAAGAATTCACGTTTGAAAGAGACGTTAAAAGAAATCCTAGTCAAATAATAACTTTTTTTATTTGACATCAAGTTCAATGGTTTTTAGCATTTATCAAAAGAATTCTCTACCGAGTCTACATGATCAGTATGGAAATCAATACGATGTCGAAACTAAAAAAAAGACTGTCACAGTTAAATGCATAGTAAAACGCATCAAGATTGGCCATTAATAAGAAAAAGTAACTTCGAATCAGATTTAATTTGTCAAACATTTTTTTTACTGAAATGCTCAGAAAGCCAAAAAAACTTCTTTGAGATTTACGAGTACAATACAGTACTGTATATCAGAAGGTCATACTAAAGATTCATTCGCTTTAATGAATTAATGTGCTAAGTTATATTCACTTTACCCGTATGAATGCACACTGTATTTATCAGAAATGCAAATATAGAAAAATTAACGCAACGGTTATGTACATGTACATGGTTTGCAAATTGCTATCGCCTAAAGGCAGGAAACATCCACGCATAAAATGTTGTGTCATGGATAATGTGCAATGCAATTGTTGCATTTTATATACAGGATAAATAAATGTTTTTCATTTTCTGCTAAGCTTTAAAAAAATGAGAAAGTAGATCGGTGGTAAATAAAACTCCAAGTGAAAATTCGTCGGCATGTGAACTTGAATATCAAAGAAATTCTCTACCTTTAGCATCTAAATTTGGATAATTGTAAGCTCAATGCTGCCATCTGCATAATTAAACCCGTCGAATTTATTTATCTTAAAACTTTATCTTTACTTAGGAAGCAATACAAGCAAAGGCAAAATGTACTGCAGCCAATCAATATATTCCCTTCACTAATGACATAGCTTCTAGGCGTATTTTGCATTAACCTTTGGGTATCTCAGTCCATTGATATAATGACATTATATGTGTTTGTATGTGCGGTTTTTATTATAGTACTGAATTTTGTTAACAAACCGTGGTCACACAGCATTTAGCTATAGTGTACTCTTTTATAATGAATAAAAGCCTGTAGTAACTTATTATTGTGCTATAAAATAAAGACATATTATTGAGTTTTTATAGAATTATTATATTGATGTACAATACATGTCTTTCTTTTTTTCTATATAGAAGTCGATTAAATAGCAAGTCGACATTTTGTCATGGAAACCAAAGCTTAATAATACATTACAAGACTCTTCATAGTTGTTTCATGTTTAGCTTCCTCAAACTACCCCACATACGTTACCTTACTTAATGATTTATTTAAAATATATATACAGTACAGTACTTACTACTTGGTGACTGTTTGTATGTTAGTTGACGATGAATTGTTAAATCAACTTTGTAATGTACACGTACGTTGGTGAAAATCACCCGTAAGGAGTGGAAATGTACGGCATCACGTAACATATGTAGCCAGCAGCTAGAAATTAGTAAAAAAAAATTACGTCAGTCAAAATTGTAATAATAATTGAAATGAAATACTAAACTTGTAAAACTTATTTGGATTTAAACTAAGTTATTCAAAACTATTGAGATTACTATTGATCGAAACTATTGATTGGACACAAATACGAGGAAAATTAAACAGAAAAATTATCAAAAATAAAATTTATTGTTAGAATCACATTTCATTGTTTCCAATGAGACCTAACAACTCGTGCGAAGTCTTATGAAGGTTAATTAATTATATCTTGGCCAGTTTCTATACAAAACAACAAATAATCAACAAAAATGGTGTCACATAAGTTTAGTCTACTTTTGCCTTCCATTTGTCAAACTCAAAGTAAAGTTCTCTTAAATTAATTGAAATTTACGCATCGTTACTTTAAATTCACGCTACTACGACTTAATTTTTAAAGTGTATCAAAATGCAGCGCTAAGCAATTAATAAAATGGCAGAAATTAAATGACGCGCAAGCACAACGCAAAACATCAATAAAATATATTATTTCTAACGCTGAAAAACGAGGAAAAAAATAGAAATATGTCTCAGTCAGATTTTTTAATTATAGTAACAGATGTCAAAGTAAGAAAGTTAACATCGATTATGAAAGATTGTACGAGGGGGTTTGAAGGGGCTCGGTCGACAAATTTGACAATGTAAGCAGCTGTCAATTCACCCACCACTACTACCACTAATCATCATCGTTCTTAATACAAATTTCGAAGGTTTCCACCCAGTAATCAACTTGCAACCTTCTTGGCTTAATTTAATTTACGATTAAAAAGTAATTTAAGCAGAAGAAAGAGAAAGAAAACGAAGAAGCAAAAGCACGTTTAATAAAATTCGCATTTATTCGCCAAAGTAATAATCAATGGAAGTCATTTGGGAATCAGATACATACACACAAGCCAACAGATGATTACACAAACATCTAACTCATAACCACCTTAAAATGTTTTCAAGCAAAGTTCACACTGGATTACATCATAATTAAAATACAAATTGCTGTTGGAATTAGTTTTTTTATTTATTTACTTGCCTTTATTTTAATAAAGATCAAACTTAGCAAATGTTTACTTTAAGAAGGAAGCAAACTTTTTATCATTTGTGTTACAACATTAAATTATTCATCCGATTCGATTTTTTACAGAATGCTAATAATGTTCAAATTAAAAAAAATACATGATAGTATATACTGTAGATCATCATCTATTTAAAAATATTTGTTTTAAATGCTATCGTTAATATCAAATTAACCATGATTATAAGAATTGTTTTTAAGTACTCAATTTTTTAACATGCAATTGTACCTAAAATATTTAATTATTTTTATTTTTTTATAAACTTCATTTGAATTAAATTCTGAACGAGTAAACACTCGATAAATGATATATAACTATTTATTCATTATATCGTTTTATATACTAGTTATGTATGCAGAAAAACGTTTAATTAACTAAAATTGTATTTCTTTTTTGTTTACTTTTTGGTTAATTAAGAAATATGTTTAAGTTTAACTTTGCGTTTTTTTAAAACGTTTATTATAGCTGAAAATCAAGACTTCAGTTATTTATCAATATCTAAGTTATTTAATCTGTAATGTCGTATCCTAACTGTAATTTTTTTAAATTTTAAAGCAATCGATTTATGTTATAAACACTCACATTAAAAAAGATAACAACAACTACTCATTTGGGAATTTCTTATCTAAACATAGTACAATATTCGAATAGTAAACTTAAAAATTGTGTTTACATAAAACAAAAATTTTATTTTATTTTCATGAATACGAATAGAAATTTCGGGTCAGCTCAACCATAAATCTTTAAGCACAAAATTCTATAGCTATCAAATTTAATCAAACATAATTCAATTAGTAGTTGTGCATTTGCTCGCATAAAAAGCAAGTTCAAAGTTAACAAAACATTATGAATAAAAGCAAATGACAATAGACTACATTACACATTCATATTTAATGATGTGCATTGTAAAAGCAGTGGAACAATCAAATAGGATACGATCCACTTATCAAAATGTCCGTCAAAATTCCCCCTCACAGTCTTAGATTAATTAAAGTACTCTGCTTACATAGTCATTTTTAAAGTTGCTTTTTCAGAATGAGTTGCTATCACTCAAAATATCTTCCACGATATACAGTACATGATTATTACCATCAAAATACACATAGTGTACTTGTACATCATAATAACCTAATTATCAAAGCATTATTAATGTGTGCTGTACAGTATACAAGTTAATGGAAATTTTTTGTTGTGCAAATAACGATATCTTGATATAAACGCTTATGTTCCTCGATTAATTCAGAGTCGATATCTCAAGCCATATAATTAATGGTAAGGTTAAAGCGATTAATTTGACATGCATCGCTTCATCCGTTAATTTAATAGCATTTTGAATTGGGTTAGAGAGAGGGTCATTGAACGATCTATTCCGGTTCCTTTGATTTAGTTGGCCAACCACTGTAGATATCAACTAACTCTCCCTTTTCTCCCCATTCTACTACGACTGTATGCATAATCAATCCATATCTCATTTTGTTGAGAGTAAGTTAAGCCTATAATTGAAACAAAAGTGTGATAGTGGGAGTGGGAAGAAGAATTGAAATCGACATCGGAAGAGTGTAACATCCTTTCATTGTGATCAGTAAATAACACCGAACCACCCACTTCACAACCGAATCACCGCTTATTCTTCTGTTAAAATTCGTTGTTTGGTTAAATTAAATTTGGTGGTAGTGGTACTAATAATGGTCATCCTCAGTTCAACTTATTCCAGAACATAAATTAAGTATAAATTAGCTGCAGAATGCTCGTATAAGCTATTCATAAACGATACAAGTGGCTTGCCATTATCAATTAATAGCCATTCATGTCGTTAAACCGGCCGTAGCAATGCCAAATAATAATACAGTACTGTACATGTAACTTATATGTTGCGCGGATTTCTATATACAGAGTGACTCCAATGTCATTGGTCTTGTATTATCCGATAACGCAAGATCTTGTCGTGTAATATTTTATCTTTCATAATTATCTACAAATTCATTAAATTATTTTAGTAGCATTTTTTATCATGAAATGTTACGAAGCATCCTTAATGATAATTTCATTAGATTAATTTCAACTGTCTTAATAAAATCAAAATGATCAGTTAAATAATCTTTACTAAAACTAAATTAATTGCGGTAATGTATCAACTTAATTGAATGCATAAAACTAATTCATAAGCTTCATTTTTTATCGATTTTGAACTATTTTTTTATCTTTTTTAAATTTTCTATTACGAGTTTTTGTAGGCTTCATTAATTATAGTAATTAAATGTTCAATAACAGCATTCAAAGTTATCCGCTTATCACAAACTACACATTAACATATTTTTAAAAAAAATCTTATTAAGGATATTTTATTAAAAAAAAATTGTTAACCAAAAAAAAAAGTCATCGAACAAGCTTAAGTTATCTGAAAATATGAAACTCCAAATGGTCATTAATAGGTGATCAAAAATTATCAATAATCTCTAAACATTTTTTGGGTGAGATTTTATAGCGAATGTTGCTACTGTATAAAGTGTTTGCCGTTTCAGTAAAAGTATAATAGGCACAGGGGTAAGAGATAATTAATTATACTGCCTCAAAACAACAATCTTCCAAGCTGTCTTTTATCTGTTTTCGTGAAAGGGCATCTACTGTGTACATGTGTGCAGCAATGTAAACGATGGCTACCTAAATGGCTGTCAGCTGCTTCATTAGATTCCCTTTTCCTAGACACATCTTCCCTTTCCATTTTCTTATAATTTTACCATCATCATCTAGCCGTGCACACACCCCAAAAACAATAAATCCGTCTGTATAAAAAAATAAACGATCGGTCTGATACAGCAGAGACAAATGAAAAGTAACGTATCTCAAGGGAGATCGGTTAAAATAACATTATTTTGGGGAAGAATATTGCATTGTTGAAACATCTGTGCACCAATGAACATGGGGAAAGTCGAAGACAAGTTTGCGCTGATCATACATAAATTATCAGTCATCGATCCAAACCAGCTATTTTCTGGTCATTTTATCCATCAAAGACATCTCACTTGAACAGTCATTAAGAAACTGTAGATTGCGGAAATAGCAGATGACGATATAAGAAATAGATTTTCGTTAACTTTTCCGAACAGTAACGATTCAAAAAATAAAGCACTATGAAAATGTAACAACCAAAATGCTCCGATTAGTGAAACTTTCAAAGCATCGGTAGTGCTATAGCCTAGAATGGAAGATACTGAAATGTTTTGAACTTCTGTATAAGATTACTGTAAACCAAATATGGTCAGTGTAGCGATTACAGTACGGTTATTACACTCAAACAGTTACCATCACGTATTATAGACATGAAATCCTTGTCCAGCTTTATTTTAAAATTGAGAAATGTCAATACTTGACAAGGGAACTACAGCCTTAAAAACATTTGTCTAATCTAAAGTAGTGCATTAGATTTTGATTAATCTTTCAACTAAACTGCTTGCTAGTCACTAATAACATAAGTTCATTGTGAATAAACAATACAAGAACATACTCGTACTGTTAGTTTATAAGATGATAATTTTTGAAAAAGTGTAATACAGTAATAACCTTACATAATCATTCACTGTCGGTACAGTATTGAGACAAGTAACTTAACTACTGTACTAACTAAAGTTTTATACGAATGTATATAAGTCTTATATACATTCTTGATTCTCATAAACGATTACAATAAGTTAATCTTACCTTGAATAAGTTTGAGTTTCCAAACTTTGGTTTCTTTACTCAAGAAACTTATAGCCATAATTTCACAAAAGACCGCTGATGAAGAAATACACCGTAGTAGCATTACACACACGTTGTGATCTTCACCAAATAACTGTTATTTGTGAGTTGTGCTTCGAGATTGTATACTTTTTGATTATTCGGATCAAATGTTAACATATAATACGGATGTTCACTATTCGGGAGATTTATCTTCTACAATTAAAATTTCAACATGGCTTCTTGAGTCCTTGAGGCGGTTTGTTGTTGTTAGGCGGTTTGCGTATAACAATGTTCTATGAGTTGAGTCATTAGACATTTGTAATATTTTTACTCGTATTTACTGATTAACCATCAATTTAAACTAAGTCTATTTTAAATTCTACTTATTGAAGATATCTTTGTTTGTTACGCGTTGATTTAAAACTCGCGGATAAAAGCAAGTAAACAAGGTAACGCTTTCAACAACGGCCAACTGCCTGCCGTCTGCTCGTCTCGATCAGCTGTTTACAACATTGTCTTTGGTTGTGGTTGATTTTCTATTTACTCGTCTTTCGACTAATTTTAATCATTTTTAACTAGGTTAAAGAAAATGGAGGTTATTGTTGATATACTTTGTGAATTTTTGGAGGTAGCTATCAATAATATCTTATATATTCGTCGTATTTATCCTCAAGGTATCTTTGTAAAGAAGAAAAAATATGGTATTCCTGTACAGGTAAAAATTAATGAACAGTTCTTTATAACTGTATTGTTTTATTAATCGTTAGTTACTTGTTTTTTAATTTAATAAATCCTGTAGATGTCCGTTCATCCAGAGTTAAACTATTACGTGACCAACTGTATAAAGAGCATGAAAAGCAAGTTCTTAGCTGATGAAGTTCAAGCAGTCGTCGTTGCTTTTATAGAAGAATCTACGCAAAATATTGTACAGCGTTTTGTCATTGAATTTAGTGAAGTTCAAAAAGCAGTTAGACAATGGTAAACTTTTGTTTATTTTTTTTTGTTTGATTGGGTTATTCTTTAATGTTGGTTTTCGCTTGTTTAGTGAACACAATTTGACAGCTGTTGAAGAAGTGTTACGATCATTTTGTGTCAAAATAGCGACTTGTAGCGATGAATTAAAGCCTTTGCCCAAGGGTACAGTATAACTATGGCATAAAAAACTGATTTAATTTGATTTAAATACAATGTTATAGGGTGTTGCTTTAAGCTGTTTATACATACACGTTCTCTGAAACCATTACAATCAACTTCAGTTTCTGACCCAACAAAAGTGCTTAAAAACCATTTTAATTATAAAAAAGAATAAAATCTAATATTAAGTTATTGTTAGAATGTCTTATGGATTGAATCCGAGAGTAGCCGTGCAAGAATATCGAATCCTGTAATAACTCCAATAAGATCAACTGACAATACAATTTTACAGGTGAGGTTTCTTAAGTTTTTATGCACAAAATTACATTAACTTTTTTCTTTACAAAATAGATGCAGTTATTTGTGGAAACCGACAACCAAATACAACTTGGATAATATTTTAGGTGCTTTCTTGTAAAATATACAATCATCGGGGGGAAAAAAGCTTTAGCAGTAAACCATGATAATTATGAACAATTCAGTCAAGAGGAACGATACGTGTTCATTAAAAACCCAGACAATATTATAGAGAAAAATATTAATAACGATGGAGATACTGATCTTGATGAAGAAGCAGCTCTCATTTCAGCCAATTTATATGAAGTTGAAGAATGATAAGTAACTTCCCTGGGCTGTCCTTTGCAATGTTGACGATTGGCACCAATACAAGCAGCATACGCCATAGCATGTGGAATGTAATTTTGTTCAACAACCGAATGAAAGAGATGCGACATGGGACCTCGTGCGTATATAGCTACATCTTCACCTCCATGGGTTTCCTCAGTTTGATGAACAGCTACTTGAGGAGTGAAATTTCTGTCGTCTAGAATACAATCAAAACTTGAAATTTGGTCACATTTCAAATTAAACGCTAAGTTTACCAGTTTTTACGCTCTTCAAATTAGCTCTGTGACTACCGTTGTTTGGATATCCAGGACCATTTGTGTACATGAGAGTGGTATAAGTCATATTGTCCATATCCGATATGTCAGCCTTACCTTGAAAAACAAGAAAGTTTCTTAAAACTTTACAATGAAGATTAAAGGATGCGATCGTAGCCAATGAATTACTTAACATTAATTGAATAAAATTTTAAATATTTTTGAGTTTTAATGAAATTGAAAAATTGTGTATTTTTGTCAATGTAATAAAAGTGGGTTATTATCGACTGTAAATGTATATATAGTTAATCCGATATTGAAGAACATTTTAACGTTCAGTGGCCCTACCTAAAATAGGATTTCCTCTTTGGGGATATCCATTAATTGTCATTACATGGGAATGATCCGCAGTTACAACAATAAGTGTATCTTGTTCATCCACCATATCAACAGCTACTTTAACAGCCTCACTGAAAGCGACTGTTTCTTCCAAAGAACGTCTTACCAGAGCATCATGATGGGCATGGTCAATTCTCCCACCTTAAAAAGTAACATGTTATAAAATGGTTTAACTTGTTTTAATATTTTCTTTTACCTTCAACAAATAAAAAGTATCCTTTGTCTGATTTTCTTAAAATTTCGATAGCTTTTTTGGTCATTTCTACTATACTTGGCTGACCATTTGGGCTATCATCTCGATCCCCTTCATACTGCATGTGATGATCGTCAAACAGACCTTTTCAGTTTACAACTGTTTTAGTTACAATAATCGATCGCAATTGATTTTAGTTTTATACCGAATAAATAGTCGGTTGTCCCCGAATCGGCTTGTTCAAACTCTTTTTTATTGAACACTAATTGTGCATTTTGTCCTATTTTACTTTCTTTCCAAAATTTTCCCAAATTTCTGCCATCCTTTCTTCGTCCCATGGTTTTTGGAACGGTTGTTCCTTCTGGATAAAAGTATTTTCGTCCTCCGCCCATAATCACCTTAATGTGATTCCCAGGTTCATCTTCAACTAATTGTCTGGCAATATCTTTGCATTTTGTACTGTTTTCAGGCATCAGATCATCGGATTCCCAATCTCTAAAGGCCACATGAGCGTACAGACCAGCTGGAGAGGCGTGAGTAACTCTGGCGGTAGTGACAAACCCAGTGTCTTTCCCTACAAAGACAAAGGCACAACATTTGTATTGAAAATCAATATTTCGTTTATTTTTTAAATACACGTTTAACGCCTTACCTTCCATTTGGGCCCATTGTAGAATAGATGTTACTTCATTTCCAAAAACCGATTCACAGTTTTTGTGAACAACTTTCGCTGATACACCAATCGTTTCATACTTAGATTTCACTCCACATAAATAAGCAGTTGCCGTTCCAGCTGAGTCAGGTACTTGCTTGTCCACATTATAAGTCTGAAGAAAAAAATCAACAAAAATTCAATTAAATTTAACAACCTATTTATGTCATTTGTCGGTCTCTTAAGACAAATGGGTCAGCACTCAGCATCATATAATAACGCAAAGTATTTTAATCAATTTTCCCTTAACAACCTTGTTTGTTGAAATAATCTATAATAAAAATTCAAACGTAGTTTTTTGATATTTCTCGTGTATAATTATATACTGTATGCAAAACAAGTTATAACCGAGCTTATTATGGATGCATTAAATATAAAAGCAATAAAAATTAATTACAAATCTGATAAAACAGATTTTTTAATCATAACATTTCTTGAACGTTGCATAAATACCAAGTATTATGTCATTTTATTTTAAATAATAAATTAATTCAGGTTTACTGTTATTTAAATTTTAAGCGTTACAGCTTTTTACCACAACGTACCTTCACCAATCCAACATCTGGAAATTTTTCAAACTCTAAAAATCCTTCTTCTCCAGGACGATTTTTCTGTTGGCCTTGAAAGATTCTTGCTGCTGTTACCGTGGATACTCCCATTCCATCTCCAAGAAAAAATATAAGATTTTTTGCCACATTTTCATTGTATTTCACTTGGATTTTGGAGGTTAAAGTATCTTGCGCTGCGCTGAACCAGTAGTCGCCGTTTTCTAAACATGTATACAAGTAATTTAAAATCAGAAATAGTTACAGTAGCAATCATTTTAAACCTCATAAATTTCAGTGTGTCAATTAATTCAGCAGTTAGTATCATGTCAAGTTAAAAATAGAATTATTAACTTTTGGTCAGACATATCGCTATACCAACATTTTTATACGTGCCTATTTTCACGAAATAAAACCTGGTATTTATCGTCAATATGGTGCTAAATTTCGATGCAAGTTTTCATAAGATATTAATTTCTACACTTTAAATATAGGTTACAATAATTACGATTCAACACATAATTATATATATTGCTACAATATTTCATACAGTATATAAATGAAACAAAGCTGAAAGTTATTTGAATTAAAATAAGGGATGTATTTTTATTACAATATTATTAAACGATTAGTGGTACAGTAGGCTACTTCAAAGAAAAAATAATTTTAAAACTTTTATAGGATAAATGCTAATTTATAAAATGCGCATTTATTTTGAAAAATTTGTTTATAAATTCTAAGAAAACTCAAAATAAGTTACCGTAATAAATTGAATATAATAGAAATGAGGAAATACAAGTTAAACCACTTGACTAATGGAAAAAAAAAATTTGAATTATAAAGTAATCGTTTAATCATTTTAATGTTAAATTTCATAATCATTTCATTTGTTTGTTACATTTCTTCGAATGTACTGCAAGTTACACTGTACGTTTACATTATAGTGTAATTTAAAGTTTCGATGAACTTTATTGCCAGCAACAATATGAATCAGTCATTCCATATACTGTAACTGCCTAAAATGATAAAGTATACTGTAGAGTAACTTGAGCAAGTTGATCAAATTTACAATTCAAACAAAAAATCTCAATGCAATACTACTTAATGTAAGTTTAGAAACAGTATAAAACTATACATTCACATTACTAAAGCGTTAATAATGAAACATGAATGCACAGTTGCAAACTACTACATAACTTAAAAGTATTGTAGTGGTAAATGCACATTGTTAAATTATTTCTCAGAATTTATGAATCTTATGAGCTTTTAAACAATTTGTTTATCGTACCATACTGTAGCTGATTACACTAATAAACAGTATAATACAGTATTTCAGGCAATTTAATATTCTGTACTTCTAACTTATGTTATTTAATTCAGCGTAATACCGTAAACTGTAATAATATATGCTATTCCATATAACGCAAAAAAAATTATCTAACTTATAAAAAGTTTTTACATACAGTACCATTAAATAACTGTAAAAAGAAATACAGCGGTATAAAATATACAAGTGTAATCGTGTAGCTTAGCGGCCTAAAATGACTTAAGTTATTGGTCAACGAATTTTACTTTCAATTTAAGTCAAATTTCAAATTTTATGCTAAATATGATCTATTCAAATGAAAAAAAAAAGTTTGGTTTTTAACCTTTTGACCCCTTGACCCAATCCTTTAAAAATTTATTTTTTTGTTGCGACCTACTGTACGCTTTTTTAATTACAGTATGTGCTGTCTGTGTAACTGTATTAGTCTTTGTCAGGCCTGGTTAAACCAGACAAATATGAGGACATACTGCATAAATTCAATAGTAAATCAAAGAATTTTAACAAAATATAACATTTATAACAGTCTGAATTTGTATGTAGACCTAATAAATACATATAGTAAACGAGT
The DNA here is from genome assembly GCA_013389785.1 of Helicorthomorpha holstii. Classification (NCBI taxonomy): domain Eukaryota; kingdom Metazoa; phylum Arthropoda; class Diplopoda; order Polydesmida; family Paradoxosomatidae; genus Helicorthomorpha; species Helicorthomorpha holstii. Next base: position 7,784,832 of record JAAFCF010005748.1, on the reverse strand, counting down.
TAGTGATCATAAAAAGACGATTTATCTTGTAAAAATAATATTTCAATTTTTAAAAATTGCTCATGCAATTTGCATTTATCACTAATTAAACGCACAGCAAGCTCCAGTTCATAAAAATAAATCATCACATTGAACTAGGATGTAATTCAAATATGTACAGTGTACTTAACATACATATGCGAGTATGAATACAACACGTAATTTACAATAAATGTCATTGTCAATGTGATAATGTACCCTCTTTATATTATTTACTAAATTGTACTTGTGAGCTAAACTGTAATAGTTTGTCCTTGCAAAAAGTCACGGTTGCCTGTCTTTCTATACATTAACAACAGTGGTCGACACACCACAACAATTTATTAACATTATACAGTATACTGTACTATCCAGTCATGCTTTTAAAACGACAAATTTGTATGCGCTTTAAATTGCCGAGATATCTTTTTTTTATTTTAAAACGTTTTGTAGTTTCATTTGTATTACAATTTAATTGCAGTTTTCAACGTTTGATTTAGACAAGATAACTAAATACTTAACCATGTTTCAGTTTATAAGCATTGTAATTTGTGTCATTTTAAAAAACTAGTGACGCAACATTAAAACATTATTAAAAAGGGGTGTGTGTGCCATGGAGAGAAAGAGAAAGATAGAAAAAAATGAGACTACGAGAAGTTTTCACCGTATCATTTACAATTCATCCAATTTAATGCATTGCGCCATTAAAAACACTACAAAAAGCTTCGGCGGAAGTCGACACTTTTCCATGCAACAAAATTTTGCTCTACAAAATATTTCCTGTGTTTAACGCAATTGCAAATGTTTGCAATTCCCTACAGCTTCAAATGAGTTAATCTAAATGATAGTTTTTAATCTTGTAAAAAAATGGCAATTGGTGACCATGGTGAAAACCCTGCTGTCATACTGTATGCATTTAAACATTTTAGTTCACGTATTAATTCACGAAATAGTTATTTATTTGTAAGAAAGCACGGCCTTTACAATAGCCTTTAATTACTATTTACATACGAGGCCATTTAAATTTCAAAAAAAATAATAAAAAAAGAATCCAAGCTACAATATATAATTAAATATAAGATACCATAAAAAATTAGCAACATGGTAACACCAATTTCGAAGTCTGATAATGTCAAAATAGCCAACTAAAGTTTTAGCCTCAAAAGGTTTTGGCTGTCACTCAAAAAAACATTACATCAAAAGTTTCTGCCTCCAAAAATGTCGTTTGTGTCGCAAATCAATTTCTTTTTGATTGAAGCGTACAATGTGGATTAATGGGTCACATTCAGTAATAGTCATCGTAATTATGCTTAAGTACAATATAATCAAATATTTAAAGAGTTTCAAATGACTTGTTTATTGTTGGAGCTGTACTTTTTAATCAAGGACAAAAATCGATTATTTTACAACACCTTCGTAATAGTCATGGACTTTCCACGATTCTTTTTTTATCTTTATATCAAAATGCTGCATCAGTTTGATACACAATTCAATGAACGACGCAATTAGCATTAGCTGTCACGTCAAAGGAATTTTTAATTAAAAAACATAAAATGTAACTGCTAAACTACTGTTTTCATTCTTTTACTAGAGCGGCCAAACAATACCACAAAAAATAAAATAAAAAACTTATTTCGAGGTAACCTTAATTTCACATTTCAAAATTTCATTCCTTTTGAAGTTTGGCAAGGCTTTCAATTTCTAATTGCAAAAAAAAAACTGCTGAGTTTGCATATTACGTTATACGGTAACAGTACATGTATATGCATAAAGTTTCGATCAAAATAAGTAAAAAAAACTTGCAAACACTTATTAATTAGAAAGTTTTTGAACTATGCGACACTTTAATTAGAAATCTAATTAACGGTTTTGTTGATAATACAAGACATAGTGATGAATAACGCATAGCATTCAAATGATTCAAACACCTGTTTGTAGATGACATAAAAAAGAATCGACTCGCTTTTATCTTTAATAATGTCATTCCAACTCGCATGGGATGTAATCATCTTAATTATTGTTTTCCTATACATTAATATAACCATTAACCATGATTACAATCATTACTTTTGTCCTTCATCAAAGGGTTAGTTATCCTTTCTCGAATTTGATGATCACCATAAAAATGCCATAAAGACTTAAATAGATAATTTGATCCTAAATTCAAGAATGTGTTGCTATTTGTCAATAGAACAAATTGTGAACAGTGGTGATAAATTTATTTGATCAGTGACCATCGCTATATGTTGTGATTACTATGACAACTAAACTGATTTGAGTTTAGAAATGTTTTCATTCGATTAAAGCAATCAAAAACACATTAACAAAAAAAAAATTATAAAGTATAAATATTATAAATAATGTACAGTAATAATATACCAAAACGATTATGGTTTAAACATCAAGTTTTTATATTTTGTTTAAAGTTAATTAAATTGCGTTTTAAAAGCCAATTGAAATTTTAATTGCTTCAATAACCAGAATTCATGCATCATTCATTTTCTTATTACAACATTTTATTATTTCAAGATAAGCTGTAAACCACTTTATTGTATAAATAACCGTGAAACTTTTATTCTAACTAATTTGAGAGGATTAAGACGAGTAGTTCAAAGTCAGTGTCTTATTACATAATAAAATACTGTAGATAGTTTTATACAATTTTAATGGTTATAGCTACATTGATAACCTCTATGAACTTGCAATTGCCCACTGAAATTGAAACTACTGACCTTCTGCAGTGCCCATGAAAATATTATCGATGCACTGTAAATGCAAAAAGCAATCACTATTAATCCTATGCTAAAATGAAACTATTAATCATATTTCAATTTCAAAAATGACCCAAATATTTGTTAACGTTATATACAGTAGCATGTTTATACCGAGTGAGTTATTGCTAAATATTTAGCAAGTAATCTTAGTTAATGAGATGCTTGTCATTAATTTTTTATCCTACACTAATTCATTTAATGTAGGATAAAAATTGCATGATGAATATTTGATAATTTAATCGATAAAATACGGTATTAAAAACAGCAACTGATGTTGATCTTAATACTTTTGTTAAGCTATCTCAACTTAATTGTATTTCAAAGTAATGCTAAAAGTTGATAAAAGTTTTCAGCTAATTGCTTTAATTAAACGTATCCATTAATTTTACCGTCGCGTCTTCAATTACACACATTAATTGTCTGCGCAATTAATTCTTGTCTACTAAACATTTTTTTTTTTGCTGATACAGCATAAGCAAGATGATGGATTGTTTAGCAAATAAAGCACAAAATCAGATAAACGTTTAATATTAAATGTGCAATTTACTAAGAAATAAGATGCTATGCTTTAACATTAGAACAACAAGGTTGAGAATTGACTCACTCGAATCACTGAAACTTTCAGCATTTCTTTACGAAGAAATTTCATTAGTGTGCATAAACTTATTTAAAAATGACACTTTTAAAGACGTCAAGTAAATTACCATGACAACTTTAACAAATAGCGAAAGAAATGTGATCGAAATTGCAACACTCGCATCAAGAAATGACGTTTTTAATATGACAATTTAAATATTCTAAAAATGGTCATCAATCATGAATATCAATTACTCAGTAGTACAATATGTTCAATTACTGCTAATATTTCATAATCATCAAAGAAATAATTTCCACTATTTCCTTCCTTATAAAACATATTTCCTAGCAATGTCAATTAACTGATGAATACTCTCCAATGACGAAATCGATAATATTTGCCTTGCTAAATTAATCGAATGCCATTAGGATTGTGGGATTAAAGAGATTTCACAACGTAAAACAGGGCACAGTACAAACTATACAGAATGCCGTAAAATGTTATGTGATCGTTCACCTTGTTTATGACTATACACCACATGCGTAACAATGTAATACTGTACTTTTAATAAAATGCGGTAAGGTAGCGAAGTTATTATAGCAAAAATCGCTATATTAATTTTCAGTATACTTAATAAAATTTTTAACAGAAATTTTTTTGATCAAATTTATTTTTAAAGCATTAAATTCTACTTTTATAATAAAAATTTAAATATTCTGTGTATAAAACATGTCATGCGATAACTGTAATGATAGCATATAAAACTAAACTCCACGCTCTCGACATATAATAAAAATCCAGTATTTAAATAAAATTGTGATCTACCTGATACCACACGACTGCAATAAAAACTGCTTTTTTTTTTTTTTTTCGTAAAAGTAAAATTCTTATCGTTCTTGTTAAGTAAATACCGTATCTTATAGAGTAAAAGTTGCCATTAAATATTGAACTTTTGCACTTTCACTCACTGCACTTGATATACTGAAAGTAACAGTCTATTTGCATTAAATATTTGTCACCATCAAAACTAAACAAGCACATTGCCACATTGGACTTTCATAAAATAAAAGTGCACTTCATTGTTTCACAATAGCTGACAATCATTATTTTAAAAGATTTCCTATACAACGTGCACAAAAGGCAAAATTTCAAATAGTTGCACAACAAAATACAATTTCAATCAATATACATTTTCATTTAACAGTGCAATTGCATAAATTTTACATGAAAAACCTGATATAAAATTTGATAAAGTAATATCTGTTGAATACAAATGTGAAAAACGTTTTCACAAGTTCAAGTTCATTCTCACAACCTAATGATACATTTTTCTTGTATCAGATAAAAGTAAACAACATGGTTCAAGAAATTAACATAATATGCAATTTAAGTTACCCTAATTAGCATATATAGTTACAATCTAAAGATAATAACTTAGATGTTTAAACAGATTTGTGATAACGTGTGGGAAGACTCGTGATTGAAACGTGTTACAAGTTCGAAAGACAATAATAGTAATTTATGATTTAAAAAACCGGAAAATAATTTCAAGTTCACAGCTTGTTTTGTTACCTTCGTCTGGTAGAAGATGAATGGCGCAGTTCACGTTATGCATAACAAATAAAAACACGACAAAAAACCGCGTGTACATCATATTTTATAACTTTAAAAATTAATATGCTTGTATAATTCTTAAAACTTGTTGACCGTTTTGCCAAAAAAAAAAATTTTTTTTTCCACTTTAAAAATATTGACACTCCATTGACTTTTATAAAATTACATTTAACCGACTCGCTGAATAAAACGATAAATCTAAACAAGTTTTCAGACTTAATTTTGTTAAAATTTAAAAGTTGCTTTTACGAAACTGACGTGCATGAATATAATAGCACGTAAGAGATAGGAGCGATAAGCGACAGTTCTTAACGGCACCGAGGTTCAATAGCGAGTGACCTGCAATGAACAAAATGGTACTAAACTTAGCCGATGAAGCGGGGAATTTAAAATTTTCTTTCTACAGAAATGCTATGTAATAGAGGCAAAGCTGCACCACATTCTTCACTCTCATTGGCTATAGACCAAACGATAGTCGCTTCAACTTGTAATAGCTGTCATGACAACTCCACCCAATCATTATTCAATTTCTTTCGTCCAAAATAATACTGTAAATAGGAGCTTGGACATGTGCCCGTTGCTTCAATCACACATTAAAAATGATGTTAAAAAATAAACAATAAACGTAGCCGACTTCCAAAACATTTTTTTTTGCTGCCAGAACGGATTTAATTTTAATGATGTTCAATTTTATTGTTTTGCGTTAGCCAAATTAAAACATTCACTGTAAACCATTGCATTTCGAAATTTCAAACTATTTTAAAACAAAGACTAATTTCGAGAAAAGGTGTGAACATGCGCTGCTACTTCAACTAAAAAGTTCCAAATAAATATAACAAATAAAAATATGCATTCTCATTCAACTTTGCTGTAGTATTTTCTTAGACTAAACAAAAGCGAACCATAGAATGTATTCTGCATAAGCACGTATACAATTGTGGAGTTCACAGATTGACCCCATAATTTTAACGAGTTTTATTAAAACAAGTTCTGTTTTACAAAATTGCGGTCATTGCATGTGCAAAAAATTTCATGTGAAATGCAACTTTGATCAATTAAAAAAAGCAAGGCACTTGACGCCGTAGGCTAAGACAGGTACAGTACTCGATAAAAAAAACCAAAGTTAACTCTTACATAAAAAAAAATCACACAGGTCAAGGTCTTTAGCACCTTTACAACTTCGTTTATCGTTAGTACAGGCTATAGCAACTTGCAGAAATTTATTTAAGCTTTTCTTATTACACTCTTATAACGAGAATCAATGAGAATCAAAAAAAAAATAAAAAAAAGTGACCAATTCCTACTTCGCTTCACAAAATATTTGATAAGAAACATAAACATACTATACTATGAAGAGATTACTAGTAAAAGATAAAAAAAACTATCACACAAGTGCATCAATGTATGCAGATTCATGATATTTTCAAAAATAATTGTAAATTATGATTTTCATTGTACAATTATACGAGTTTGAAAAAATGTTAAAAGCAACATACTGGTTTTCCAGTTCTGATAAATAAGGTGAAAGGATACCTACTGAAACGATTTTATCTGGCAGAGGTTGCTGCATCACAAGTGATGAGCAATAAACAATGACTTTTACATATTTTTTGATTTGCCCTCGAAATGTAAGTCTTATCTTACAATGCATTTAACAACATTAAAACTTACTGTATTATCGACTTACAAAGTTGTGTTGATGCACACAAACATTATGGCTTGTTATAAAAACACAAAAGAAAATCTAATGCCACCTCTTACAAATAGATATCACAAATTAGCATCGATTTTGTATACGACAATAGTTCTCTATAAATATGAGTAACTAAACACACTAATAAATATTACTCAAACATTTACTGTTTAGCGTACCTTAGCAATACCGTATATTCATTCAAAAATTGTGTTTCCTCCTCTAGAGTAAAATCCAAGTAACTATCATCATAGTTGGTTTTTGACATATCTTTTTTCAACCGCTTAAATGCTGCGTTTTCAGCTTCTTTTATTGCAGCGCTTTCATCTTCTTTTAATGCTGCGTTTTCCGCCCCTTTAAATATTGCGTTTTCAGCGTCTTTTAATGCTGCGGTTACAGCTTCTTTCACAGCATCTGATTCGAAAGTTTTGGTAATCACTAAAATTTATTCCAACAATATTTAAACCTTAAATTTAAACTTACCATTGGTGCTAGAAGTTGAGGCGTTAGAGTCGTTACCTGCTGCGGCGCAAAGTCCTCCACTTTCTAATAATTCCAACACCGCTTTCTGTACATCCCCACCATGTTTTTTCAAACAGTTTATAGCCGCGTCTTTAATGAATCCACAGTTCATTACCTGCATGAATTAATCAATTTTAATTCAAAATCTCAAGCAAATTAAAGCGTTAACAATATATATTAACTTACTTGTTCAATCTGATCTGGAGTTGCGTCGTAGTTTGAAGCATCAAGTTTCAATAAATCAGGCTGTTCTTGAATGATCTAAATAAAGTACTTTTATAAGCTACATTGAAAATAATTCAAGTTTATAACACTATAGTTATTTATTATGTTGCAATTCAAAAGAAAGTACTGGTAATCAGAAAATAAACAATCATTCTTCTGATTGTAAGAATACAAAGAATTTACCTGAACCGCTAAAGAAATATTATTGTCAGAGTGTTTCAAGGCTACAACGGCAGAGTGATGCGGATAACCCATTGATAACAAAAGATTGTAATGCTGAGCATTAACCCTGTAAAAATATTTTTAATACAAATTAACCCATCTAAATTAGATTTTGTAAGTAATTATAACCATTCGCCATTTGACGTTTTCCCTAAGGAAGTACTAAGTCTTTTTAATCTTGCTTTTTCCATTTCATCTTTAATTAATTTCTCACGTTCCTACACGTTCAAAAGGATGAAAATAAAAGAAATGAACTACCGGGTAATCTATAACAAAACTAGAGTCAATACCTTTTCTTTGTTCAACAAATAGTCTACAGCCATTTGTACATCACCACGACAACTACGCAATGCCATTCTAGCTTCACTGGATGAATAACCCAACGCCATTACTATTTTAAAAAAATGAAGTCAGTTCGTTGCAACAACAACAAATTAATATACGATACCTTCGGATAACTTTTCATCATTAACAGCATAGCGTTCTAAGTCTGACTCTACCTTTTAAAGATTATAAATACCGTTACTGACTAGAATAACTCTTAGATTTGTTAAACAATTTTACTTCTTTAAAAATACGTTCTGCAACTTTCCATTCACGCTGATAAAATGCACCAACTCCTTTCAACAATTTCAAGCGAACAAACAAAACTTCCTCGCATTCTGCGCTACCCTAAATAGAAAAGTTGCATAACTTAACTTGTTACTTTACAGGTATTGAACTACAAAAACAAACCTTAACTTTCACCACCCGTTGCATATTTGGCCCATAAATTTTGTTCAAGTATTTCTCGCATGTTTGGACTCTCTTTTCTGATAAAGTATAAATAAAAATACAAGATAAAGTATTCTATAGTATAAACACTAATTATTACTTACCAGCATCCGGAAGATCTTCAATGCTTCCCAAACATAAATAACACCATGCAATGTCCATACAAAGCAATGCATAATTGTCAACACTCTCTAATAGGTCAGATTTACACTTCCTACAATAAATAATTTCGATCATACTCAATAAAAAAATAAATATATATTGCAAAATATAAATTACAGTGCTTTACACGAATTACGAAAATTATTGTAAAAGATTTAAAATGACAGTAATTGTGAAACATATAAAGCATCATACATTAAAGTTAGAAGCCCACATCAGAAAGCTCTATAAAAAATAAGCTAAAATAAATATAAATAAAAATAATTACTGAAATTCTTTATCGGCTTCCAATAAAAGTAGAACCGCTTCAGTGTAGTTTTTTCTAGCTATAGCCGATTTCCCTTTTTCATTCAAAATCAAAGCCAAAGTAAGAGCCTAAACAATAATCCGTCACAAAAAAGCAATAACAGCAATTGTTTTAGAAAACACTTACTGTCGGTGCATAATCTACCATAAATTAAATATAATTCGAACTTTGCAATAAATACATGCAATAATATTATTAATGGCAAATAAATGAGATAATAGTAAATTTGAATAACCATCACCAGTTAGATATGCACAGACATTACCGCATAATCTTGTATTAAACGTCTTTACCTTTCGCTCGTGTTTGGGAATCTCGATTGGTCTATTATTTTGATCAGCTATTTGCATCATAGAATCGTCTGATTTAGCTGCGTCCAAAAATGAAAAAATATTACTAGTAAAATATAAAACGAAAATCAACAATAATGTATGCCCTACCTGCTTGGTTAGCTAAAAGTTCAGCCTCATCTCTTGCATTGTTTACACTCGAACTGGTACTTGCACTAGTCGATTCTTTTGAACTTTGCAACAATAATGCCATTATCGACGATGTAACCTAAACAAAACAATTAATATCATTTAAAAAATAAGCTAAATAATTAGTACTGTAATTTTTTGATCCTCCAGCGATATATCATCTGTAATCAATCGACCACTAGCTATAAGCTTCACTTTATCAGAGTCAACACCACACTGCCGAGCCACTTCTTGTCTAAGGAAAGACCCTTTGACATCAAGTTTTGTTTCAATAAAAACATATTTTCTTTCTTTCTACAAAATATAATAAAACTTTATTAAGAAGAAGAATACAAAAAAAAAAACCATCACTTACATCACTCTTTTTATCGACGATCTTAATTTTTAAATTAGCTAAAGATTTTGAAAGAAAGTGATTTCTTGATGCAAAACGTTCATAAGAAGAATTTCTCAAAGAATCGATAGCTTTCGTGACATCGTCACTTGGTAGACCCAGTTCTTCAGCATAACGTTTTTTAAGTTCCTTTTAAAGCATGAAAAAAACTTCAGAAATAAAAAAAATTTAATGGTAAAAATAGCAAAATACCAATGTGAACTCAGCCTCCTTTCCATCTTCATAAGAGTATGGTGGAAGCCACAGCTTGATTCTTTCTCCGTTAAGTTTATGTTTAATCAAAGTTAAGATATTCGACTCCGAAAGTTCCTTACTCATTCTTAAAATCAACAGATGTTCTGAAAACAAACATAGCAAATTTTTACCAAAATGTTCAATAATCATAAACTGGTAAAACATACATAATGCATTGTTAATAACGTATCTCACTAATACTCTATGGTTATATTCTTGAATTTCTTTTTTTAGTAAAAACACAGTTACTGCAAGTTATATATCAGTATTCAGTAGTAACGATATCAGATATAACACTACATTAATAGAGTGTTACTGTATATTAATAATGTTCTCAATTAAACAATCACTGCTATAGAAATAAAGTTTAAGTTAGCTATTTAAGTTGTAGATGTGTTCAAAAACGTCTTAATCGAATATAATCAGTAAGTTATGTTTCACATATAATCACAGTCATAGTTTACCAAACAAAAAAAAAAAATACACACATTAAACAAAATTCATAGGACAAGGTATTTGTTGGAATATTTTATCTTAGTTATAATCATTAGCATTTAGAAGAGATCTATGACTCAGGTAAAATAGTGCATGAACTATATTACATTGAAAAAATCAATACAGGAAACATTAATGATTACAGTAGGTACAGAGCCGTAAACACAAATCTCGTTAGGTCTTCCTGCAAATCTGTCCTACAACTGCTATTTTACAAGTCCTAAAGGTAAGTTAAACAATTACTTATATACTGTAAAACAATTAAATTTGATCATAATTTAATGTTTGTAAATGGAAGCAATTTCACAAATGCTGCACTCAAGAGACGTCGCTAAGCGTTAGCAAATGAGCCAGCTATTTTGAAGCAAAATAATATTTTGCATTCTCATACAAGGGGCGCAAAAGCTCTATTAAATGTCTACCTCAGTACGTGACCTATCTTATTCTTGACTTCACAAATGACAATGAAAAAGAGTCTATGGAGTATAGGTCTATGCATTTCTAGACATTCTATTGTTTAAGGAAAAATGGTTTTTCTCATTGTGAAGTTAAGTATATCTACGCCTCTGTATTTAAAGCACCATTTTATATTTTGTGTAATCCAATAAAAACATTTTTAGCTTTTATTCAGAAGTCTACAATATTGAAAATCAATCAATACTGTACTATTTTGTAGCTACTTTCTTGGTAGTTTAGGACTTTAGATGAACACTGTACATAAGGTTTACATTTCTTCACATCAATCTATCACATTTATGCTGAGTTTTATGTATCTTCTCAGAAAACTTTCATATTCATGTTAAAATAGCTATAACGACTTTTTGTTTTTCTTTTAAATTTCATTTATAACATTTAAAACGCAGTACATTGATGCGTCTACAGCAAAAAATACCTAAACGACTCCCCATGAATTTGTTTAATTTACAGTTCTCATATTAAAATTAACTTTTCTTTAGTTTATGTATTTTATTTGAAGTTTTACTTCGTCTTTATCATACCTCGAACAACAGTAATTTCACTTCAGTTTTACTACAACAAAAAAGTACGTTTTTTAAAGACTCAGCTGATCGATTTCAAATTAAAAAGTAATACAATCATCCTAACAAACTTGTATTTCTTATCATTAAAAACAAACGCTAAAATACACTACCTTAATTAATGTACTGTAAATCAGAAAAAACAAATTCCCAAATTCGTAGTTGTTTTCTTCACACACACACAAAAAACTAAAAATGTAAACAATCCCTCCAGCTTCAAGGAAACGCCAAGAACTGAGATCAAAATTTTCACAAAAATGCAGATTCACCCTGTATGAGTGATTTTGCAAGTTTTCATTTACTAACCTACGAATTGAACTTGGCAGAGATTTTATTGCTTTACATCTTAAACCACAATGTAACAAACTAACATTTGTGAAATATATCCCCACCTATATTTTCAAAACCGTTTCAATAGAATACTAGTAGCGCTGCAATCGGATAAAATCCATTTAAATATCTTTAATACAAAATGCATATCGTCCCTAAGTATAAATAACTTTGGGACTAACTGGTTGACCTTAGTGACGTACATAAGCCATTTTGGTATTTCCTTTTCACATTTTAACATCCACGAAAAGGCTGACACGTGGGAACATAATAGCCAAAGCTAATGATAAAATTGGTAATTATATCAGTTAATGCAACTTATTATTATTGTAAAATTAATCTCGTGTATTCTGTGTTTAATTTAATAAATAGAAATGGCAAGTGTCGGTTCAGCAGCTAAGCGGTTGCGTATTAACCCAATAAGACCTGGTACCAACGTGGTCAAAACCGTTCGCTTTGAAGCACCTTCAGATATAATTTCTCGAATTAAAGAAAATCAGTCACTTTATCTAGTATTAGACCGCTTGAGGAAAGGTGATGTTGATAACGAAACATTGCTGAGTTGGTTTAAACAATTGGAGGATAATATTATTTTGTTGGATGACTTGCCGCCTAAGGAAAGTACTGAACTAGTAAATGTGATTGCCAAAATAAATTGGATTTGGAATAAAGACGATGCAGTAGTAAATGGTTATTGCTCGTTAATTAAATGTATCGTATCATTTAACGTAAATTATACGCCGAATGTGATATTACCGTTAGTTTTGTCATTTTTTCCGAAGTTGGGAGAGACTGACGTTACTGATGTCGGAGTTCCTAGTACAGATGACAAGAGGCAGTTCGACGGTGTTCATAAGTTACTTCGAACGATTGTTGTACAAATGATACCAATGACTAAACAGCTTTTGTTTCAGACTTTAAAGGAAAGGTTTCCTTTAGAAGTATGTGATCGACATAAGCAAGCCGTTTACATTATCAACATGCTTCACACGACTTATTATCTAACTGAATTTAGACGTGATATTTTGGAAATAATTTTTGCGAGATTAAAAACTATAGACATGGAATGTCCATGGAACGAAATTCATGAAGCTGAAAGAGTTTCCATTTGTGAATCGATACCAGAAGACTGCATGGAAACTGATGCAGTCATTTTTAAAATGAATCACAAGTCAGCTAATTTACTCGACGTTCTTATGAAAGAAATGTTTTTGTATATTGATAAAAGCTGTCGCACAGAAGGGGATATCGATGGAGTTAAAACTAGAAAGTTATACAAAGAATTACTTACAGTGTTTGACAAGCTAATGGTTTTATCCAGTGGAACCTGTCATTTGCAGTTTCTCATGTTTTACATTTGTCGATATCATCTGAAATTGTGCCGTGGTTTCATCGATTATCTTTGGAAACAAGTGACAAATACCCATTTATCTGTCGAAGTTAGAAAGTCGGCAGTTTCTTACATTGGAAGCTTCATTGTTCGTCATGCAGCCATTTCTATATTTACGGTTAAAGATTGTTTGCTGTTAATGAAGAATTGGATCCATTATTATATAGATAAACATGGAGGACGTAGTCCCAATGAACAACTTGAAAATCATGAAGCATTTTATGCGGTTTGTCAGGCTATGTTTTACGTGGTAACTTGTCACATAGAAGAGTTGATTAAGATGCCGGATGGTCCACATTTCTTATCTACTTTACATCTCTCTTCAATTGTTTCCAGTCAACTTTGTCCGTTGAAATATTGTGCACCAAACGTCGCCCAATTATTCGCCACGAAAGCTAAAGATTACTTGCTGGCATATTGCTACACTTACATGATTGAAGACGAAGCTGATTCAGCAATACCTAATTTCAAATATTCTTTCCCTTTCGACCCATGTTTACTTGTAAGATCAAGCGAGTTTATTGAACCAATTTATCGAGTCTTTTTGGATCATTTTTACGACCATACAGACGATGGAGAACCTATTAGTGAAGATGAAACAATCGACGCTTTATTTGATGACAATTCTTCAACTCAAGATTCATGGAAGTCATTAATGTTTGATTAAATTATTATGCTAGTATATTGCCCTTTTAACATAATTTTCTTTTCTTTAAATTATTGTTTCGTTTACAATAATTATTATATGGAAAATATTTAATGATGGATAATAAAATCTTATGATGAATAATTGAGAAATCGTTTATTTGGGTACTTAAATAAATGCATGGACTGATTTAATGTAGAACGAACTAATCATTCATCGTCATGTATTGAAAATGTAAAGTAACGATCCACTTACACTACAGAACTTTAAAACGTCTGGCTTAAACATTAATCTCTATATTTTTACATTGTGTGTTTGAGGATAATATGGGTCTAATAACATTGTAATTCTTACATTGAAAAAATACAGTAACAAGTAAATGCTTTTCGGTTGCTTCCATTTTAAAATTAACATTTTGAATGTAAAAGAAAAAAAAATGTAATAATGGGATGTTACATGTTACCTTAAATTTCTTTTAGGCTATGGCTGCGAAAGAAGGAGAACTTGTCTTCCAACAACTAGAAATTCAGCTGTACAAAGCAATCGAACACGACAGACTTCGGAAATTGCAGAACGATGCAAAATTACGGGCTGTACAACAGAGCAATACGACCTATGAAGATTTCAAGTAATAAATACATGCAGCATAGTAAACGTAACACTAAACGCTTTTTTTAAATACTTATAGAAACATTGTAGCAGCAGCTCATCTTCAACCTGTAAAATGCAATCTGTGGTCATCCACATCACGTTCGATGGATAAATAATTTCAAAAAAACCAAAAACAGACGACAAACTTTCTAAACACTGGAAAAAGCTTGAATAACATTGACAAGGTTTTCATAGTGTTTTCTATTCGCCAGTTGCTGCACTTTAATAGATAAAAAGTTAATACTAATTATTTTAAAGCTATTTTATAACATAAACATGATTCAAAATGAACACATTACAGAAATTAGCAGCTACCGACAATATACCAAGTGGCATTGTAAATTTTCACATTATTCATCTTCTTTCAACTTTTCATCACTCGAAAACTTAACAAAAGCAGTAACAATAAGTCAGTTGTGTAGATATTACATTATATCAACAAAAGCGTAAATATTTTTGTCACTTTGCACCGTACACATTCGAAACGAAAAATCGATTTTAATGAACGATCTACTTTGAGATTAGCAATGTACAAAACTGATATGCATCTTATACGAATTTTTGCTCGTATACTATGCACGTCAAGCAGTTACAATCGGGAATACTGCATTTCAATAAAATGCTACAGCACTAAAAAGGTTTTTGCTTTGAAAGGCAAACGTTGATTCATACAGTATATTATACAGTTGTATGCTTACATTTTTTAATTATTAACTTAATAGGAATTAGCAGCAAAATTACTATGCTTTTCACAAGAATAAATTTTTTTTTAAATTGCCGTCCAAACAATAATTACAAATAGATTTACAATGTGGTAAGCTAATGCTGTTTCGCAGTCGAAACAGTCAGAATACATAACAAGCAAATTGTTATTACTATTGTTCTGTTATTTTACACAAAGTAAATAACAAAATTGGTAAAACAGTATTACTGTACTATGCTTTCAGAATAGCAATGTATTGACTGTATCAACATTTAGCAATCTTTCATTGAATAGATTTAAAAATATTTCTCTTCATTTAATATAGTGCAAATAAGGACAAAATTTACATATTCACTCAAATTCTTTGATAAAAGCGAGATTTTCAAAATAGACCGTTCAATTTTGCTATTGGTTTGAATATCATTGGTTTCTGGGGGAACTTTAATATATTTTATCACATAAAGTATCTAAATGCTCAAAAATAAATTCTCATACAGTTAAAAAAAAACCTGAAAAATTAATGTCAATCCAACGAATTATGATTTAAATAAAAATATACAGCAATTATATTTTTGTATAGTTACTAAATACTAATCTGAAAGACTTCCTCATGCATATTATACCATTCTTTTTTTTTTCTTCATTAAATTATAATATGGTTTTGTCATAATAAGCATATAATATTGTCAGATAGGAACATAAAATATCGCTAATCAATCACAACCAGCCAAGTTTAATACTATGCCACTGTGCAAAAGGTTTTATACGTTTCATACTGAAATGGCAATTAAACTTTGACTAGTTTTAAGCTACTACTTGGATCTACTAAATTTCAGATCAGCTCATCACCACCATCATCAATCATTTATATAATGTAGATATAACTCAATTAAGAGTTTTGCATGGTTGATTATTAAACCTCCTTACTTCTTAAAATTGTTGTTTTATCGGCTCATAATAATAGCATCATACCAGTGAAGTTTTTAACTTTAAGAATATAAGGAAGGTAAGAGTTGGAGATGCATTAAACAAAAAAATTCTTATTAAATTATTGAGATTCCCCAAAGTGTCTCATATTAAATAATTGAGAGAAAGGGTGCGTTATGTCAAAGGGCTGCAAAGTTTAAATATAAACCATATTTAAACTCTACCACATTTACAGCTGTCGTATTTTATGGATACATATACAGTAGAACATCATTAAAGCGACAGTAATGCACATGCTAACACGAACAATTTTCTTCCAAAGCAATGAGAAGTTACATGTATATTTTCCATTATTGATTACTCCATCAATCGTTTTTAGATTTCAAATCTATAGAGGTTATTTAAAAATTAAATCAATGTTCACTGATGATATTTAAAATTTAGATGGATGTGATGACTTAATCTGTCCCATATAAAATAATGCATTACTAAAAACTTTTTATCTTCATTCGCGCACCATAAACTACCAACAATTAATAACAACCAAAAACTATATAATAACGAGTATAAATTTGATAAAATAAGTCATACAGTAAAACTGTAAAAAATTGAAAATGAAGCAAATAAAGAATAAACCAAAAAAAAAGTTTTTGGCAAGAATAATAACAAAATATAAAGAAGCGTTTATAAATAATTACCTAAAATAAACAAAAAGCATTAATAAATTATCAGATTCATGTTACTTGTAATTGGTCAATATATTATATAGATTCAATTATCACCATCTCCCATCGCCAATGTTAAGTAACCTTAACACACAAGTAGATAATCACGCCGGATTTTGGATAAGAGGGGATCTCCTTCTGGATAACTTTGATCTATACATAATAATAAATACGCCGTAGTTTTAAAAAGCAACAATGAATTTTATTAAATATTAATTACCTGATCTGTCCTGCTAATAAAGGATTAATCGCATATAACCAATCGTGCACTTCCTTATCACCCAGTGTTTGCAAAAGAAATCCGCGGTGTTTAGTAACAACAGAGAAAGTATTCGGAACTTTTAACATCGCTTGTTGGTCTTCGCTATATTCTACTTGGGCTGTTGCCAGATTAATTAATCCACGCTCCACGGGATCTTTCTCGTCTTTGTATATGAAAACGTATGGACGACGAACGACCTTTTTTCATTAAAACAATTTTTGGTTTATTGCTCAGAAACACTAAATTTAACGTATAGGATTGACTTACCACCCATCTTTTCATCCAACCATTACTAGTTTTCTCTTTCAGGAAATTAAGATAACCTCGTCTAGACACTACTGAACTCACACGAATTTCTTCCACTTCTGGTACGAATAACAAGGCTGTTTTCTGCTGACTAGAATTCAAAGATGATGTCAAAATTGGATTAACTCCAAAAGAAGAAGGAAGATGGACTGGCGAATGATCAGTCGGAATATTTCTTGGTTTTTCTGGAGACAATACTCTAAAGCACAAGCAGTTGAGTTAAATATTTAAATATTGTGTGATTTATGAAGTTCATATAAATTACTCTTGTGAAGGAGTAGAGGTTAAGCTAGACCGACTTCCTGAAATTCCCAAATCCTCTTCGGACGGAGTAAGGGCCGAACCCTACAGTAAATCATATTGATATTTAACTTAAGCAATCTGAAACACAACTGTTAATGAAAAAATACGCACAACATTGGAAGTCTGATCCTTAACGCTGTTATGGCCTTGAATAAGTCGAATGCACTTTGTTGCCAATTCACGTTCTCGTTCTGTCATATCCCATGGCTCGTAAACATCTTCTCGAGCAGGTGTCATTTGTTTTACTATTGGTGGATTTTTGCGCCCTTCAGCACTTGCCTTAGCGACCATATTACATGCCTCTTTTTCTGATTTACTTATGTCCTGATGAAGAGGTAATGGATTCTTGTCAATTCCTAACTTTTCTCTCAACAGCAATAAGTGACGAACTTTCTCCACCTAAGTATAAATCCTTATTTATACAACCTCATATCCAAAAACCTACTAATAGTTGTGTGTTTACCTGTTCAAGTCTTGTAAGTTTTTCCAATTCCCATTGATGATCAAAAATAAGCGAGTCTCCGCGAGGACGCCAACCATGAAGATTTTCCTCACCACGTACATAAGTTGAAGACGTGTCCAATACACGACGTTGTCTTCTTTGAACACCTGACAAAAATTAAATAAACGTTAACAGTATTACCTCCAACAAATTAGTTAACTACTTGACATTTACCTGGACTGCCAGATTCAGCTCCTCTTTTAAGAACCAATTCATATACACCAGTTATACGATTAGCTTCAGAATTTTTGTAGCTACCACTAAACAGAGACTTCAACGATCTGAAAATCATTGTTAATCATTACTATGCTGTTGTGTCAAGCAAATAAATCCATACTACAATACCTGGGAGCCGTTCTAGCATCACGACTATAAATAATTAAAGAGAGATCCTTGGTAATTACAGCAGGCTGTGCGCAGTTCTCCATCTGAATTTTAAACAACAATAACGACAATGACATAAAGTTTCATAAAATACTTGTATACAATTACTTCTAGATAAGCTGATATAGTCATGTAAATGTGCTCATGGTAATGGGTAACCCTATTAAGCAATGGAGAATTGTGCAAAGAACTATCCCATGCTGCTTCAAAGCAAAAGAAAGTTCGATCGTCTCCAGGATATTCTAGATGTTCACCAGGAAATAAACCAAGAGAAAGAACCATGTTATCATTATCTTCTTCGTCGCACACCGGTGTTGTTCGAATCCTTCCCACTACAAGCTCTTTAATATCTTTCCATTTAATTTCTGGACCACTTTCATGAACTATTGTTACACGGATTCTCCTTTGTATTCCTTGATGAAGCAAGAAACAACCTCTACAGGGAAGATCATCAGTATGATCAACAACTGCTGGAATATACCTAAAACAATAAAATTAAAGTTAACGACATAAACCATGTTAAGTAATTAAGACGTATCATACTCTCCGTTAGGTGCCAGTTCACATATTTCAAACCAGACCAAAACATCGTATTTCGCATGTACTTGACACATACTATAAATTAAGATCATTAAAAATCGGTAATAGTAAAAATGGTAGCAATGTACCTAGGCGAGTGTAAAACGCCAAACTTTGGTGAACGAACAGGCTGAGAAATCGGAATTGAAGGTGGTAAAAGACGTTTTGGAGGTTGCCTAATGCTAAGAAAATTAGTATTTTTGTAATTTACCCTTATTGTCATTTGCTATGACTATGATATTACTTATGGCCGCCTAACTCCTTCGTTTCTTTAAATATGCAATTTTGTTGATAATGACCAAACACTTCAAAAACAACAGGTTGCGATTTTATGTAGTCTAAGAATGAACGTGTTACACTGACGGTAATCTGTTTAAAAAATGAAGATTTCAAAAAGTTTGAAATTAAAATACAGGATGCACCATACGTTCTGAACATGATAAAATCCAAGTGGAGGTCCTTTTCCAGTATTTTTTATTGGCTCAGTTGAAAAAGCTTCATCATGACGGTGCAAAAAGCTGACAAATTGTAAAAATAAGTATACTCTTAAACCAAACGTTATTAAAACATTCTTACTTAAATTGGCAAAAAATATCGGTGTATTCATTGGGAATAGCATATGCATGTAGTACAGTAACTCTAAATGTAAATTCCTTTCCAATTTGCAAATGAGGTGGGAGTTCTTCATCTGAGGAAACACTGCTATCACCTTTTCCACTGTCATCACTGTGTATCTCACCATCACCTTCTAATAAAACTTTTAATGCTATATCACACACTTTAAAAAACGATTATTAAATACAATTACGTACCTGTTTCTGATTTTATTAAGTCCACATTAGCACCCTGACCTTCAACAATTCGTTCATCTTGGTAAAGCCACTGAGCTTTATCAGTTATTTGGTTATTCTGAACCGAGTTACGTTTGCGCTGTTAAAATCTACTGTAAGAAACATGCCAAAATTTATCAAGTCTTGACTGTACCTTAGGAAACTCCTTGCGAGACAAATCATCACTAAAACTTATCCGAGCAGACTGCCTTACGCCAGCACTATTATAGTCGGAACTTTCATCATCTTCAGCTAAACAAGTAACCGCGATATTATTTCACAATATAAATATACAGTAATTTAAATATGTTTACCAATTACTGGCTGAACAGCAATACGTAAATAGCCCTTAACGTCGCCTTTTTCGTTTACGATAGCCACTTTGTGTACCAATGGAACCGGATACAACAAATTAGACAAGAACACAAACGATCTAAAATTTCAAACAATAAACTTGATTTAAATTTAAACTTTTTGCCAAAATAAAAATGATTTACCTTCCAACAAGACTGAACCATGGAAATCGATCATAAAATGGATCACCACCACTAATGCTTTCTACTGAATGATCAGGTGATGTGGGACTGTGCTCTGCTTCGTTTAAATACATTTCTCTCATTAACTCCAATCGTTGCCTGTGAAATGAAAACAAATATTGCATTTATAAGAAACAAGTTCAAAACTGGAAACAACTGATATATTCTTTATCAATGAATTAACAACAAAACCATAGTATGACATGCATTTAACTTGAAATGAATATTCCAGAGTGAAATTCAAATATTAAATGCTAGCAGCTTGTGAGAACGAAATTAGCTTCTGATCATACAACTATTCGTGTAAATTTAGCTGTTATGCTCTTCCTATCACTTTTAATAGTGAAAACGGAGTTGATACATCAAATGCATACTTTATTAGATGATATGTTAATGAATAGTTTAATTCTGAAACTTAACACACGTAGTGTTACCTGGAAGGAATTAGATTGTAGAGACTAAATTTAGTCTTAGAGCACACGCTTAAGCACTGAAGGAAATCGGGTTCCCGGTTTTGGTCCGGGGTGTCCGGGGACAGATCTTCGTTATAGATATGTCGCATAAGTTCCAAACGATGTCTACAATTATACACATAACGAACAAACGGTTTTTTATACTCGTGTTAAATGGTTTTACAGCATTCAAGCGAATTATTGGTAAAGCCGAAAGCAGTCAAAAACACGTAAAGCAAAGAAGCTTAATTTCCTCCCTGAATTTGTTATAACATATCGGCCCAAACTGTAGACAAAGGAACTTAAGCGGCAACTCAAATTATACACGAAGATTCGTTAAGTGTATTACAATTTTTAATTGTATTGAATTAACTGCCAATATAACCAGATCGACTTACTTGAATAAATTATAAATCTTGAAAAAAACTTAAGTCTAATTCTTAGTTATCGTAATAAATATAAGCTAACGCTAAATTTAGTATACAGTATTTGTTAACATAAATTACGCGTAATCTAGCACACTACCGATTACTTCTTGTCATAATTTTATATTATACAACATCGATCCTTTGTTTTAGAATTGTTAAAATGCTACAATACTATCGTACAAATAAGAGTTGTAGTACAAACTGAAATAAAATGATTAATATATTTTTTTAAAAGAAAAATACGAAAAAAATTGCATGTTCATGCATCAAAATCAAACTTTGTCTACAATTGAGGCTTCTAAATATTAATTCTAAAACTTTAAAAGTGCATTCATTACACCGATTGTAAAAATATTGTGCATTCATAACAAAGCAAACCGTTTTGCACAATATTGGTCACAAAACAATATGTACAACAATGTTAAATTCGGAATCTAAACTCACCTTAATTTTTCCAGAGTCCAATAATGACTAGCCCCATTTTTAGTGTCTTGAACTTCAACAACCACAACCGTTCTTGGAAATGATCTTCGTTCTCCATCATAATAATCATCGTCAGGAAGTAAATCAGCAGGCAGTGGTGAGTATAAAGTGTCAGTTAACAGAACAAATTGAAATTGCACCTTCAAATTAAAATTAAAAAAAATAGTCATACAATTTAAGCATAATTTAAATCTTAACTTAAAAACCTTTTTCTTCAGTTCAACACTGATAGCATTCGCTTCCTTCAAAAAGATCGCATTACCCCACAAATCATCCCTCAACGACGTAAATTGATGATTTCTCCACTTGTTAAATCCACATGAAGCCAGTTGATATTCACGTTCATTCCAAGAGCACTCTACGTCAAACAACGGATTCACTGCCAATCATTATTATAGCAATACCCAGTCCTATAAATGGACCTAGTCTAAACTTCTAACTATAACCTACGGAAAATGTCTTCTTCGGCGATTATATCTTCAGGTGTACAAGAACTGTACATACTTGATAACATCGATTGTTCTTCCACCTGCCGTTGAAGTGCGTCAATTTTAGCCTCGTAATTCTATAATAATCAACATTCAATGTCAATTGAATTCGAATTTAATATAAATTACACTTGCTTTTCTTTGTTGCTCGAACAATTGATCTGCTTCTTCTTTTTCTTTTCTGTACTGTTCTTCCATTGCTAAAAGTCTCTTTTCCATTTCTATCTTCAAATCAATTCCTTGTTTCTCCAGCAACTCCAACTGAGCAAACGTCCAGTCTACAGCTTCACCATTACCAGGAGTACCAGCAGGAGACTTTCTCTCTCTGCTCTCTCGAGCTACCCAACAAATTCACAAATTAAATTATTAATGCTTTCCCACCAAGATATTCAATTGATATAAAATGATCACTATATTCTTTTTCATTAAATCTGCGTTAATGTATACCATAGTCAAACTTCAACCGAAATTTAATTTCATACACTGTACCTTGTTCAGGATGATTCAATCGGAATACATGATTTTTGCCCAAGATAACACGAGCCCCGGTTTTTAATACTGTAGAGCTAGTAACCGCTCGGCCATTAGCATAACATAAAGCTCCTTTACATGGAGACAAGGTGACAACGCCATCTCGGTTTTCAAATATGCAATGCTCATTAAGAATGTGAGATCCACTAAGTTGAATATCTTGAGGAACATTAGCATCCGGATGACCCACTCTTGTTAAACCTTCTTTTATATAATAGAGTAAACATTCTGACATTAATGGATCTTCGTTCAGGTTGACAAGGTGAGGAGTCTATGAATTAAATGCATGTATCAAAAAGAATTCTACAGAATATGTATGCCGATAAGCGCCTTAATACCTTTTTTGGAGAAAACACGCCAACAGTATCACCATCTTCTCTTGTGGCAACGCCCATCTCAGCAAATATAGCTTCTCTAGAGGTTTAAATATTATATTAGTATAAAACTTGCGACTTAAACTAATCAATAGTCATATACCTTTGCAATTTCATAGATTCTGTTCTCTTTAGTTTGTCTTCCCATGTTTCGTTTAGCTCTGCAATTAATTTCTCCGAAGCTTGAAGTCTGTCTACAGCGTCTTCAGCTACAACTGATACCGAATCCTGCTTATGACGACGAATAATCTCTTCGCAATTACCTATACATTATAGTAAAAACGATTCATATGAGCCGATAAAGTCAGTTTAAAATTGAATTAAAAATTAATTGTGCCATTGTGAAAAAGAGAAAATTAAACTAAAACGTGAAAGTTTTTCAAAAAATTCCATCGTTGCTAAGCAAATGAGAATTAAAATGAAAGAAGCATATGAGAGATGATTGGTGATCACAGCTGAATTAAGTTTGATTTTGTTTCAAACTTACTGCCTTCATTATTGTTGTTATTGTTGTTCACGATGACTCCTTTAATAAATCAATTAACGGTAGTTATAGAAAAAAGAATAAATTTAAGTAACTAACGTAAACAACATTTTACGTAACATAAAAAGATTGTTAATTAATAATTGAAAAATCAAGCACTCACCATCGTCGATGTCAATGCCTTCTGCTTTCAAAAGATCTTTTAATCTTGTAATCTCTTCTCTCAACTCTCTGATCAGTCGAGCATTAGCATCTTCGTTAATAATAGCCTTGCAAACAATCTGTTTAGCTCTGTCAGCATATCTACAATGACGTACACAAGTAACATTTAAGTACAGAATAATCGCGTAAATTTATATAAAAAAATTCACATCTTTACCTCAAGGTGCTGAGAGTTTCTTCGTAATTTATATCAGCTGGGCTAATTGCAGCAATCATAGCTGTCTTAGAGTTTCCACCCAAATTCTCACGTAAAAGCCATGTCAAAACAGAATCTCTGTAAGGGATAAAATCTCCTTTCTTTTTCTTCTTTGTAGCCTACATTTTCATAAATAAACTCACTTAAGCTATAAATTTTTACATATTAAAATGATTTAAAATTACTTACCGCCTATAATATGTTAGGTAAGCATAACAATAAAGCAGTAAAATGGTTAATATAAAATAACAAAATATAAATCAACTGACCTACCACTTCAGCCAATGCCGAAATAACTTTTCCTAAAGTAGTTAATGACTTGTTTATATTTGCTCCTTCCTTCAGGCGAGTCCCTTTTGCTCCCGTCGCATCAGCTCTCTCACTTCCAGCCAAGTCAACTAAACTTATTTTGCTTACCTGAAATACATATCAAAATTAAAAGTTACTTTATACAAATACGGATTCAATTTTTAAATAAATTTTCTTAAAAACAGATTACTTTAAGCATATCCACATTTTCAGTTACTACAATGTAAAATGACAACTAACTTATTAAAAACTGTCAACAAACCTTTTCAGCTGTCAGATCAGTCAACGAATCGTATTTGGTTTGAGAAAATATAATTGTAAAGACGGCATGAGAACGACTACTTGTTTCATTCATATTTGTGGCCGCAACAGTCCTTCAAGGCAATAAAAATGTGAGCTAATGTCAAATGTAATGAATGAATTATTTACCTAGCCTTATTTCCTTCATCCATGAGATCTTTTATGTCTTGATAAGACGTAACGGCTAATTTGGCTAAATCTTCAACATAGGGACCCAATAGTGGATGTTCTCTTACTCGAAGGTTATTTTTGTTTTTTGGATTAAGGAGATCTCTTACACGTTCACAATAAATCTCCATGTAGCTGACTTCTATAGCATGTTGAGTTTCCTCATCAGAACTGTTTTTAATACGTCTAAACAAATCTTCGCAAATCTAAATTACACAAATAGTAAAAGCTCCATCACACTAACTCCTGTTAACAATCGAATTTGTTACTTGAGGAATAATTCCTTCTTGACCTTCTTCTTGTTTACCCATCATGGTATACGATTTACCAGCTCCCGTCTGACCATATGCAAAAATGCATACATTGTATCTTTAAACAAAAATGAAAAACTTAGTTTTATATTAATAATAAAATACGCAATGTTAAAATTAATCTTTAATAACTTGTTCATTTCTTTTCATAAAAAGCTTTAATGATAAAATAACGTAAAAATAAATACCCTTCAAATGCATGTTCAAGCATTTCTTCGCCAATATCTTTATAAACATTTGTCTGTGATGCAAAATGATCATCTTCAGTCTGAAACGTCAAATTAAACAAGAAAATTAAAAAAAAAAGTTTCTATAATAATAACGAATTTTATATCAATGTGTACCTGATGAGACCAATACGAATAGTCATAATTAAAGCTTTTAATTGCTTCTTTGGACCCAGGAGGAGCTTTAGGATTTACAATCACTAGAAAAAATACATCTTTTATTGGTACAGTACATTAAAAACGTATCGCATTGCAAATAAAATTAAGTAAAGAAGCCATAAAACTTTCACACTACTGTATTATAAAATTAATAAATTAATATTCTTTTTAAAATCACAAATTATAGTGCGTGCATCGATCGTATTTCCTAACCTACATTTAGCGAATGTTATTATCAACAGCACAACTCAATCATTCATTTCAAGCTTTATTTTTGACCACTTAAGGAACATGCAATTATTTAAATCCGCTTAACTTTTAAACAATTTAAACAATTCTTAAAAATAACTCAGTAAATTAATAAATGTTTAGCTTTTAACGTACCAGTTGTGTTGTCGTTCATAGAAATGATGCAAGTACATTCTCGTACGATTTCTCTGTTGTTGAAAGGCCGAACACGTACAGCAACTTTAACTGACGACATTGTAACTCAAAAATGCTCCGAAGTCACAAAAATATCCGACTACAAACAAGTATCCTATTACCAATGAAAAATACATACAGTAAAAAAAACCAATATATATGGGCATCTATGTGACTTTTCTCTGCAAGACATTCAACGCCTACAGAGAAAACAACGACAAGGGGGTGCTTTCAAAAATTTTCCACACATTTAATTTAAACTTAATATTTCACCAAAATGAAAAATAAAAAACATAATTTTGCTATAAAAGTAATTTTACCACTTGGTAAAGGTCACGTCAAATACGATAATATTATCTTGTGTCCAATATGGCTGATCAAAATTAAATTTCATGGAAACGAAAACAGACAAAATCCAAAATCCAAACCGGAATCGTATTATTCGATGTTATTAATCGACAAATCAATTAAATCTCAAATAAAAATTAGGTAGTTTAAAAAATAATAATATAAAAAATATTTATTTTCTTACCAGATGTCCCCTTTTAAATGCAGATTCCTATGAATGATGCTTTTCCACTGAAAGCTTCCCAGTTATAGCTTGGGTATTCCCAATGAATCCATTTTTCAACTGACTCAACAAAACGATTTTTTTAATTCTGATTTTACTTTTATAAAGTAAAACAAAAAAACCGTTGGCCCACTATTCGTTTAACACTGATCGACAAATTTCTAGAAAAGAAAATCAAGATGTCTGTATAAACATCACATACGGATAAAATGGGAGAAAAGATGTGAATAGAGAAAAGAAAACGTCAAACTGACGTCAAATGCGCAAAACGGCGCCTCAGAATATGAGAATAGTTCATGAGGAGCGCTGGGTGTTTGATTAACACTGTTAGTCATATGAATTGAATTTAATTGGTTGCTTTTCATGTCTAATAAACATCACTGAATTCACAATTAAAACTGTAATAAAACATACAGTATTTAGGTTACTAGATAAACCTTTTATAAACTAAATCCAATGTTACACTGCATTATAATATGTCAATGGAATGATCAAAATCAATTTAGTTCTTCAATAAACCAAAACTGCTGTTACCGTGTCTATAGCTTTATCCCAACTGATAACCACTTTTAATGACCAGCTAAAATTCCCAACACTTGGTCACAATTCTCATCTCAAGCAATAATTCAATGCAATGATTAAGAATGAATGTGAGCACGGACGAAACACAACCGACAAATATACAGTACAACAAAGGAAAATGCCATGAAAAATCGATAGTGTACGTAGAGTAGGATCTAGAGTTACAGCTGATCAATAATACGCGATAAACACAGTAAATGGCCAACGACATTAGATGGCGCTCACATTTGCCTGCTTATACCGTGAAGAAAAACAAGTAAATTATAAAAAGCGTAGGTTGAAGACATTTTCGCTATATTTTTGTTAAGGTTTCGTCAACTTTTCAACCTTTAAGTACAATACACTTCACAATAGTACAGCTCATCACTTGATTCGTAGACTAAGTAAATAAACGGGTTGAAATTAAATGTCTATAGTAAGCATATTGATGATATGAACTTTCAAATAAGAATATGTTATGGAAAATAATTATTTACTGGAATCTTAACTTAAAACAAATACCAACATTAATGTTACTTTAGTTGATAAAAACAGTAATAAGGTTCAATGCTACTCTACGTACAAAATATACGATCCATCAAGCTTTCGAGAAAGCAATTGCATCATGGCTTTATTTCAAAATTTCAATGTGACCTTTTAAAACGAAATCTTTTAAACGACATGTGCTGAGATTAATTCAAAACGTTCTTATCTAGGAAAATAATTATAGTATTATGATTTGAATTCTGAAAAGTACTGACAAACACTTTTGAATCTGATCTGTAAAGTATCAACACCCAAGCAATAGATTAGCTTATTTATCAGTATCTAAGATTAATTAACTAATTTCTGAACTTGTGCTAACATACAGTATGTTCATTACAGTATCAATAAAAAGGGCTGATAAAGCGTTTTCAATAACTTAAACGTTTGACACAATAATAAAACCAATCTGGTGCACTAAAAACTTGGAAAAGTTCGATTTTTAAAATAGTTATGGAAACGTTTGGTTTTCCAGTTAATGTAAACAAAGATTGAAGTCTATAGACACCCACAAGAGAGGGTAAATACCACCCCTTAAATTTAATTCAAAAAATATTTTTTACATAATAATTCATATATTTTTTTAAATGAGACATTTCTATCGTGAATTTGAAATCAATGATCATACACAATGTAAATCAATAAAACAATCAATTGATTTAAATTGTCTTTTTAATCAAACTTCTTGTAAAAAATAACAAGATGACAAGATTTCTACGGTGTGATAATCGCTTAAAACAAATGACAGATCTCAATCATTGAAACACTCAGTAATTTTGAGTTTGAATCGTGTTTTCCATGGATTTGACAAAATTACTAAGTGTTTTCAGCGGTTTTTTTAATTTGATTTTTGATTCGATCTTAGGATCTCTGGTTTCGTCAACCATCATCTTGACCAATTGTACTTATTTTATAGTAAGCTCAGCTTGTTCTTTTATTGTATTTCAATATTTCAAAATATGTCAAATATAATACATATGTTAAACATTACATAAAACGTATCTGAAACTTTTATTATATAACTTTACTAAATTCTGTCAATAATTTATTAAAAACAGTTGCCTAACTAAATTCAACTTAATAGAAATTTGAATCACCAGGGAAGTTCCAACACTATCTCTTATTTTCCAATAGTTCAGAACTTCAAATAAAACAATACTTTCTTACTAAACAGATTAAAACAGTGAACTAATTATTACTCCACTTAAAACATTTTCAAAGAAATATTAACTTATTAAGCCAATGCGAATTCTTATAAACATTTTTGTTTAAAACTCGTAATTACGATCTTGAAACATTAACCATACATTTTTAGGTTGCGAAAGTCCTGATCAAAATTCGAGTTTTAGTCACATCCTTTAGACATAAGTGTACTTAATTTAAGTAAAGATCGAAAATGCATGGTTTATTGTCCATTGATATACCAAATAATTAGATGATGTTTCTTACTAATTGTACTATAGGGAATAATTTGGACTATGACAATGCAGTACTGTATAGATACTGTACTTGCAAATTCCATCTTGTGCAATTCTCAACATCCATTTTATCACATTAAAATGAAACACAGCAGATTGGTCTAATTAGGTTTACGACAGTCGCATTTAATACTGTAATTACATTGTCACTTACTGTGTATTATGTTACAGTCAATTACTATTAACAAGCTACAATTAAAATCAAATACCTTAATTTGAAACTTAGAGAAACAGTTGTCCTTGCAAATTGACAAATTCCAGTAAATTTCCACACGTGAGGCTGTCATATGATTGACGACGAAACACCCTTTTTCACAAGTGACTAGCTTATACTGTACTGTATACTCTTCTGTAATATTAATATCTAATCAATGAAATACCGGATGGGATTTTAACTACTGTACTTATAGTATTAGAATATCCAAGATAAAAGAGTAAAACGACATCCTAATGTCTTGGTTCTTTAACAGCTGCCATTCGACCAATTTGTTTTGTACCAGGCGACCAAACACTGACTTTTCCAAACCTAAAACCTCCACAAAAAATCAAAAGTTCACAAAATTGCTTATGTTAGAATATAGAGGACGCCACTCACTTCATATTAAAGAATACCCGGTACTACATTACGTAGTGGAATGTAAACTATCT
This sequence comes from Helicorthomorpha holstii, assembly GCA_013389785.1. NCBI lineage: Eukaryota > Metazoa > Arthropoda > Diplopoda > Polydesmida > Paradoxosomatidae > Helicorthomorpha > Helicorthomorpha holstii. Next base: position 7,754,875 of record JAAFCF010005748.1, on the reverse strand, counting down.
TGTGTAATTTTATTAAATTTATGAATCTTAAGTTTGATGAAAAACAAATTGTTCAATTAACTTCCTTACGTTTTCGTTGATTCGTTTATAAAAAAATATTATTGGAAATCATTTAAAATAACTTTAATCACTTCAGAAATGCTGAATGTCAGGATTGATGCTTCCAAGATCCATCTCGAATTCTCCAATCATGAAATGTGACTGATAAGTTATTACGATTTGTTTTTGTTTACATTTCTCCAATTAGGAAAGGAGTGCTAAAATAATACTGAATAACGATGTGAATTAATTACAGTTGGTGAAGTATGTTTATGTGAATACTCTAAGCTACCACCATGATATTACATTGATCAACTTTACCTTGATGCTTTCATAGTTTTATTTTATTTGTGAAAGACTTAATTGTGTAGGTTCAACATGTTTATTTAAGCGATGAAAAGGCAGTTTTTTGACATTTGATGTTACACGCCACTTTATTCATATTATTCAAGGACGAATAATAATTTTCTACACTATGTGAAATTTCCTTATACAGTACTACAGTGTATATCATATTTTACTACTTAAACATCGTCTTCATCATGCCAACTAATACTAGTCCAACGCTGATATGCGCTGGCTTGTTATTGAATATTGCTTGTTCAATAACAATCGTATTATTGAACAAATGGGTTTATGTTCATGTCGGATTTCCAAATATAACGCTGACATTTCTGCATTTCGTGACTACTTTTGCAGGACTTGTAATATGTTGGAGATTAAACCTTTTCCAAGTAAAAGTGCTTCCAGTCCTTGAAATGTTACCTTTGGCAATTACTTTCTGTGGATTTGTTGTTTTCACAAATTTATCACTTCAAAATAACACAGTGGGAACATATCAACTCATCAAAGTTATGACAACACCTTGTGTTATACTCATTGAATCATATTTTTACGGTAAAACATATTCTACAAAAGTCAAATTGACTCTGGTAAAAATTGTTGTATAGACAAATTGTATAAAATAACTAATGCAAAAATGTTGTGTTTCTAGATTCCAATTACGTTGGGTGTACTCCTAAATTCCATGTATGATATCAAATTTAATGTTGTGGGAACTGTTTATGCAACAGTTGGTGTCTTAGTGACTTCTATGTACCAAGTGGTAATGAACTTATGTTTCTACGATGATATAGTATTAAAGTAATTATTTTGCAGTGGATTGGGGTAAAGCAGCGTGAATTTCAAGTAAATGCAATGCAGCTTCTTTATTATCAGTCACCCATCTCTTCATTTTTATTGCTGTTGGTCATACCTTTCGTGGAGCCTTTAGGGCAGCCACATGGTGTTTTCAGCCACTTATGGTCATTAAGTGATATGGTAATGATTAAGATTCCTTAAATCTTTCTAACTTAAATGCCGATATTCCTTATTTATTTAGATATTAGTTTTACTAACTGGCGTGATTGCATTTTCTGTCAACTTATCCATCTATTGGATTATTGGAAATACATCAACTGTTACGTGAGTTTAAAATCAGGTTAATGAATCATATATACTTGACCAAGTCTTCTTTTGTAACTTTATACCGTAGGTATAATATGGTAGGACATCTAAAATTCTGTTTGACATTAGCTGGTGGATGCTTGTTATTCAACGACAAGTTGCACCCGAATCAATTACTGGGTTTTCTAACAACTGTTCTTGGAGTAGTTGCATATACTCATTTTAAAGTAATACAATTGTTTATAGTGTATATAAATTATTTATTTATATAAATAATAATTTTTTTTAGTTACAAGAAGGAAAAGCACCTTCAACTCTTCTACCTGGTCCTAATGAAAATAAAATGTCGCTATCAACGAAACGGTAACCAATGTTTACTTTTACTACTGAATTGCATTTAAATCTTGATCATATTTGTACACATTGTACAAGTTTTACGAATAGCCTACGTATGTCTGCTATTACATATGTGAATCTGTAAATTAAAGTTAATTAAAATAGTGACCCCTGAATTTCTCTCCAAGTATAAAATTGGCCTGGAAGTGCTTTTTTCTCCCAGTTGATTTAAACTGCAGTCGTTTTGTGAATCTTCACAATTTCATGACTTGCTATACATTTTATTATGAGACTTACCACGTTAGTTGAAATAAAAGTAATTTTTTCATGTGTGGCAGACATTTTAATATACATCTTAAAAATTTACATTGCAATTTTCAACAGCAGTCAAATATCTCCGGATTCATTAAATTCAATCGCCAGCCTTTAATAGAAAATTTACAACACTTATTTAAAAACAACTGCAATGTTAATTGAGACGATTTTTTTTCAGATGATAACTAATTATTAAATGTTTCTCTTTTACCCTCTTATATGAGCATGTTTTGCTGTACAGTCATTGCTTTTGAATCCAATACAGCTCATCCTAATAAATGCAGTCTTCAACCAACTTCAAACCTTTCTTGCATAAATTTTAAAATAAAAAGTTTATAATTCATGCAGCATTTAAGATCCACAAATCAAAACCATATTGAGATTCCATTAGCTGAAGAAATGGAGGGGGAGAGAAAAATATATAAACATATGCACTTAACAACCTCAATTATTTCATTTAAATTATTTTTAACTTGAGTTAAACCAATTGCACTTGACGACCACACTGCTGCTTCGTAGTACGTTCATTAATATCCTAAAGAAAAAGTCAAGGCCAATGACTGCAAACCCAATAACCTTAGCAAACTGCTCAGTTCCAAGGCAAACTTTTAAATACCCGCCGTTATGAATAAAGGAATGCGAAGATGTAAAATGATAGTTAATATGCTACAACTGTGAGATGTTTATAATGTTTATACGAATCTGCCCATGATATCAGACGTATGATGATATAATGATGTAAATATGATGATGCCCTTCAACCAGTGGAATAACGATTATTTACAACAATAACAATAATAATAATCCTCTTTGACCGGCTAGTACACCTGACTTTGTTTTCTCACACGACGTATCGAACGTGCAGCATATCCAATGAGTGGTGAACACACTTAAAACACCAGTTTTTCAGTAACTTGGCAAAACTTCTCAAATGTTTTTTTTTTTAAATTATTAACAGAATGGTCCTCTCACCCTCGTACAGAATACTTATTTAAATAGTCCATATTTAACACTTTTCTTTTGCTGGAACCCAAATCGTTGGACCTGACTGATCGCGAATTACTTGCTTAACGGCAGCATAAATTTCTTCCGGCGTATCTCCTTGGACGACAGCTATAAAAGAATTTTGCAATCACACTAATAATAAAAAAGCCAAGTATTGCATACCTGTAAAATATTCGCTAAATTCTTGTTCTAGTTTAATCGCTCTTTCATACGTTTTCCTTCCCTGATCCTCTGTAATTCGCTTATTCATCTCCCTGCAATTTTTATCAACAATTGGTAACTTTTGACAAAGAAATGTTACTGATCAAGTTCTTACATTATTGACTCCACGGATTTTGGTTTGATAAATATAGCTATGGGATATAACCCCGCAATTTGTAACCTTTTTATCGCATTCCCACTTACGTCCAATATACAGTGCTTGCCCTTTAATAGAATTAATAATAATGAAACAATATACTTTTTAATTATGAAGGCGTGATACCTTCTCACTTATCTCCCTTACAGAAGCGACACTGGTGCCATATAGATTCTCATTATATTGGCCCGCTTCAATAAATAAATGATTGAGAATGTCTTTCTCCATCTGTTCTCGCGATGCAACAAAATGGTAATCCCTGCCATCTACTTCATATTCTCTTTTAACTCTTGTTGTATCTTTTAAACATGGCAAATGTTAATTTTATTTTACTAACTCATATGTTTAAATAATAACTTACGAGGAACGCAGCTGCCAAATTTATCAGGAAACTCTGATATGAGGTCATCATTAATTCGGTCTTTTAAAGGTCCAAGAATAATCACAGGCCTTGTATATTTAACCTCTTGTTGTTGGACGGGTTCGTAGGAAAGAATTGGATCATCAGGTCCACCTTTAAGTCAATATAACAATTTTTAATAGTAATATCCCAAATAATGACCAACTAAACTAATAATTTAAAATCTTATATAAAGCAAAATGTATACTTACGGACGCTACCAGCTTCACTATCGCTCGCACTGGGAGGATTAACAGCTAACCAAAAAAATGAAACAGAAAAAACAAATATACACCAAAGCAAGCAACAAAAGAAAACATAAGTTACATTAAAGTAGCAAACTGTAAAATCATTAAAATTAAATATCTAAGTAATCAGCATACAATAAAAGTAACTTGCATGCTGTTTTACACATGAGCTACAATAACGTTTTTAAACTTACGTTCTGGGTCGCTATTTTCATCTGCACTATTATCTTTGCTTTTCATAAATGGAAATTTTCTTGAAAATGAAAAGTTCTTCTTTTTTCTATCTAACGTAGACATCTAAATAATTCACCAGTCATCAAATTAAGTGATATTTGCATTAAACATCAAATTAAAAATATTACTTTTCCATCTCCAGTGCTGTTTCGTCCCTGAAATTTCACCTGTTTTAATCTAGCCCGCTCTTTTCGGTCCACTCTATAACATAAATCATCGTTTTTATTTTGTTTAAAATTCATTTTTTAACTAGTACATTACCTTCTCTTACTGGGAACAATTCCCATTCCTTCTTCTTCACCATCTGCTAGAATCTTTCTTGCTTGCCACCATTCGTCATCGCTAGCATTAATTACGTGTAAAATATCCCCATATTTAAACGGCAATCCTTTACTAGGTAGCCCACTATCCTTACTGGGGTCATAATCAAACAGCGCCCTGCAATAAAAAAAATTTAAAACATGTACTATAAACAAGTCATCAGAAATAATCACTAGCAAAATGCTACTTTCAATACCTGACATACAGAGACCGTTTCTGCGATGTCCTCAAGCTGCCTAACATGATTTGTTCTCGCAAATCGTGTATTTTAGCTTCAAAACGATTATAATCTATGATTAAATTGGGCAATTCTTAAAATTATAAATATTACATTTTATAATACGACCGTTGTTTACCTTCAGGTCGGTACTGAGCAACTATTGTCAAGATTTGTCCTGCTCCTTTTAGCGCAGCCGCTGCCTGTTCGTGTGTAGCGTGCCGTAAATCAATTCCGTCGACAGACAAGATCTGGTCTCCTCTTCTCAAACATCCACTAAGGTCAGCCGGTCCACCAGCCAAAATAAATGATATAAAAATGCCTTCGCCATCTTCTCCACCGACAATATTAAATCCAAGACCGCTATTTCCTTTAGATAATGCCACCTTCCTTGGCTCTCTGCGTACGCATCCACCCAAAAACAAATATTAAAAAAAATAATAAGTAAAAGAAGCCAAATAAGAGCGATTGTTAACACTTGTAACAGTGATACGTTTTAACCCTGACACCCTTAGAAACGATGTTTAACGCTAACAGAGTAATCAACGACAATTCGTTCTAAGCTGAACTGGGTCCAAATTTGTACCTCACCATGAGCTACTTTTCTTGTCTGCGTGAATCCTATTTTATAGACGTACAAGTTGACGACGTCGGCATTAGTACAATATTATTTTACGGCTACGAGATTACTCTACTTAATAACTTTTTCCAACCTTCACCAAGTGCAAACAAAACAAAATCATAATCTTCTAAAAGTAGATATATCTTTGTGCTCTTATAAAGGTTTAATAAATCACATTATCCTTAAAACCGAACAACAAAATCACACGTACAATGACTACAATCATTTTGTACAGTAAACATTTTTACCAAAACAAAATAAAACTAAGGTACATTAATTAAATATAAAACATTTTAAAAGTGGTAACTTAATCCACGGCTTCGTATTAAATTTTAATTTCATGGTAATTCGTTATTTTATTTCCACACAAAAATTGACACAAACTAGGTAGATTCAATTTTGAGTTTGCAGAAAAAACAAACACCTAATTCTAGAGCTCATAATACAGTAATTATCTACAATGGCTTTATACAAACTTTACATTTAAATTTGAATATAACATTTATTCAAACGTGATGTTTGGCGGTTCGCAACAAACTTATAGAATAATTATAACGCAATGTGTGTCAACAGAAACTGTGATATAATATACTGTATAAAAGCCGCCTATACACGAATATGCCATTTATACGACTAAACATAATCATAAATATTTAAACTAACTATAGCTGTGCTAGTGCTGTATTTACTCAAAAGTGTACACTCCCTGAATTTTATATTTGGCAAAATATGACATCACACAACTGGCATTTAATAAGTGACGTAGTTGCCCCTCTCCAGGTCAACCGACTAGAGATTTGACCCTAAATATTATCCAATCACAACTGTTCATTTTAACTCTTGACAGAAACCTAACGTTTGAAAGTGCAGATTGACATAAGACATAATTTTTAATAACACATAGCAGTGGTGTCTCCACTGACAGAAAAAAAAAAGAAATGCCAAAATAACAGCACAACATTCGGACATACCAATTTCGAAACAATGTTAAACAATAACAGACATTACTACACCAGTAGGTATGATCGACAAATGAATCAAATAGAAGAACTTTTAAGCAATCACAGATAAATTACAATCAATAAATTTGCATAAAACGAATTTATTTACACATGGTTACAAAATCTGTACTCTCAAACATCAGCGTTTCCTGTTACTAATACTTTTTTTTTTGAACTTATAGAAAAATGTAAGTAGACAAAAAAGCTTAACTCCCCCCCTCCCTCCCACCATAAAGGAAGCCGGAACCAAATTAAGAATGCTCGCGTGTCTTTGACCATCATTACACAGAAGCTGACTTCCCTATCTGCATGCATTAAATAAATGAAACAAAAAAATGAAATGTAGAAAATGCAAAAAGAAAACAATGTGTAACAGTGGAAAGGTAGGGTTGACAGTCATGACATGCACGAATGAACCTTCACGAGGGAAGTCGAGTAATATTATATAATAACAACATTGCCAACAGTTAATCGTAAACTTCCTGAATTTCATTTGCAATCTTTCTTAGCTTCAGGGTTTACGATAACAGCAAGGTTAGAAAAAAATATTACGTCAATAATATCTTGATATTAAATTACATTGAGAAGACCAACAATACTTATTCCACAATCTAATCACTATAATATAGTACGCACAAGTCATTATACACACAAGTCCAACGAATATAACCACGAAATTAATTTTTTTTTGCAAAAACGATAACATTGAATTTATATATTGTAATACTGTAGTAGGAATTTTGTTGTTTAGTAAGTAACGTAATTTGTAGTAGCTAGCTTATTGTTGACTTTATTTTAGAGATATTTTTGACGTTATTGAAAGATTAAGAGGCAACTACAATTTTTTTTAAAAAACAGTTAATATTTCACTATCGTGTTTCTCCAACCAATCATGTAGCTAACAAACCCACTTTACCAACATTTTAAATTTCATGTTGTTTACAAAGTATACTGAGCGAGTACACCAGAATACTGATAAGTTAAAATAAACAACAGCAAATATAAAACCATAATATATACCAGTATAAATTTAATATTAAAAAACATATTTCTAGAAATAGTATACTGGCACAAATCCAAATGATTCAATTTTATATTATACAGCAGTTGCAAAACTTAATTGGCCTTATGCAAAAGTAGGTAAAAGCGGAAATTTCGCTTGTAAACATGAAAATCAAAATCACCATTACAGCATATTTATTTGAGTTAAGAAAGTTAATTTGAAGTTGTAAAACCCAATTTATAAAGTAATAATATTGGACGAACCACAAAAAATTTGTCATATGCAAAATACATAAAAATAGCTATAAAAATTGAGAAACAACGATTATTATCTCTATAACAGCAATAAATTTGAATAAACGTTTGATACTGTATAAACCAATAAAATAAATCATTAAAATAAGACTTAATACAAGTTTTTTTAACGTGTTCCATTATACGTTTTCAACTACTGTAAGTTTAAATGTTGTTAATCTGTCAACAATAAAATTCAACTAGGAATTATTATTATTATCAGTAGTAACTTGATGCTAAAATCCTGAGGAATACTGTTATTTGATAACTCATTGTGCTCGTTGACCAATAATTCAAAACAAACGTTAAGGAACCAGCAAAACCACAATGAAAATATAAACAATCAGCATGGTTGTGCATAACCTCATTTAAGTGGCCTTAATACACATATAACTACAATATTTAGTTTCTATGAAATGGTTTCAAATTCTTATTTAAAAAAATTCTCGACCACAACGCAATTTCAAACTGATGGCATTACATTTAGCTAAAAACAATGCATAACCAATCATGTACCAAAGAAATTCTGTATTGTTATTACTCAATTATTAAACTCAAGGTCTATTCAAATTTAATTGAATAATTACATACAGTATCTTTAAATTTTAAGTGAAATACGATTAAGTTATAATGTATACACTTACAAAATACAATGAGAAGTTAATTCACACAGAAAGTTCACTCCACGCCCTCTTCAACGCGCTCGCTTTTGATCTCCCCTTAGTTTATCCACGTATAACACAAAACTAAATTATATCAGTATAGCTCGGTTCCTCAATAAACTTCTATTCATTGATAAAAACATATCAATACGCGATAAACCCAAATTCTCAAAGTTCATTGACAAAATAATCAATAAGTAATTGAAAAACAAGCAATAAACTTCACACACAACTTGTCTTACCTTGTGCTTGGGCACCGCTGTAAGTTTGGCATGATTCACAGACCCCAATACAAACGTTAAAGCTATTTTTGACGCACTATGACTAAATAATCTTGGCTAACTCATTCCATATAGGATATTACAACACAAATCCGATGTAATTCCGTATTTTTAGTCACATATACTGTGGTGCAATAGGATATATCACAGTACTATAGTTTTACTTCCACATTCTATTCGTAACGTGACGCGCGTGCTAAATTCACAACGAAATATTTTTCCATTTTCTAAGACTTGAAAAGCGCTATCAATCCGCTACATCTAATTCTAATTATTAAACACAGAGCGCGCTCTCTGACCGCTGTATACCTTAGCGCAGCGAAATATTTTCTAGTGTACGCCGTGTGCGATTATCCAGTCGGAGTTCACCAGTCAACCTCTCTGATTTTTACAGTGTGTCTCTTAAAAAGTGAAACTTTACGTTTGCAATTTTAGGTAAAGACAAAATTAATTCAATTACCGGTATAAGTTTACAAGTTATTGATAAATATTATACAGTACGTCTATAATTGATAAGATATTGAAACATTTTTTTAAAAAAATCTATATAGTATTCTGTATAAATTATGAAAATCGTTATTTTTTTGTTATAAAAGGCATTAACATCATTTATTAAATAAAAAAGAAAAATAAGGTTATTCTCAAATTATTCCGATATTATATTTTGTATGCGGACTACATGCTCTTAATTCACTATGAAAGTGGTAGCAATACCACTAACTTTGATTAGAGAGAGAACTTCAAGAAATATTTTGCATAAATACATTAGAAAACAGCTTTCTGTAAACAGCTTGATGTATTATTGCATAATTTGAAACATTGAGTAATTGAATATTTAATACTGTCTTTTATTTTTTTTTATAACCGGTAACCGTGTAAATTATTCAAGTACCTGAATAATAATTTAGTGACGTCACTAAATAGTTGTCACCTTCATGAACATTTCAGATGATAAGCTTCCATATTTACTAGTAATTAGAAATACACTTATAATATGCACATTATTCGAGCCTTACGTCAAAATCATCTATTAAATATTTATGCAGGTTTTTCTGTCTATACAATTATCACATTTAAAATTAAAAACTTAATTTCAAAGGTGTATTAAACGCAAACTAAAAAGCAATGATTCACGATGGACGTGCAAAAAAAACTTGCTTAATGTTTGGTAGTAAAATTATACTGGTTTCAAAATATCTTTAAGGCAAAATACTCCCACAGTAGTAATAGTCAATTGTGGCAATATTGCCAAAAACGTTCTGCAAACCATCGACTTAACACAATGTCATGAGAAAGCTGCACGATAATAGTAAAACATTCAATAATATAAACGTAATGCCAAATTGCTAATACGTACGCAGCTTTATATTTCACAACATTAAGCTAAGAAACTTGTACGTTAAAATACGTTGTAGCGCATATAAGCTAATTCTGCAGAAAGTATGGTATGCTTGTACATTTTATAACCACCAAACTAGTGCCACTCCTACCATTCTTACAGTACGTTAATGATAAATATCATGGAAGTTGGAATTTACCTGGAAATGTCATCATCGCTCCCTAACTTGTGATGAGAAGAGATTTCATTGGAGATAGGTGAAATGTTCGGCGTGCTGATGGGAGCTGTTAAAAAATAACGAAAATATAAAATACTTTAGTAAAAGATGCAGTAGGGATACAAAATAAATGTACGTACGGGATGGTGATGGCAATCTAGACATCTCAATATGATGATTCAAAAGTGGAGGGGGAGGAGGTGGTGGAGGTAAAGAATCGTCATCATCATCGGCATACATAGGTTTTGCAACGACTAGTTTCACATGATCAAGAGTGGCTTTTAACGTTGCAACAGCCTCTTCATGGGAAACATCTTCTAAATTTTTGTTCCCGACCTTTCAATGCATTATAAAACTTACATTAGCTACACAAACAATCTTACGTAAAACGAGTTGTGAAAGAATACTCACCACCAGCAGCTTATCTCCAACCGCTAGACGTCCATCTTGATGAGCAGCACCGGCTTCCATTACTTTAGTAACATAGATGCCATTATCTCCGGGAATGTGCTGATTCCCAATTCCACCGGCTATACTAAACCCGAGACCTTTGTTGCCTTTTACGAGATTGATTTCCAACACTTTGAGTTTAACTGCATTTCGCCGTCTTTTAATCGTCTGAAAACGAACAAAACTGTTAAAGATTTAACTAAATAAAAATGGCAAAAAGTAAAACTCCTCCCATATACCACCAAATCTACCAGATGGTGCACATCTGAATATTCCGAATGTACGATACTCGAACATACAATTTATTTTTATTGCTAAACAAAGAAAACAACCAAAAAGCTACCCAAGCCATTATTCAACATTAAATTATTAAAACTTTTAAAAAGTCTGATAAATACAAGCAATACATTTTTACTGGCGACTTAGTTTGTAGAACCTTTACCATGTATGACATCAAAATATGTTTGTTATTTCTTAGTAATTATTAATTACAATTTCTATTAAAAATAATACCAGCTTCACAGTGTTTCCTGCTCGTTTCAAAGCATCAACGGCCGTTGCATGAGGTACGTCCACTACACTCACATCATTCACTTTCATTATTATATCGTTCACTCTGTAAAACAAAACAAATTTATAAAGAAAGACAATTTTTAAAACGTTGCAATATAAACTATAGGTGAAATTAATACACATTGACAATACCTAAGTCTTCCATCTGCTGCCGCTGCTCCGCCCTGAATAAGCTTAGTGATGTATATGCTTGGATCATCTCCGATGTGCGGATTGTCAGTTCCTCCAGCGATGCTAAAGCCCAATCCAGTGCCACCCTAAAAAGCATACAAACAATTATTACTATTGAAAGCGGTATAATGTAATATGAGTCTAAAATAAATTGAATTAAGAAACGCGGCTGAATAAAGCGTGCTAAAAATGTATGCATGGCTGCAAATAGTGATGCAAATACTCGTAATTATATTATGCTGTTGTATCTCTTGAGGAAAATATCTAATGCTTAAAGAATGGGCAAGAACACATAGTGCGGTTATTACTAAGAAATCATTAAAGCGTCAAAAATAAACATATTTCGAACATCCAATGAGAATTAGCAGTGCTCAAGAGTAAATTTTAACATAAAAGATTACGTCAATGAAAATATACCACAGAATATGTAATTGAATTGTAATTCATTAATTACTTACTCGCTCTAAAATAATGGTTTGGTACTCCAACTCTTCCTCTCCATTTGCCTGAAAATATAAACAAAGAATAAATATTCTCTTCATATGATGCGTAAACATGGTTACATTAGTTTTTTTTATCTTAAGTACATACATTAAAAACAAAGACAAGTTTAAGTTAGAAGCATTTGCTTAGACATCTCAAATCTTTTGGTCTCAAATAAATTAAAGAAAAACAGTTTGATTACTAATTCTTATACTAAACCAGTTTTACTCAATGATCCATAAAGTTAAAAAAAAAAACATCGACATACAGTACAGTACCTTTCATACAAAACAAACATAATCTAAGATTATTTGGTGTTAAACTAAAGCACTTTACAATAATTATTTATTACTGAATAATGTATTCATCATTCTTTTTTACACTAAGCCCACCAATTAAACCTGACGTACGAATATTTATAGCAAACATTCTCCTTCAAAGTTAAAAATTATCCAAGTAACCATGTTTATAGAAACGGTAAGAACGATAAGGATGGGTATTAACTGTACTTCTACAGTAGAATCTAGATAACTTCAGTCATATTTTTTCTTTATTATTATTACGTAAAACATTACTGCACTAAATAATGGCACTGTAGAGGCAAAAACCGTCTGCCTTTCTAAAAGTATGACGTAAATTAATTTAATGAAACTTTCCGAGTTTAGGCCAGATAATTAAAAGATTGCGAAAGTGCATCTGAGCGTAGATAAACACCAGCCCTAAACCTTAAGTTTCCACCATTATAACATGCAAGTTCAGATCCTGTCAGCAGAAGGGTCCAATGAAATTACCAATTAATGCTATAACAACGATAAGTCCATTTATAGACAGTGCGATGTGTATTGTTATGTCTTTTATTAGTTATTTGTTCCAACTTTTATGGGCAATAATGTTCCTCTGCATTCCGCATACAAATTTATCTTAATAAATTTGTTTTAGACTTGACAGTATGATCAGCCTATAAAGTGAACTGAAACATATCTATTCATACACTGAAATAAATAACCAGCGGTAATTCCAACGTCAGCACTTTAGATTGCCTACCACACATGCTGCTTTTGCATACCATCTTCAATGGTTAAACACTTGCAAAATGCATTGCCTCCATATTTCATTCTAATAGGAGTTGTTTGCAACATTTTTAACGGCGATCTTATAAAAATAAAGTGACTCACACTGCGTCAAACTTAAATTTGTATTTCCAAACCGGAGCGAAGATATTAAAGTGAAACGTGTAAATTTTCTTGTCTATATATTTAATCATGTCATGAACAACATCTTCCGTGGTAAAATTTGTTTTCCTCTGCTAACCTCACCTGAGCTTTAAAAGTGTTATGATTGGGTTGTTTTCAAAAGCAGGAAAATCTCTTGAATCATCAGAACGCATCAACCTAACCCTATAATGTACGAGACAAAGTCAAAGATTCACACAGCCTCATCTTTTCATCTCATATTAAATTTGGTGGGCTTATAGTTTGCAGTAAACTATGTCGAGGAGTTATTAGGTATTATATTTTACATATTTCGTATCGTTAAAAAGATTGACGTTAATAAGATTACAGAATAATCTAGCAAAGCCTACATAAATAAACTACTGCACCTAAAGCTTAAATACAATCTGACTTGTCCATTTTATAGGTAGCTTTATAGACTACTCGATGCGCATATAGGGCAATTCTCTCTCAAAAAAATGATAGCTAAAGTATTTCACTGTAACCATGACAACAGTGATCCAAAGAGGAAGCTAAACGACTTGCATTAAAATATCAACTTGATAAAAGGTGAAAGCTTTTGCTCGCAACCTCTTTCCTCATCCTGCTGTGCCAATATCGTGAGTAAAAAAGTTATCACTGTCATTAGCCACAAAAATGACAGTGAAACGACGATGAAGACGATATAGTTAATGAATACCTGTACTGTACTAAGATACAAATGTGCACTGTCAACCGACATCATTCGCTGGCATAGCTGCTCGTCACGCTTTACACATACGCTTAAGTTTATAACGACAATAGAAGCCAAATATATGATTATGAAAAATGAAAATAATTTTCTATAACTACTTCCTTGCACTCTGCATTCACATTAGCCTAAGTTAAGAGTTTTATCTAGCATAATCAAAGACTTTATGGTTCTTAAAATATTCTTATTAAAACAAAGTACTCACATAATGGTCTGGTAAGCCGGATCCTTGCAATAGCGGCATGTGAGCCTAAAATACAACAAAAAAAAAGTTTAATTAAAATAATGACTTCACTTAAGTTTGATAACAAAGTATAATAACGTCGTTAAATCTAACGGTATATTTCTATAACGAGTAAAAAAACTTATGCTTGTGTTTAACCAAAGCCAGATAACCTCAAATGGACGTTATAAAATATAATAAAGATGACAAAATAAACAATTTTTTTTATTAAACAGACCTGATCGTGATCGACCGTTGACCAGCCGTCGAGACACTAAAAGAACATAAAAAAAGATGAGATTAGTATTTATTGATAAAAATAAACTAACTCAGTACTGAATTATTCATGTGTGTGACCATCATAAAACATCACTCGAAGACTTTCTTATTCAAAATATGTAGTTAAAAACTTAATAACAGATAATTCAAATGAATATTTTGTTCCTAAAATCCATTAATCAAAATGTCAACAGTTGTAAATAAACATAAGCTGTCAAGAGTGGGTAATCGACCAAAAACAACATTATAAATAAAAAATACGACTTTAAGAAATAACTGGAATGAAAACGGAGTTTTTCGTTCTCGTTTTTTTTTTTTTTTTTTTTTGATAATATAATGCAGAGAGAAGTCATATTAAGCAAACGTCATTTATCAGAAGAAATGTAAAAAACAACTAACGATAATCATAAAAAGCCATACAATTCTATTACTACTAATACAAAAACCTCATTTCATTTGCTGGGCATGTAATCAAGCGACAAAAAGAAGGCAATTAACTTGATGACATAATAAGTCATCTTTTATTATGTTCAACTTTCTCTAGTAAGCCATTTCAAATCAGCAGGCACTATCAAAATTAACAATGGCGTCAGAATCAAGAAATTTAAAAAATTCAACTTCTGTAATTGTACTATACGCACATAAATAAAAAAAGCATAAACCCACCACAAAAAATCAGAAAATAGAGGAATATCCAACGTAATCATAAAAAGATTTTAAAAGCGAGGGAAAAAAACAACAAAAAGATGATAAAAACGGATACGCAATTTTCTATTTTTTCAAGATAACTGACTTTTGTCTCTATTGGATAAACTGAATGTAAAAACAAGAAACTTTTACGACTGAATACATCATAAATGAGTATCCATTTTCCATAGCAAAAAATAAAAAACACCAGAGAGTAATAGAGTTCGTATACTCTAAACCAATGTAAACAACGCCCTTGTTTTCCATAAGTTGTTTTGTGGTTTTCATCCAATCTCCAACAACCAATTTTAATAAAATCCTACTGTAATTATTCAACCACCTTGCGGGATTATTACACATATTCACCGTCTCCAAAGGAGAAAGCTAAGAACAAAATGCTAATATCGAAAGTGATGATGATTCATGCTTTTTTATTGTGGTGATATGTATTACATGATAAATTAAATACCAAATTACAATTTACTAGAGCCATCTAAGACTATAAGTGTAATGCATTATTTGGCAATCACCGTGTCATAGTTGAACGACCCGGTGAGATTAGTAGACACCCAAAATATAAAACCATTGCATTTGTATTAAAGAAATTCGATATGAAAATCTTTCGACCGAATTGGCAGCATTTCAATCAATGAAATAAGAATAAAAACGAGTTTTTTCATACCTTGGATTTTTTTTCATAAGTGACATTCGTACCTCGAATCGTCAATTTCAGCGTGAATTTCAAATTTTATATGATACAATAAAAATACACGAACATCCATGAATATCTTATGGCAAATTTATTCTTAGATAAAATGCCAAAGCTATTTTCTACGCAAAGAAAAAAGTTTTCATTTTTTTTCTTTTTCTCGATAAAACCGATTCCACGCATTGCAATTTTGCAGTTTGTGCCTATGGCAAAAATGAAATGGTTTGAAATAAAAACGTTTCTCTTCTTAATGCATTTAATAAGCCTCAACATTTTAACCACATCTGATCCCTAACATTTTACGATCAATTACTGTCAAGCCAAGGCAGTATTGAAAGTCCATTAAATTTTCAACATCATAACTAATTTAAAGCGACGGGAACATATTCTCCGTTTAATGGTCGAACACCTTACGGCGTCAACAGCAATGAACAATTCAAGCAATTGTTTTTCTCTGGAAGTGAAAGTGCGGAGAAAGAGCAACGAACAGTACCAAACGTGAAACTACCGTAATTGTAAATGTTTCATGAAATAATAAAAAAATCTTCGGGCTTAAAACCACTGATCAAAATAACGAAAAAAAAAATATAAAGAAAAATTGTATCAACAGAGAATGAAAATCCATTGTGGCAATTGCATCAAACACCGACTGTACTGCATTGTCGAAAAAAAAAAAACGCAATAAACAAACCCATTTGAATGTCAATTCCACTGCTGCGATCAAATTGAGTGTTAACAAAAGAAGCCACTCAGCAAAAACATTTTAGAGATTGTTTTTGCTCGTGTCAAAAACGTCAAAAATAATCTTTCTCCATCAAACAACAGTTGAAAAGTAAGGAAAGTTCACATTCAAATATAATGTGCAGCCGATTTCTGAGTGAAAATAAGTAAATCGAATAAATTCAACGATGCAGAATAATGGCAATTTTATTCACTTACAAAAGGTCAGGCAATTGAATTAAAAATCGATTTTTTTTTATGTTTTCGAAAAACAAAGCAATGTGAAGTGCTTTAAATGGGTTCAACGAAATAATAACATAATATTATTGATGTTTTTAACATGCAACAATTTTCAGCACAACTTTACTGTAATTAAATCTGTACTGTACTAATCATATGTACTTGCACAATAAAATCAAAATATTCTAGTGGTCAATGTCATGCATTAGAATGAAACATGCCATACAACTTATCTAAACAAATTAAATTATATTAATTAAAATGTAAAAAAAAAAAAAAAACTATCAACAAATGATGTAAAGAGAATCAAAAATCACAAAAATGTATTAATTTAGTTTTTCTTTTAATAAAATGAATGCAGCTGTCTACCTTATTATAAGTCATTTGAAGTCTTAGCCAAGCCAGAAATCTCATCTTTGTTCAATTTGACGAATATTATGTTTTAACAATAGACGTTAAAAGAATTTAATGACAGAAAAATTCCTTCTCTAGAATTTTTGACGCCAACGACATAATCCTACGTTCTTTTAACGTTGAAACGAGAACAAAAGTGAAGCGGGGAATGCAACTTAGGAGCCCCAACCATCACTCCGAGGCAATGACGTAACCGCCCATGGCAAATCTCCCGCCATCTACCATCCACCAATAGAAAACGAGTAAGAGTGGTGATAGATGTTAGGGGATGGGTTCAAAGAAACTCAACAAAACTCGATCCCGAATTATTTACGCCTGGTTTGGCTTATAATTAATTAAGATTCACATCATTTATTGATGGGGCGTATTTATTGGTCACTGGAATGGTTATCTTCAGCGTCAATATGCCCATAAGACTAATAAATTCCAACGGTTTTACTTATGATATACACCAAACTTTGGCTATTTCTTAATAATTTATATCTAAATATCAACATCTATCGCAAAGTCAAGCTGAATTTGAGAAAAGAACAAGTGCATGCCAAAGAGTAAAACATCCAGGGTAGCTACAATGTAAAAATACCGAGTAGACAGATGTTTACAGTTGCTCACAATATCCCCTGAATGAGCATTAAAAAGCACAGAAAACGAAGAAAAAATAATACAATGCTGTGCATCCGGAAATGTAGGTGTTTGCTCGAATCCATTCCAAATTTGAAAACAGCAATCGACTGAAGATTTAACTCAACCCCCCTCCCCCTAAAATCACGTTTTAGTGTAATAACATTTCTAGGAAAAAAATAACGTAAAAAAAAACTGGCATCCATCGATCCTAACATCAATATTTAACCACCATAAACAAAATCACGGCATAATATACAAAATTATACCGGTATCTTTTAACTAAGTTTCTTTAAAAAAAAATTGCAAAGATAAACGAGTTGTCACTTCATTCATTCATTATAAAATCTTATTAGAAATTTCCATTTGATTAAATTTAAACCGCTTGACTTTCAGAAATATAGTGTAATCCGATTAACAACTAGCCTTTTGCAATGCAGTTTTACACTAATAATAGTTATTTGATCGATATCAAGTACTGTACTATTTTTAAAACAACTACAAATGTAATGGCACCTCATAGCACATTGGTAAGCAGCAAATGTTTGACCTACGCAAGAACCCTTCAATAAACTTTATGCTAGCATTGCAATCGTAAATATAAAATGTTAGTGTCTATAGGGTGCTTCAACGAATTGTCAGTCGAACAAGAACATTTAATACAATGACAACCCATGATTATGACACACACAAACGAATGTATATAGCAATTCAGAGTTAAATTATTAGAATATTTTAAAATGATTTCAAATAAAATAATTATTGTCGTCTCAGTGTTTCAATTATAAACATTAAACAGTAGTATTACAGTATTTAGAGTACTGAGTTTATTTAAAACAATCGTTGAGAGAGTAAATAGAATTTAAAACTATTCCACTTTGTTTTACACTTAATTATTAAAAATAAAACATTTTAGTATTTAGATATTAACTATATTACAAATCTTAAAATACATTTGTTTATAGTGGTTCACAGATCACCATAATGTGAAAAGTTTTGTTCGAGCAGATGATTCGTCAAAACAAAATGTCATCTATCATAAAATCCAAAATGACTAAATGTCCTTAATTTAAAAGTTTGACCCTTATAAAAATAACGATTTTTAACTGTAAAATTAAAACTATAAAAGAGTCACAAGTCTTAAACGGCATCATTCAAACATAATAAGTAATTTAGTAAATATTAAAAGAATTACTCTTTCATCTTTGGGCATCATCAAAAAGGCCTACCAATAACATTAACGACCATTACCCAAACTTTTACTGAACATAGAACGTAATAACTTATGCAAAAACACTAATCATTTTCAAACTTTACAATTTGAATAAATTAAAGAACAGGAGCGGTAACCGTGGCTTGACATAATCCTTCATTATGCGCATGTTATAGCATCATTAAATGCAAATCCATAAAATAACACGTAAACGTGGTTGCACAATGCAATGACCATCATCAGTAGAGGTGTAACAACATGGAAAGTCAGAAACGATTCATGTAAGGATACCATAAAAGATAATCACGTATAAATAAGATGAAGTTCAAGCAGACCCATTCCAAAGTCAAGCACATGCCACATTAAAGAAGCTTATCCATAGGTCAAACCCCCTCTTTTACGTCTCTCATTGAAACAATATTAAATAAAAAGTAAAATATTTGTTAATTGCTTAATTAAGAATGAAGCCTTTTAACATACCGTATCCCAAAAGCAGCTTAATGCATGACAGTTATAATTTCGTTTTCAACAAGCGAAAAGAGAATCAAAATTCTATTCAAGTATCATTACAAATTTTCATAAAGTAGACAGTCAAACACAGATTTACTTTTAATATTGTTGACGTCATTTATGTCTTATTCAATAGCAAACAATTAACTGAATATACTCAATATACTCAAAACGTTTTATATCTTCCTTCTGATAATCATAAAAGTCCTTGGGATGAAGTTTCAATTTGAGTAAAACAATAGAAAACAAATATAATAAATACAACAAAGCAACTGATGCTACGTCAAAAAAAAGTCTGAGAAACACTAAAAAAAATTGCAATCTAGCATTTCATGCAACAACAAATTTCATTTGGCGCCAATTCCAAGTTTTACGACGCCAAAGACGTTGCAGCAAAATTTCAAAAGAATCTGAATGCGATCAATATGAAGTTACTTACAGTCAAGTGACCAAGATTTCATTCTTACCACAACCACATCTATTTACTTTTCTGTATCGTTATCATATTGCACCAGTAACTTGTATATACTGTATAACTTAAAATATACTGTAATTGAGTAAATCAGACATACCCTAGTGTGGAATGATAAATTCTGATTCAATATCACATTTTATTGCTGTTCAAAATCCATCCTAGATCACGAAAGAATAATAATGCTACCGTACTGTACTGTTCATGTACTGCAATGTACTGTACTGTATTAAGTCAATATATTTACATCATTTTGAATAAGAACGAAATCATGTCAAATTGGTCTGCGAATCGAAGATTTACGAGAAGAAAATAACGTTACATATAAACAGCAAAAGCATGTTAACAGCAACAATAAATAAATCACCCTTCTGTTGCTTTCAAATGTCAATTACTGCAAGTCTAACAACCAGTCATTTTCTTGACAAAACCATTATCATGAAAATAGCATAGCGCATAGAAAACAGAATTTCCAAATGACTAAATTAATATATTTAAACTAAATTATTGCGCTACAATGTAGCTTCAGAATATATATTTCTTCGCTTATAAAAATGTTAATTAAATCAGCTGTATTAAGAACAGTAACTTACTATTATTATACTAAAGCAAAATATGCCAGCTGCAGTTGCACTACCATACGACAAAAATTTGATAGTCAAGAAAAAATCTAAGTACATTTCAGCTAATGTAAACTACAAGCTTCAAGACGCCACTCTTCATCGTGTTAACCCAAGTGTAAACTAATCTAATGAATACACATTCAAGGGTCCTTTCATTATACAGGGCATGTTCACAAGAAATAGCGAGACAACATCTCAAGTTAAAGGCAAACGCATAACATATGCCTCATGTCCAAAATATAACAGCTTAATATTATTATGAAAATATTATTCACTCTCTCGCAGACCACTTAATAAATAAAGATGCATATACAGTAATAAATAAACAAGAGAACTAGAAATGAACCAGAAAGAACTAGATCACTGCAGCTCGAATGCAATAAAATCGGTATTGCAATGCACTACACAAATAAATCACCATGAGGCTAAATAGCGTAATAAATCTCAAGCTCTACGTACAAAAATCTAAGTTAAACTCTTTTACAAATGTTTGAGGAAAAAAATACCACCCATTCATGTGTAAATAAAGTCAAAATATAAATTTCTTATAACCTTCAGTTAAATTTACGCGTGATTCATTACTTCACCAGCAACGGTAAAGGCCGACCATGAACAATCGCAAAAAAAAATGTTTCTTTCTACATAAAACAGCAACTTTATTTTGAATAAACTTCCTGGTTAATTTTTTTTAAAAAATGCAAGTTATTTTACTTCCGCCTATTGTTTATACTTTACAGCAATTACGATTTTAACAAGCCTCGCATATTTTTTCTTTTTAAGAAACAGCATCTATAAATTTGGCATTTAAGCTATCTGCTTAAAATAAATCATGATCAATAACTAATCCTCTATCAGCTCAAATAACTTATCTTTTATGAGCGTGCCGTATATATGATATCCCCTTAAGGCTGAGCAAACACCTATAGCACGCCCATCATATAGTACTTTTGCTGCTCATCCGCCTGCAATCGACGGATACTATAAATATAATATTGAAAAAATACTCTAGTTTTTTTTTAGGACATAAAATATTAAACTAAACCTTAAAATTCATCGCCGTTTGATTTAGTTTCTAGGTAAAAAAAAATCGATTAACACGACTAGAAATAAATGTAGATCGCGACCTGAATAACATTCGTAATCGATTGATTCCATTTTAGCATTTCGCTCACATCGACTTTTATAATCGATGAGAGTAAAAAAAATAATTCAACAAATTAAATCGAAAATGTCAAGCTGTTTAAAGTCGCAAAAAAGTTAAGCGTCAAAACGGAAGTAAACAGGGCCAACAACGTGTTAGAAATGTTAAATGGAGCGCTTAATCGACATCAAGTTGGATAATTAATGAACAGAGATGTCGCTCAAGTGTGACAAAGACTTATTAAGCGTTTCAAATTGTTGACAATAGAAATCATTTTGGTCAGTCGTTAAGGATAGCAGACAAACACCTATAGATTTAATCGACATTCCCCACCTCTCCAAACTTACACATCCAAAAGAATGAAAACAGCTAAGTATGTCTGAAGCTACTTATTTACTAACCTTCAAGAAGACGCAAACAAATTACGCCGCTCAAAAACGATCGGAATTTCTGTAAGAATCATCGCTAAAATCATCCAAAATAGAATTTAAGAAAAAAAAGCTGCTCTCGTTTTGAAGGGAGTAACATTACGTCTAACATTTTCTCTTCTATCGTCAACAACTTCACATTACGACCATAAAGACATTATAATAATTACGATATTAGTATTACGACCGAAAACTAGACTGTCATCTTCATCATAACGACAAAGCATTTTCCTGTACGTGGATCGACTCCCACATTGGGAATAATAATAACAATGCAGCAAAAAATTAAAAATAAAAGTGTTCGTACAATAAATAAACGTCGAACAAAAAAAGCCCATTGTGCGACTTTTGTAAACATAAACTTGTAATAACAACTCTTAAATTCAACATGGATCGTTGCATAACTACTTTTGATTCTTTTAAGGAGCTGCAAACTTAACTCGATTAGGTACAACTAAACCGAGCATGCAAATTGCTGTGACTTACGAAAATTTATAGCATTAATTTCAAACCAAATAAAATTACAGTGCCAAGACTTTCGTTCAAATAATGAACAAAATTGTACTCTAATCGTATTAAGTTGTACTCATACGTAAAAATTAAATAAAATGAGCAGTTTTAAGATTTTTATGACCTATTTCATAACTAAACAGTAGTAACTGCTAATTCTCTTAACTTTATAGCCAATTTACGTGTACATAAATATAATTGCTAATACTGTACAACTGGGATAGCATAAATGTGCGAAATTTAGACATTTTATTTTTAAATTTACAGTCAATTACCACATTAACAATAATTTCCCAATGTGTGCAATTATTCTTAAAGTAACGATCGCTTTAGAAAGCAGCAAAAACAACTTTTAGTAATAAAATACATTAAAGCTACAGTATTTGAATAAATGCCTTTATTTTTAATATAAAAATTGCTCTTTGAAAATTCCACCATAAATTTTATTAAAAGTTGTCATAAAAGTTTCTAAGAATTTGACAAAATAAATATTTATTCAACTACTGTATTTTACTTATTCCAGAATGTTTTTTTTTTTTTTTTCAATTTAGTTGATGTGTTTGAGTGCTTCCTTAAAACCATTTTTTAGCTCTTACTATGCTGACTTATTAAGAAAAACTCATTTTACGCAGAGTGATTGATGGACCACACACGTCACGAATGTTCAGCGCAACATTTTTCTTATTTCTTACACATTCCGTAGAAGAACATGCTTAACTTTAAAACAATGATGATAAAGTACGTAATAAAGTATTTGTGACTTACCTTCTTAGGCGATTCAATAAGATTGGAAATGGTCACTGGATCCCTTAAGTGACCGTCAACAAAACTTGAGTCTTTAATTTGAGCAGTATGAGAAAGAATTTCGCCTTCCTCGTAATGATACTACAAAAAAAAACCAATAAAATAATTAAAATCTAAATTAAAAAAAAACATCAATAAAAAGCTAGAATAACAAGAGTATGTAGTTAGAAATCACGAGATGGCGCTGTACGATAGCAAAACGATCGCCTTAATAGATGGTAACCATAGCAACTAAATGCTCTCCCTGTTACCATAGCAACCAAATAAACAACAAGTGTAAGATATCTTCAACTGATCAGTTAATAGATAATTCAGATTATCAATAGCTTACAAAAAAATCACTAAATAATCGATGAATGTACAAAAATCACTATAAACATTTGAAAAGAGAATATCATTGCGGCAAATAAACAAAAAAAAAAAATTCATCAAAACAGAGAAAGCGATTTTGGATATATTAATAGCACGATCGATTTTCCCAGTAGAAACAATTCGTGTTCTCTCTTGGTAATTGTGGCATGCAGCAACATTTGAACATTTACGTAAGTATATGATAATTAATCACCAACAACAACTCAATACCAGCAGTTCTGACACACATTTCACAATAAATTACTTCTAAAAAGCCAGAAACGGTAAACATCAAATAATCTCTAAAAATTAATCGCTAAAAAACCACATTAACTCAATTCAAGCAGCAACATCAAATGCAATTCAACAATATAATCTGAATGTAAACTAAATACTGAATCAGCTTCGCTAATAAATTATTAAAAGTTTAATACAAACGGCATAATAAAAAGTTACGTGCTACATTGCAAAAACAACATCGAGGGGGAAATATTTTTTTTAGCAAATGATAAGTAAATAAAACCAAACGAAATATTATTTAACTGAATAAAACACTAATCTCAATAACATCATAAATTACAAAAAAATTCTTATGAAAAACATAAAAAATGTTTGCTGAAAAGTACATAAACTTTATGTTAGTAAAAATAAACTCAATTTCGACAAGCCATCATGTGCAGATGTTTTAGCTATAAAATCTGCTCATTATATTGACAGTTTATTAAGCTATGAGCTTAAGTAAATGCGATAGGCCACCGCAGTTGAGAAACACGCCATCAACTTCTATTAACACCCACAGAACGCAAATGTTTACAAAAAGTTTGATGTTTCTATACCAATATTGAAAATATGGTGCTTGAAAATGATTATAAATATTACTAAAATAATACATCGCACAGTATCTTTAGGTATTGGCGTCTTTTTAAAGATGATGGAATTAGTTGACACACAACGTGATTCCCATACAAACATAATAAAAAAAATAAATTAAGTCGGCCATTGCAAACGGTTATTCGTTATATAGCAGGTGATTTACATGCGCAGCAATAACAATCCAATCTGTTTTAATAAGGGAAAAAGCAGCGAAGTCATCAATATTATTTGGTAAATAAACCTGGTGTAGACGATGACCTTGGGAAAAATCAATGAAACCTTAGCACATGAGCAGAAAATAAAATTAGGTCAGTTTTCCTTTTACCGACGTCTACATATACTGTAATAGGTACAATTCGGTCTACTTCACTAAATTAAAGTCTTTGATACAGCTATTTCTGGTTGGTCACATCGATTTTAAGATTAACCTTTTGACTCCACTTTTTTTTATTGCAAATAAAAAAAGATTGATAACTTAAGCTTACTGGACTCCCCTCTGCACATCAATAATCTTCTATTTTATACCAATTCCGTTTCTCCCCACAACGTACACTGTACTTAATTTTTGTTAAATATATTCAGTTTTTCATTTTTTTTTTCTATTCAAGACGCTATTCTGTTATAAACTATATAACAACCATTTATCTTTTCATGCGTTTAAAATGATTCGGAAGAGTGTCAAGTGTCTCTCCTAGTATCACTGTCTTTTTAAAAATTCATAAAGAAAAGACAAAGCATAATAGAGGCTCTTTAATAAGAAAAAAATGTTTCTACACCATTATAATACAGTATTCAACAACTATACTTATAAAAACACAATGTAGTACTTAAGAGAATCTACTGTATCTATAAATTGCCTTGCTATTAAAAGGGACTTCCTAAGCAATATTACCGTATGTGTTTTAAGAAGAGTATAATTAACAACTCTGTTTTAAGACTGAAACTTACACTCAAGATATCTTATAAAATAGAATGCCAACTAATTCAAAGAAAACGTCCAAAAAAATAAAACAGTTTCTTAGTTTTTAACTGAAACGTTTTGTCAAATCTTAAATATTTTATTTTTAAAAGTAACGGGCAGAATGAAGAAGGAAAAAAACTAACATTGTGAAGAAATAGCTATAGTTCCTGTGCCAAACTGTCCATCAATTTCCGACGCTCATTTTATTTCGGGAAAAGATTTCAACGAAGAAGATCTGTAACTTCTCTTCCTAACTTTCTTACGGCAAACCCACCCATCCTTACACCCCTTCCCCACTTTATGTTTAAATACCCTTTAGCCCTGCACTTGTAGAAAAACTGACATAATGCTAGTTGCTATGAGAACTATAAATTAAAAGATGAGAGGAAGCTAAGATAGAAGCCAGATAGTGTCGTATTTGTTGCAAATTGTCAGCCTTGACATTAGATTACTTTAGAGGACATCCGGGTTAGCTACAGTTGCTTCCGGTCCTGTAATCACAACATTTCATTGGCAAAGCCATAAAATAGACAGAAAAACGTCAGATCCATAATTCTTTTTGTTTTTCATGTCTAAATTCGGCTGTTGTTATATCAAACAAATAAATAAATTTAAAAATAAAACTCATGCTGATGCCATGCACAATTATATGTTTCCCAAAATTGACACCTTGTGACCACACCTGCCCTATGTTATTTACATATAGAAAAGTGCGCTGTATGTAACAGATGGCAACAAATAACGATGTTTATAATAAATAAACGATTTCCATTGAAATGAAAAATCAGTCTGGCGTTAAAATGTATTCTAGTACTTAGAAAACCATTATAATAGCTATTAAAAACTATTTAAAATCCAAATTTCTTTTAAATACTAAATTCTTAACCATATTTGCTTTTCCGTATTACAGAATGAATAACAAATTAGATTTAAAGAATTCAATATTGAATTAAACTTTTCTGTAAACGAAGCAGCAAATATTGGCTATGAAGATGGAAACGATTACTATGCTATTTACAAAGACAAAAGTTATATATAAAACTCGGAGTAATTCCAATTATAAAACTAAGTATATCTTTGCAGATAAATATTTTTACAAGTAACTGAATTGCATCTAATTGTTTTAATCTGTTGCGTTTTATGTCTTGACATCTCACCAAAGAAAAAAAAAATTGTTTTTGGCAAACGTTTCTGACAAAGAAAAAAAATGTGACAACACCATTTAGCAATTCATTTCAACTAACAATCAGTAAATCATAAAAGCCTAAAATAAGGAATTACTCTCCATAAACATAAACACAAATCTAACATACTTTATTACATACGCAACATGTCCAAGCAGAATCTTTATTAACTGGTGAAGTAGAGGAGGAGCCATCGTTAATACCATTGGACCCTCCAGTTGTTGCCGGTGAGGTCATTTGGCTCGGACATTGTTGTGCAGTTTGATTGGTATGTCCGCATGTAAAATGTGACTGAGGCTGGTTAATATTTCCAGGGACCGCATTCGGCCTTCTTCGTCGACGTCGAGTACGGTTGGGCATGATATACATATAGTTGGAAAAACGACGCCGTGAATGGCGCACAATCGATACCCAATCGATCATAGTATTATATCAAGATAATGACGGACAAACGCGGAAAATAATATCGTAGTAACTTCTGAGCTAACACGAAATGAGTATTAGCAATGAAAATAACCGTGATCAAAACAGCGATCACGTAGAAGCCTCATCATTTTTATAAGATTCAGCTTAAAAAGCTGCAGCGCCATTGGAGAAACTGTTATACACGCCAACATATGACGTTGACGTCTTCCAGAACGATGCTACAACTTACATAAACGCTAGCACAACTTTCTTCATTTGTCGCTAGAGGGCATATGAAAACAAGAGTAAAATTATTTTGACTTAGTTTCCCAGATACCTCTGATATAACATACACAAACTTACAAAACAAAAAAATCAGTTCACTATGCAGTAAACCACGTCAAACCAATAGCATAGCGACGCTAAAAATATCTCAGCTTAAAACAACTACAAAAAATATCAAATTAGGCATCAAAGCCAAAAAAATATTACAAAATAGTTCAACAGCTACAGTATTTTATAATAATTTCTGTAGAAAATGATATCTTCGCAAACACTAACAATATGAAATATTTGTAAGCATACTTTTTACAATAAATAAAAAAATCCCAGTAACAACTATTTTCAGCATCACAAAATGTCTATTTTTAAATTCTAATTCTAGTTTAAATTGTAAGGTTGGTTGCTGTCCTAAAATTCTACATTCGCACTGTTAATGTGACACTCATTTATAGTATGTCTAGAGTTTCAAATTAAAGCCATATTTAAAAAACACAATTGCTAATGCACGGTTGTTGACTAAGCAAATGTCTAAATTCGTTGGCTTGTGATCCCCGGAGAAAGTTTACTAAGTTTGTAGTTACTTAACAAAAAATGTCATTGCAATGCTGTACTGGGGAAATAAAATGTAAGCACTTTAACAAGCCGCTAGAACTAAACTAAAAACAGCCAAAACATAACTACAGGACTGTATATAGAAATAAAATTTGATGTAGAATATTATTTCCTGTGCCTGCAGGTAATAAGTGACTCAAAGAAAACAACTACAGCATTAACTTCGTTAAACGATACGCCAACAAAATAATAAACTAAAAAAATTATAATTTTATGGTTTTTTAAAAACCAAACCCAATTAAATAATAATCATAACCAAGAATTAAAAAAATATTATAATTAGTATCTGTTCAATCCTCAAAACATTTCCGTTTCTATGAAAATAATACATTCGTAAATTAAAAAAAAAACCGGTAATATTTAAATTACAGAATTTAAATAATATGTTCTTTCGCACAAAGTTCCAGAGCAATACTAAGACGCTTTAAGAAGCCGCTTATGTAAAGTGAAAATCACTAGCAACCAACAAGTTACTTAAAATAGCTGGGTAGTCAACTCAGTATGTGATCATTATACTGGTACATTTCATAGTCATAAATGTTTTAAAAGCTAGCTTCACCACATACCGGCGGCGACTGCAATAAATTCGATGCTGAAGATAAAAAAAAGTAGACGAATAATATTGGTAAGTTATCTTCATTTAATGAATCTATTCACATGTACGTGCTTTAAATGACGACAAAACCAGTCGACAACACGATTAAATTCGAGCAAACAGATAACGAACCTTAGCATTAAATTGAATTAACCAGCAAACAACTCAAATGTACTAATTGGCTCATTAAAAATTCTATTATAAACCAGTCTACAGTTAAACGACTAACTAAAAGCACAAGTAAATCTTAATTAGCATCATAAATCGACTCCTAAAACAATCAAAGTACGGTAACTCTGTGCAAGCGGCTTATGAAAATCGACTACTAGATTATAATTAGTAATATTAATTTGGACATGTTTAGCTCGTTAATTTGCTGCAAAATTTACAATTTCATAAATGTGTGTATTTTACTCGGTTTTGTAGTAAAGATGATAAAGCTAATCGGTACCAGTATGAAAATAAACGAGCTTAAAGTTGGCCATTAATAAACATACTAATTGATATATTTTTAAATTTTTAAGAAAAAAAGGAGTTGGGAGCTTATTGAGTGTGTTTATCCTAATTTACCGACTTTAACATAACATAGACAGTGGTTTGCCATTAAAAACAAAATAAAATTTTTATTTAAAAATTCAACTTAAACTTCGACTATTTAAATAAAAATCAAGAAATGTAGCAGTTATCAAATCATGTTAACGTCATACTCTGATTGAAAGATACGAGAGTTGCTTTAATAAAATATACAGTAGAAAGTTAAACGATAATGTAAACTATGCACGCACTACGAGTCAATATGGTTAACTTCATGTGCGTCAAACACCATTCCCGTCTGAAAGCATCCCTAAATCAACCGTGACTTCGAAGACAATTGTACACTACAGTAAACAGTCTAGAATCGATCTAAAATTTAAAATTTCAACAAGAAAAGTAACCGAGTACACTTTAAAACTACAATAAAAACTGACAAACAACAAACAGCTAATGTACAACTTAGTGCTTAAATGACACATCTCAATCACAATCAATAACAATTTGTAGTGCCAAATGACACTCTTCGTATGTTTAAATATCTGAAAACTGTAGTCATTTTATTTGTATAAAATATACAAAGCCCTAGAATTATCTACAGTAAACATTCATTAATAAAATCAAACTTGTACAAATTATAAATTACAACACGGTAGTAATTTGTTTATTTTCGAGTAAATTTAAGTTAGTAAATGGAATAAATTTAGTGAGAGACTAGCTGATTTTAAGTTAGTTGGCGAATGACCTGTACTCTGCAGATATACGATCTCGTAATTCACTAAATATCGGTTCTACTTGCTGTGCAGTAATTTTGAGCCAACAACAATAATTTAGTTAAATAAAATATTCACAAGTAAATCATGGAAGTTACGGCTGCTAAATATTTCATACTGTTTTAAAATTCGCAATAACATAATTTTTTCCATACGGAACACGTTCTATATGAATGACACAGCAACCGTCTACAGCATTTTAAAATCAATATTAAAATTCAAGTCATACCTATCTGGTCAATTTTTATTTTGATTTAATAATAGACATATCTGGCCAGATGGCGCCGCCATTAAGACATATCGAACCGTTTATTAGTTATCTCGCACACGTAAGCTGGCACTGGCAGTCTGGCGAATCAATTTATTCGTGTTACATGTCTCCGCATAACTTTCCTTTTTCACACTCATTCTCACCTAGTAAAAACTCATCATACTTTGACTTGCATACATTTTGTTCACACGTTTGTGGATAACTATCTCAAGAAAAAGATATTTCACAGCCATTAGTACTGTAGATGGAATGTTGAAAGAATGGAAAATACAGTAGGTTGTGTGGCGACATCGATATAATAAAAAGTAATGACAATCAGTTAATAATAAACGCATATTGAGAAGCAAAGGGCTACAATCGGAAACTCATTTCTACCACGTGTTTCTCACTTCTTAAGCAGTCATATAACAGCCCTCGAGGCTCACTCATTATCACTCAATTGTAATACGCGTAAACAAGCCAACCGCAATCAAGACAGCTAACTTTTAGAAGCTATATAACGATTATCGCTTTAGAGATATTATGACCCAACAACTTAACAGCCACCAGCTGTAAAATAACATGTGTATCGAATGTTATTCTAAATCGCTAACTGGTCCCAAGTGTCAAGCAGTTTTACCTTCTTGCTTAACAATCACTTCAACATTATCACAGATGGCAACCATAAACAGTGCCAACCAGGCTTACAGTAAATTATTAAGTAAAAACAATAATGTAATTCCTTAACAATAGATAAAAACAAGTAGCAAGAAGCGTAGAATATAATATACAAGTTAGAACTTATCACTACAATGTACTTTTAAGAGTCATCTATGCAAACTGTATTATTACTGTCAAATTATTCTTAAGAGTACATAATCTACAGCATATTGTCGGCCTCGCATATCGAAATATAAACATAGAATTATATACAGTACATGGCTACAGTACTCATTTCTTTAATTTATTAGCCAATAATTTGTGAGTCTTCTCTCAAAATGTATAATGGGTTTATCTGACTTTTGTAATACTTTAAAAGTCAACTGGAAGCGACACAGTGGGGATTATGACATTTCAGTAATTTAAGTTTTATTTAGTAATTTTATCCAGTAAATGTGTTGTTTTACCATTAGATTTTGAGAATAATGTAGCTTTTTCACTCACTCAATTACCATAAAACTCTTGTAAACTGCTTTAGCTTAAGAATTTGGCTTAATGCCTAGCCTAATCAAGATCCGCAACACATAACATAACTTCTTAAAAAATATGACTTTGGCACGTTTCTCTATTTGCCTTTGAATGGCCCATTCTTTTTCAAGTTGTTTGATCAAGTAGTACTGTGCAGTACATTGCAATGATAATCACAAAAAAGTTAGACAGAGCGATATCATGGGTTCACTTTGATTTAACTTGCGCAATTTACAAACATACTGTACATATTCGATCTCTACAACTTAATAATAAATGAACGTTGATAGTAATTCGAGACCTTCACGCAAACTAAGCTGAAACTTTTGGGCAAAATAACCTTCATCAAATACGGTACTGTGCAAGAACAGTAACGATGAAGGCAACAAGACTGATCTAATTAAATAAAGATAATGCACCACAGTTGCAGTTAACCTGAAGGCAGGTTTATTATGCTAACCGTAAGCAATGAATTTTCCTTTAAGCAAACCAAACTCGAAAACCCTTTATACCAATTAATTTTCTATATTAGAATACTACTGCATGTTCTTGAACAGTTGAAAGACTTACTTGAGTGGTATTCGCAACGCACGAGTTGGTCCCTGTGATTGGAGGACTTGATTCCCACTTGGACGCAATCTGAAGTGTTTCTGACGTTTTCTGCTGAACACTTTTACTGTCGTCTAACAACGTCACCTCATAAAACTCCTGTATATCTGTGTTAAAGAATAAAAAACAAATTATTAATGAAATGCAGCTATCAATTAATTTAAATCAGCTTCAACATCACTTCATATATGATGAAAACATTTACACTAGCATCTTAAATAAATCATTTTCTTTACAAATCAAAAACTTGACATTATTTATAACGTCTAGTAAAGACGTTTTTGTGACACACAGTATTTTTGCCTTCCCAGCGGTTTACTTGTTTATGGTCATACTAGAAGTTTTTTCTGATATTTTGACAGACAAACTTAAATATTATGCATGGCTCCAGTCCCTAAAAAAACGCGCTGACATCATTTTAAACCGAAAGAAATAAAAAACCAAGTAAAATATGTAAATAAATATGCTGAGTATCAGTAAAAATTCAGAAGATGTAAACAAATATTATGTCAAACTAAGCGAAATACAGACGCACAAATACAGAATATAATGATAAATATGCAACACTGATACAGTACTGCACATATTCGTAAATAAAAAACAGTTAAGACTTGTATACAAAAAAAAACTCACATAACTTCTTTGCTTTCTTTTCCCCCAACGTAACAAACACATGAACATAGCTTAAGTAATCGATGCAGTAAATATCATCACTTGTACGAAACAAACTTTGTAGTCCAAGTGTTTTGTACTCCAAAAATGTTAATCATAAAAACGCAATGCAAACTCAACGAGGAAGACCTTGTGATTCATTACACTTAACTTCCTGCTTAGTAGCATTAAAGCAGCAATAGCGCGCTAATGACAATTATTAGTACTGCTAACTTAATTTAACAAAGTCGTAATTTCACGCTTTTTACGTAACACAATTATGATAAGACGACATCAAATTTTTGACAGTAGATTAGAAGCTGACACGGCATAATTAAGTACCATTACTAACCCAAATCAAAATATTACTGTACTATCAAATATACTGTGTATATGACAGAATCAGACTCGTAGGAAATGTTTATGATGCTCTTATCTAAGTAGAAAATTAATACCGTTACATAATCGCAAAATACCAGGTCATTTGAATAGGTCCTGTTAATGTTCTTGAAAGGTTGAAACGAAATATCTAATTTTGATTCTATAAAGAAGCCATAGACCTTTAGAAGTCTTAATTAAAGAAACTTTCAATCATAATCTATTTGCGTAGTAACGTTGAAAGAACAAATACATTAATTTACAAGCTTGATAAAAATAGAATTTTTTTTACGTTTTCTTTTAGCAAATTTCTTTTTCCCTTGAAGTTAATCTACAATAAAAATACATCGTTAGATGAACTTCACAGTAAGATTTATCATGAACTCAATTTATAATACAGTAGAGTATATTTCTTGATTGAAACACAGAGCAGATCGCCCTGATGATGGATGCTCATTCGCTCCTAATGAACAATTCCACACGTTAACCTATTTATAGTGTATTCAATTCTTATGTCGACATTAATTTTCAGCGTCAAAATTTGAATTTATAATCGCATTTAGATGAGATACAGTATATAGAACAGAAAGCTTGGCAAAGATTACACTAATGTTTGCACTTCACAAACAAAGTTGTGCTTCTGTTCAATTTAACTCCGAACACAAATCGAGAAACTGGTTTCATCAAATTAAACATTTGTTTCAGTTGTTGCCAAGAAAAAAAAAACTCACTGCATCAGAAGATAAGTTAATTAAATATTGCTGCGCTATAACCTTACAAGTTAACAATTTAATAAAGTAAAAAGAACATTATGCGTTGTGCACTAAAAAAAATTCAATACTTGTACATTAATAAAATCGAAAATAAAACTAGTGAAATGCAATTTGGATTTAGCCTTAAGTCATAGATGAAAATTAGAAAAGCTTTATCTTCTACAATAATAACAACATCTGCTATATTTGATGCTCATTTTAGTGTGAACCATTTCTATATAATACACTATAATATCGTGGGTATCAAAAGGGAAATGAAAATAATGCAGAACGTAGCCAAATTTTCCCATATAAAGAGCTTGGCAATGCATAAACTAAGAAATAAGAAGAATGCAGTTTGAGTTGGTGCAACGGCTTAATACACTTGCAAACAATAATAATAATAAGTTATACGCCTTCCCTGTTGACTACCTAGGGATGATTACCGTATTCCCAAAAGATCACAATAACTTCACCATAATTGCGCAAAAAATATGGCAAGGGAAAACACAAAAGCTAATGGTTGGATAGGTCAAAATACTATTATAAAATACTCCGGAAGTAAACTAAGTTATAATAATAACAACTCGTTCAAAATTTCATTAAACGCTGATTAAAAATTAACTATTGTGCAACAGATAAGGGACGGTCAAGTAGAGCGTAAAGCCGACATTTTCCCCAATGCTTTGATAATTTACCTTGGGGAAATTGTACCTCGTAAAATAGTTGGCTAACGGTTTCACAAATGTACTCAAAAGTCCTGCCAAATATTGCATGCTGTGTATAACTGGTAAAAGCTGCTGTATATTGACACTGTTGGTCTATGACGACGGAGTATAAACTTGTAACCTTAACGTTGACGCTATATATTACATTTTAAGTCGGCAAGAACTCGTAATAATAAAGAACGCCCAACTCGTTAGAATGTCTCTGGCAGTTAATTTTCTATATATATAAATAAGGATAACCAACTCCTCCCAACTGCGCTCGACAAAATAAAACGTCGAAATGATGTCAATAAAAATACGAGCACATCTACGGCTCTTTCAAGTCACTTTAGGCACTAAATAATGAAAATAAAAATTTACTACAACTTTACAGTTTTACGCTACCAATTCATTGAATTGAATAATATTAATAAATCAAAATTTTCCAAATATAGAAGAAGCGTTTCTATTTTTCTACACTTATCCGATGAATCGCGTTTCTTCCTGAAAAGTCGACCCCCCAAAGTCTGATTTATACTTGTGTTTATCGCACCAAACATGCGCATCTTTATAAGACGGGAAGAAAAGAGAGAATCTTCCTGCAAAAACGACGTAATATCAATTTCTCAGCATGAAAACACGCGTGAAGCGTTGCAAATACTACGTTTCACTACTTAAGCGGCATTACACGATACAATCCAATTTGTTTTGACAAAATTGGCTACAAGTAGTAAATTATACCGTCGTAAGAGATAGTTACTATAACGTCACATCTCCAGACATTACGACATTCTTCCTATTTTATTTTTTTAAAAGCATCTGATCGAGTTGAAAAGCAACTTTACGGTTAATTTGATAAAGCGCAGCAGCACACCGTCGTATTAACGTCAAACCGTTAATTACTATAGTAAATACCAGGCACAAGTTTCGAAATAACAACCACGCAGCGATTCATTTTTAACACTAAATTTCTAACAAGTCTCAAGGAAATAAACCAAGCTAATTGAACACAACAACGAGAAAAAAGCAGCTTCATAATATTGTGTTCTTTTTCCAATCTATGACATGAACCTCAAAAAACTACAGCTTCAAAGTTTATAAAATTAGACCTTTGTTTACTGTCTATCAATATTATACCGTTAGCCAAGCCTCAAAATGTAATGATAAAAAAGAAAACCCATCAAAAAATACAGTATCGTCATAGTAAAAATTTTGAAAATCAATGACTATTTTCGGTACATTGTTTTTACTGCATAAGAATTAAGTTATGTATACAAAATCTAAAACAAACAACTACCGTACTATTACAAATCGCATAGAAACACTCCAAACGTACATAAAATGTTATTATTAATGCCTACTAGCTAAAACAAACAATAGATAATTATAACTAAATTATTTATTTTGTTAGTTATTAATGCAATTAAACAATCCTCAGGCGGTAAATTCGTTATTTCATCTTTTTGTTATTTTAGCAGGATTGAAAAATGTAGTATCAATAAATGCATGACAAAGTGACCTCAAAATCACAGTAACCAAATTCATTTTCTGAATAATAATTCTATATAGTATATCTGTACAAGATTCCACACCATTAATTGCGTTATAACTAGATTAAACTAATTAAGCCAGATGAACTAAATCTCCAAACCATTTAAAAAAAACCTATACAATTAAGCGCACAAAAACGAGTTCGCACACTAAATAAATTTTTAAAAAATTCAGGAGTTTTAAATTAACTTATTCGACTTAAAATCTGCACACTAATCTAATAAAAGAGTTCACGTGGAACATTTACAGTGCTAATCAACGTTGCTACAATGATTTAATACTGTACAGTATATTTGGTTAGTAATTTACATTTTACAATATAAATTATTAAATGCAATACAATTGTTTTACACTACTTGACAATTATTTTACCAGTACTAATCGTTAGCATTTTTTAGTTAAATAAATAACTGTTAAAAATCCATAAAGTATTTATTTAAGTTCGTCATCTAGGATTTTGAATGAGCTATAAGAAAACGGTAATTTTTTTAATCAAAGAAAAGCACTATACTAAATTAATCAAGTTTTTTAAAAATAAATTCCTTCTTTTTACCACAATGCAAATATAAAAACAGCGACTTCAAAATCTTAATGCCGTAAATTACTAAATGGTGTTTACATTACCGCCATAATATTTACCGACATTCAAATTTGACGTAAAAGCATTTTTGTTTAATCTGCATAAATGTTCAGCTTTAAATTTTTATAAATTTGCAACAACTGAAAATTTCCTTTTCTTTGGTAAAAAGAAATAAACTACAACAGAAAAATGTATAAGCTCTTATTGTACCCAATGTTTGTGATAAAACCAATCACACAATTTTCGAAGCAATTCAATTACGTTTCCAACCGTTTCTTTACAATGTCGTTTTTATATCGAGAGATAAATCAATTACATACACTTCATTAATATTCATGTCAAAGACTAGAATTCATTAATCCAGCAGTACAGTTTCATTACACAGTTACAGTGTTATCGGTTGCGGTGGTAAGCTCGCAAAATTAACAATTACGTTCGACGTCATTTACAAGAGCCGAAAAAAACATTCAAAAGATTCATTTATTACAAGCTGAAATGTCGTAAAAAATGACAAAACTGATAAAATTAGAAAAATGCATCAATCTAAAAAGCCCACAAGCAGGCACTTAATCGACATGCAAAACCCAAAGCAAACAAGTTATTTACAAAACGGTAAACTTTCAAAGCAAATCAGATAACTGTATTTGCATCAACTACAAACAAATTTAAGTTACTTTCAAAAAAAAATATCAATTGCAATTCAAAAACTTATGACGTTCATTTCGATTTGTAATTTCCGATGTGTAATCGTATTGGTACAACAGAAAAAGCCACGACAATTCGTTATTTTTAGTAAAAGATTCACACAAACCAAATCATTCAAACACTCAAAACATTTCTAGCAAATCTAATTAATGATTTTTTGGTTGGGTGATGATCGATGTTCACTTAAGTCGACTTTCCCCTCAGTCAATACTCAAAAGTCAGTTCAGGATATCCCTTCATAATAACATAAATAAAAGAATTTTGCGTTACACAGCAGCAAAGCGACGTTTTATTTCAGTTATATTTGCGTTGCAAAAGTAAAAAAAAAACAACAACCCCCACAAATGTTGAATTAATGGAGTGCAAAAAATATATTTTTTTTTACAAAAATGATAAGTACGGCTAAAGAATAAAAGCAACTTATGATGGACCGAATAAAATCATAAACCGCTTTTAATACAATCTACCAAATAGAAGAACGAACAACAATAAAGGTGAACAAATTGTGACGCGTACACGATGAATTGGGAAGATTTGAACGTCTAGCGTGCAGTTTGTTCATTTTTTACCCCCATAGCATCTTTTTTGGCATAAATCGATAAAACAGCCATCTCCCAAAGTGGTCATTTTCTTTTACGTTGATTTTACTTTACTGCTGACCTGACGCTCTTCTTTTGCCCCTACACAATGACCAGCAGCGCTCATCTTGCATCTTGCTCAGGGAGATCAGAAGAGTGAGTGAAAATAAGGAAATGAAAGGGCAAAACCAAATACAGTAGAATAAAACCGTTTCTAGTAATAAAACTACAAAAGAAATAAAAACTTCATTTGGCGCCAGATTCTTTCTAGGATACAATTTCGCTTACAGTTTGGGAAGAAATATTATAATCAAAATAAAATAAAAAAGAAATTTTACATTGTTTTATATTTAATATGTTCACACTGCGAAGCAGCAGACAAATCGATTGTGACTTAACCGAGCTCATCTTTATATGTAGTAGATGCTAACATGTATTTTTGTTTTGTATTTTTTTTGAAATTGCAAACGAAAAAAAAAGTCTGAAGTTTCCCCTTATAAATTTGCAAATGAGATGTGATGTATTCAGTCAGAGGTACAAATTACAGCTAATAGCAGTGAAAGTGTTTCATTTAAAATAAATTTAGGTTAACTTAATACAGTTCTTGAAATTTAATGTCAGAACAACATTAGCAATGATTGCCAATTACTTTATCTTCACACGTCAAATATAACTATTTTAAACAAAAATTTATGATCTAATTTTACGCTTTTATTTCCAAGACAAAACGCTGTCGATTATATCTGTCTACGTCATATCTAATAATCTGAAATTGAATTTATAAAATATGTTTCGTCTTCAATGTTTAGTGAGGTTCCATGTCTCCTTAAACGATCTAATTTCCTTAATTAAACAAAGTAGAAATACCACTTAAGAATATGAATATTTAGAGTGTTCTTATATAACGAACTTTTGATCAGACACACACTACCAAAATCTTCCTCTTTTTTTTATACTTCTTTTTCCTATTCATGTCTTATATCAATAGTAATGATTCTGATAAAAACATTTCACCGAATAAAAAATTCTTCGCTCCACATGAAGAAAATTTACCGCATATCGTCGCGGCATCTCGTAACTTATCAGATAGTTGGCAAACAACATGATCGAATACCTTGTAGAAAATAAATGATTGCCATTAAACGATGTAACTTTTGTTAAATGAATTAACCATTCTATCTTTCTCTACAAAAGACTTGCAATTTAATCCAAAAAGTTTCTTCTGAGTAAACAGCCGTCAGCAATACTCAAATACCTACTACGTTTCTCCCCGCATAGTACCCAAAAATCTATTACATCCGCTAAAAAGAAGCTACATTCTAAATTACAGCAAGCATTTAAAAGTGCAACAACTACCATTATACATTTAATTGAAACAACGAAACTTGTAAACTTGCCACCATGCTTCACTAACGAGACAATTAACAACCGCATGAAATAAGGCTCCCTATTACATACAAAAACAGTGCCATTTAAAACAAACCACTCATTTAATGATTAGTTATATACGGTAATAAAAACCAAATGACCGTGCCAGTTATTAAATATTGTGAAACCGCAGATGTTTAAGTTTATTCACATTTAAAACCCGCAATCGAATTTTATATTAAGTAATTCAAGTGCACAATTTGTTTGCAGCAACAACATTTACAATACAACAACTCTATTCAATGTCAATTTCATGTCAATAGCACTCATTTTTCATCTGTTTCAAAGATATCTCTTAACAAAATAAAATAAAATTTGGCCTTTTATGTTGCTGCATTATTTTCATCAATAAAAGTGTGCCGTATGTGACCTATACCAGAGCCACTGCTTGTATTACATGCCCCATTCCCTCCCTTTTATATTGCAATTCACGTGAATGTGCTTTGATTCTCGTGCCATACAAAAGACCGATGGACAATTTAATCATATAGTTTTAAGATAAGACAACATTCAAACATTGCCATATGCAGTCATTTCCGTAATATTAGTATCGTGTTTATATTCATAAAGCGACTCTAACGTCGCCATTGCCGAACTTGTGATGTTGTTCTTCCCTATAGGCATTGCGATTCAATAGAATCTATTGTATTAAAACCAAATCAAAACAAAAAAAAAAAGTTTGGTAACAAACAGAAACCAGTCCACAAGTTAAAGTTACGTTCTTTTTACAATAAAAATATCGCAATACCCGGAAGTAAAGAGCTTCAGCTAAAATATAAAAGATATAAAGAAAACACTAAAATTCGCTCGATTACTTTGCCAAATATGTAGATACCTAATCCGCCCAACAGATTCACAAAAGCTTCTTTCTTCAATAAGTTCTTTTACTTTGTAAATATTCTTGTGAAAGTCTGTACTGTAGGTGTTTTTAGGTATATGACGGAATATATTAGTCCATTGGCTCTTGCGGAAAGGATCACTAACCAATCAAAAGTGATAAGGAAAGCTGGCATGCAGGTAGCAACATTTGAGTTATATTGCAAAAGCAAAACGCTACAATTTTAAAATCAAAAATAGCACAAGTTGTTTTTCGATAAATTGACATCTTTTTCCTTATTGATTCTATAAAAGCAATACACGTAAAAAAATATTTTAGGAAAGAAGCAAATAGAAAAGCCTCTTTATGGACTTTTAAGTGAGGAACTACTGTTCATTTGCCGCTTGGAAAATTTAACCACATCAAGACTAAAGAAAACATAATACGACGTCGTAATTGAAAAAAGGAGAAGCAATAAAATGCACCTAAAACAACCGTACTCCATTAAAACTATAAATTTAGCAAATTCGTTGTGCTTTTAGTTCTAATTACGGCTGAACCCCCAGTAAATCAAGTTTAAGTCCAACTTACAGTATATTAAAACAACCTTTTAGAATAAAAGTAAAAAAAAATAAATAAATTCCAATTTGAAAAATCACGGGTGTCGGATTTCAAAAGAAGTCACGTATAGAGAAGTGACCATAACAAACGAGTAAAACGAGAAAAATAGATTTAAAAAGAAAACCGACCCCTCACGTTCAAACATTAAAAAAGACAAATATGACATTGTTATGGCACGGCCGCACGGCAAATATCTGATAAATGCCGTAAATCAAACTGACGAAACCAAAAGTTCAGCATTCTTCACGTTATATTTACAACATATTTCACTCAACCACTATCCATTGAACAAATGAACAAAAAAAAAACATACTACTACTGTATGTAAACAAAAACACAATTGAGTAAATACAATAAGTATAACAGTGCTATTTGAATAAAGAATAACAGTGTTATTTGAATAAATACACTGCTTACTGATTAAATTCAAAAAATAGCTAAACAATTCGCTAGTTTTTGATACGTTGATACAAAACAAAGCTAAACATTTTAGTTTCATTACATTACCCTACATTTAGTTCCACATACAGTAGCTTTAAGTGATAATTTAAATGCACAACTAAGTTAATGGCAAAAAGAAAAAATTGCTTTTCAAATAATTGCTTAAAATACAAAAATTTCTAAATAACATGTTGTCTTATGGTAATCATTTTATGATATGAAAAACAATAAAAATATCCAAATGTTAAAATAAAATTTCAAAAAGAAATGCAATGCTTCATATCAAATTTTAAAAACTTCTAATCAAAATAATTACATCAGTGTTGGCTTCAGGCAAACAAAGCTATTGCGTTTCTTATTTTCAACTAAACAGTACTATATTTCAAAGAAAACATAAAATTCAGACATTATTAAAAAAAAAACAAGATACATTGAAAATGTATCCAGTTAGAAGAAAATTTATTTTTAATGATGCAATAATTTAAAAATTCTCCTATGTTAGAAACGTTTAATATTACATGTTCATATGTTAGCTCGGCACGTTTCGACTAAACTGATTGTTGGTAAGTATAATTTTAAACAAGATAAAATAAAGCCCATACACTGTAATTATAATGATATAAACGTATGGTAAATTAATCAAATTATTGTAGAAAGTAGCAAGATATCAAAAAAATGTCAAATATAAATAACGCAAATATTGAAATACTCAATTGACCATTGAGTAATTTTTGCTAAGATGCTAAAAAATCTTTCTGATTTGACCTCGGATTGTCTCCTTCAATAACTATAGATATTAAAAGTTGCTTTTGATCTGCTAAACAATGAGTGGTATCTACTCTACGACGGGAAAATTTCCATAGTCGAAATCAGAATTTTGCAAAACGATTAAAACTGACACCATGATACATTATTTTGGCCATTGTTTATTCCCCTTCAATCGCTACAAATCTTATAATTGAAAGTTTTCTCAACGTCTTACTGGTTCTAAGAAAAATGTGTTTACTCTTCTTAAAGTATAGTTTCACGACGTTACCAACTATACGCCATATTGCTATGCAACGACAGGCATTCGTTTCCCTATTTTCAAAAGCTAAAAGTCAGTAAAATATACTGTATTTAGAGAAAAGTCGTGATCCATCAACGTATCACCTATAAAGCTGACCAGTTTTAATAGTTCATTGCTGTGATGCATTTCTAAACACGCCGCGAAATTCTTATTGGAGAATTATTTACGATCAGAGCAAATTCGAGACATGAAATTTTTAACTTATGATTCGACGGTCTAATGCTCAATTTGTTGGCAAGACTGTCTGGCAGGAAACATTTTCTCACATCTCACTGACTTCAACACTTATTCAATAGCAAACAAATGAAATTAAACAATATCAAATTTACTTAAAAAAGTTTTAAAGAAAACCAATCCACTTCGATCAATTGAAGAAATATACAGTCCGACATTTTTTTCCCTCCCGATAAATCTCTGTGTGTTTGAACTATTGAACTAACCGTACAAATAAAGTTCAGTTTTTTTTCTTCGTTCACAAAAAACACAACAAAACATAAAGAAGAAAATAACAGTTGAGCAATTCTTCCTTCTGATTGAACTAATTTTGTTAGAATTAGGAAATGGCAATAGAAGTGGAATAAGAAGAGTGAGGAGAAAAGATACAGATGGAGAAGAAAAAAAAGTGGGATGAGAGATTGAAGCTATCTCTTAGGTATTGGGAAAGGATCTTAAAGTCAAACTACCACTTGACAACACTGTTTCAAAAAGGCATCAGAGGAGCTTCTCCAAAGCCACTTTCAACATTCAATGACAAAACGAGGGAATGGCAACAACAGTGTAAATAACGAAAGATTATCGGTCCCTCGTCACACAGTCATCCTCGTCACTTTTGTCACATAACCAACCACCTCATACATTCATCCCTCCTCTCTTAGGCAAAACATCTTATCCCTCAATCTGAAAGATTGGAGTGACAGAAAAACTTCCTTTATTGAAAGAAAGTATGCATGATTAAATATTTTCAAACGACACACGCAACACAAGTTGAATTTGCCGATAACAGACAATAACGCTTCAAACCACTAATTTTTTTTCAAATTTTTGCCATAACATCGCAAAAAAAATATGTTAATTCCTAACCACAATTGTCAAATATACGTACAGTACATCATCTAGAATCAAATGTTTATCAAAATATAATGTCAACAAATATTCCAAATAAGAACATTGCAGTACTACCAATAAAAACTATTAAAATTAATTTTTTTATTCCTAACCAGCTCAAAATAGTGTTGTAAAATGAAATGTTAGTCGCCAGCACTGTCTTTCATTTTGAAGAAATTCTTGAACCTTTGTAAAAGAAAATGACCAAAAAATCCACAAAGTAATTACACTGCATTGAAGACAATGTCAAAAACATAAACTTGATAATAGATAACCTAAAGCAACAAAAAAAATTAATTTAAAATGTCAACCGTGCGTCTTTATCACATTAGTACCTACGTAGCCGTATTACTGTATTATACATAACGTTACATACTGTACATCGTTAGATAGACTGTAAATTTATTTGTAATCCTAACCAAATCTTTATTTACTGCAACTTAACTGCATGCGTATTATGCTGTACAATCTTAAATACGTTCTATGGCTCATTTATTTAAGTGAAAGCCTTCTCTGAGTTTCAAACAAATATATGTATAATAAAACTGTCAATCATGTACCGGATACTGAGAAATTTTAAGTTAATAAAACTATTCTTTTCTGAATGAATTCTTTGTTTGCATTACTCCGTCTACAAATTCAAAATGTTTTGTTATATACCTACAGTAATCCATATACAAAAAAATTAAATAAATAAACGAAAAAGTAGCTAAGTGTAAATCTAAAATGAAGTTTAGCGGCAGACTCATCTAAGATGCTAATAGTTGACTCGAGGGGAAACTTCGATGTATCTCAACAAACGACAAAAATTGTATTATAATAGTTAGCACATTCAACGCTAATGAAGCAGCTAACTCTGAAACAGTAATGCAAAAAAAAAGAAAAAAGCCCTATACAACTTAAATGCATGTATTTCATAACATGTTTACTAATAACCTAAAACTTTAAAAATAAGTATTTATAAACCTGGATGGTAA
The DNA here is from genome assembly GCA_013389785.1 of Helicorthomorpha holstii. NCBI lineage: Eukaryota > Metazoa > Arthropoda > Diplopoda > Polydesmida > Paradoxosomatidae > Helicorthomorpha > Helicorthomorpha holstii. The sequence continues at coordinate 7,710,332 of JAAFCF010005748.1, read as the reverse complement.
GATAACGGTGGCATCCACTGTCCATGCATTTGACAATATGTTACCGGGTCCGTCCGGTGATTATTGACAAGTGGTAAAGGAGAGCTGGACACTTCGGAGTAACCGTGACACGTTTTCGCGTTAGCTATTCGTGAGTGCCGCTGAAGTCGAAGCACAAACAACACCGCAAACCACACCATGACATATACAGTAATATTCCTTTTACGCCGATGCCATATCCAATTAATTACAAAACTTAATTAAGCCTCAACTCTAATAAAATACGCGCAATATTAAAAAGCGTGGCTATTAATAACTTTCTCGGAGGAACGTCCGAGCTAACACCGTCAAACATATTTTTTGGTTTGGCTTGGCTTCCCCGGATTCGTGATGCCAGCGCCATCCAATTCAAATAAACCCAACCGGATTCACTTGTGGATTTTTCAAAATGCGTCCTCTCTTCCCTTGCTGCCAACTAGACTGACGAATAGAGTGGATTGTTTACGTTACAGGGTGCAACACAAAGACCTTTAACATTTATTTTTGCATTCAAATAGCGAACTTTTCAACCTATTATTATCAACAAAACGGTACTGAACTATAACGTAATATTCAATTTCAAGTAAGTGTATCCATCAAAATCCCACGTTTTTTCAACTTGTATTAGCAATAAAAATGCTTTCGCAACTACAATGACTTTTCAGTTTTTATTTTTTTTTAAAGAAAACTCCATAAATACACTAAAAAATGTTGAGCTTTAGTATATTTGTATGCGTCATAATTTTCGTGCATAATGATATTTTTTTAACGTTAAAAAGCTTTCATTTTTTTTAAAGAAATGTATTCATCCGTGAAAGCTATGCTACCGTAAAAAATAAACGCAGAAATAGCATACGAAAGAATATTAACATAATCAGGCCTACCAATAGCGTTTCGATACATGTTCATAGCTCTTCTATTTCACCTGGCATCAAACTAATTTTCAAGATCAGAACTTACTGTATAACTAACAAGATACAGTATGTAAAGCTAACGGAAATAGCAATTGGTGTAATAATAATGGTATTAAATTGTCAACATTTTCTTCGTATGACTCTTAAAATATTAACAGCATAAAATTGAACAACTGCAAAATAGAAAGTCCCATAATTTCTAAGGTAAGTGTCGCATTCCGTGAATATTTACTTTTTCATTATATAAAATTCACCCACAGTCTAAATATGCTTACACCAACTATAATCAAAATATACGATCTCAATTTCCCCCCTTTCCACCAAAGATTTTTGCAGTTACGGATTCACAGTTGCAGCAGCGTCAATTTGTAAACAACTCTGCAAAATACAAATACACGAAAACTCTGCTCGATTGCGCTGGATAAAAGCGTGCGAAAAAAAACCCAAGCGTTTATTCAAGCGAGAAACGCAATAAATAGTCTCATCACGTTTTAGAGTCAGAAAATTTCAATTCCCTGCCAAATGAGATGACAAAACGTATGCAAAACAGAATATACAGCGCAGCAACAGACACACACAAAAATGAGAAGAAAAATATCCAATAAAAATTGGTAAACATAGAGAAAATACACGGCACCGACAACTTCATTTTATTTCAAAACTTACTGACGTTAAAAATGCGCGCTTTAACGGGTCCGTAAAAGTCAGGTTTATGTAAATGACACGATCAAATTTATGAATTTTAAATTTCAAACGAAAAATTATTGCATAGTCATAAAACACGCAAAAATAACATACATAAAACTTGCACCAAATAAGAAAAAAAGTCATAAAGATTGCCATCAGTCTTAAAGTGACATTAATCTAACTTGTTTCACATACTGGTAATACTTGCACAGCATATTTATCCCAACCTAAACTTCCTCAAACACTAAGTTTAGTAATAGATACAGAAAAGAAAAAAATTTCTTATTTAAGATAAATCGACTCAACTAAATAAAACTCCCCCCCCACGAAGTTCATATAATTATATTCTTAAAAATCATTATTATGCTTAACTTCTTCATGTTTGGTTTCTGATGACCTGACTCGTCCTCTTTTTTAGTTATTGTGTTCAATGGCACACCCAAAGAAAAATAAGCGCCCACAGCTGACATAAAACATATTCGCCTCTACGATTTTGTCTAAATATTTTAAATACACACCATAAACAACAAATTTAATTGAATGACAATTGTAGAACATAAAAACACAAATCAATTCCCTCATTCAGTCATACCATATGCACCAAATGAAAATGCAATAATTCGGATTAAAACCAAAGTTGATAGTCAAAAAGAAACCAAGTAAGGACCTTCAAATAATGTCCACTGCTGTAATATTCCGATGAGATTTGCAATAATTATTTTGTATAACTAAAATGTACCGTATAGCAAAATAGAAGTCTCAAATATTATCCTGAACACCAAGTCGCCATTGCACCAATATTAACAATGAAAACAAAATAGAAGCTAATTAAAAGAGCAGCAATTTATTGATAATTTCTAAACAAGTACTATCCCCAACCACAAGCAACTAAAATTCACTCATGCAAAATCAGTAAATGTCGTCATTAACAAAATAACACTCTTAAACCACAACTTACACCAGTAAAGATCATGTACACGGTACAGTACTAAAATTCTTGCACAACCGAGTTGCTTACACCATCAAAGTAATATATCACCAAGGTCAGAAACAAAAATTTCCTAAAACTAAAACCGTTGTCCATGCGCCACGTCAAATAACTTGTTTACTTTCTTTCGCTATAATTTCCGATATATTACAATGCTCGCTCGACCATATTTCAACTTGTATTATTAATACAGCAGCGCAAATATGTACTCTTCCATATTGCATAGAGTATAGAAAAGATATTCAATGACTAAACCCACGAGCGAGCAACCAAATTAACTCACACAGTCATCCAACTTATCATCACACTAATTATTTCCAGAGACTCGACAGGGAGTGATTTTTCTCAATTACTTTCATAATCGTGGTCAACTAATCAACGAAAATTTAACTTGCTAATGATCGTATATATTTCAATAATACCAAACAACGTTAATGTTTCCGTTTAAACGCTGCAATTACTTTAAAAGCACGAATTAACCAAATTACAAATAACAAAACAACGTAGTGATTTAAATAAGTAATGAAACCAGAGTACCAATAGCGTAATATAGAAATGGTTAAGCTTTTCGTAAATCGGGTTAACAATTATATTAAAAGCAAACCAATATTTGACAACTTTCCAAAAACCGAAAATCGTTGCCCCTACGAAAAACATTAGACACAGCAATGCACCCCCAAACTCTTGACATCCCAGCATTTTTTACGATTATGAAACATTATAACTTAAAAACAGTCACGTGTGCTCCATGATCTTTTGAACTGAAAAACAGTTAAAGAATCACTGCCAATAAATTTGCATGCCAACAACATTTCCTCGTTTCCTGCCACAGTACAAGTATATAGGCCCAAAGTAACCAAAGTCACATACGCCTATGCGTTTCACCGTTTCCTTTCGTTTGCAGATCTTTAAAAATACAATGAATAATGCTATGCTTATACTTGGCATCCGACTACATAAATCTGATACAACTGGCGGATTTCTCAGACAACAACTCGTTAATCCTACTAAAAGTTAGTACCGAAAAAACCCCATTTTATCACATTTAAATCTGATCTAACCTAAAAATACAGCCCATTTTATTCCGTTAAACATAAAGAATTTTCCGCGTCTAAAGCATGTGATAGAAACTGATGCTAAAAAGGTTAAAAGTATTGGATGCAAGTTAGACGAGACATTTATTAAATTGCCACGTTCCAAATGAGTACTTCAATAAAATACAGCACACACCCACGACGACTGACCATATTATAAGATACTGAATAAGATATGTCGACAGCGACCCACGTAGTATATCCATATCAGTTCCTCACTCAATTTGGTAATATCCTCCATGATGAACTTAACTAGCCAATTGGCCAGAAAGCAATAGTACATTCAATAAGCTGCACAATTTAGATCTCTTTTCCTAGCAAGAGAATGAAAAATCACCAGCATCCGAAATGAAACATTGATTGCAAAAAACAAAAATTGGATAACTATTATAAAACGAATCTCTTTTTCTTTTCATGTAATTTTGCGCTGTAACAAAAGCACCATGATGTTTACAAAGTAGACTCTTTATCATTGAATCCACAACACTGCCGACGTAGCTCTTTAAGTAGTAAATCATTAACGAAAAAGTCAATCAAATTTTAAAAAACAAATCTCAATTTTTCCATTTATTCTTTTGACGTTTCTCTTCTCAAACTTTTAAGTCATTATCACCACCCTTGTGGATGCTTTTAACCTTAGGACTCCGAACTAACAGTCACATCTGTTCCACCAACACAATACTACGTTTCAAAGTACTGTACATTGAATAAATTACAAATAGACGGAATAGAAGAAAAGAATGAGATAAAGACAATGATTAATAACTATTGAACGCTTCGTCTAGATGCTAGAAAGAAGCTCACCACAGTTGCAATGTGACCACTATATGATACAAGACTTTGATGGCGACAGAAAGAATCACCGAGAACGCATGACAAAAACAGACCGACACTGTCAACCCCCTTTGTACTGCTATAAAATACAATTGCTTCATTTAGTTTCGCTTGTTTTCATTCTCATTTAGTAAAACTCCAAGAAAAAAAAAACTAAATCGTGTCCAATTGTTGTAAGGAAAGAAAAGTGAAAGCTTAGTAGCATACTTTAACATCGTCAGAGACTTTCTTTTAGTTAAGAAAAAAGATTCGCCCGGAAATACTGTACATTTAGAGGTTTCAATAACATATTTTGAAATCGTTTTAACAAATGCAAGTTTTGATGACATCCACAGTTTATAAATGTTATTATATAAAAGAAAATATAGAGTACAATTACACAAGAAAGTTAAATAAAATAAGATTTGTAAGTATCCATTTAACCAACTTTTATGCTTATCCAAAACGGTTGATAATTGCTAGCTTCGTGACCTGTAACAACATTGTTTTATTTAATCTCAAACTAAACTTGAAGTCAACAATTTTATGCTCCTACTCATGGGAACACTCAACGTTTAAAACACAGTACAGTATAACGATTTTGAAAATCCTTACGTTTTTACTTAAACGGATAATACTGTATTAAATTTTTAAATAAAAAAAATTCAACGTATTACACCCAAAAATTCACTCGTTTGCAGTACATACAGTATACTGTATCAATTTATAATATTCATTTTAAAAAAGTAGATTTAATAAAAAATACTATTTCATCATGCTTTCCAATAATCCTATATGTACTGAATGAGAAAACAATGAAAAAAAAATTGATATTGATTTTCTGATATTAAAATCGTTTTTAACAACAACCAAACAAAAACTTCGAAAATAATGACTCTAATCTGGATATAGCCACAAAAATCCGATTTTCTAAGAAATCAATAAGTTAATTATGTCTAACTACGAATATGATCATCGGATTATTTTATACTGTATACAGCATTTGAAATTTTAAACAACTTTAAATACTTTCCAACAGTATCAGATTGCATGCAATTACGTAAAAAGACGTACCAGTATTACAAAAATCAGAACTGAAGTACACTGTTGTTGCGCATAATGTTTTTAACAATTACTGAGACCAAAATATCTACACAAAATCAATTACAGGTACAGAAGCCAAGATATAATTATTTGGTTAACATTTTTTTTCTAAATGAGCTTAAATGTACTGTAGTATGCGAGCAATAAACCATATACAGTACGAGGAAAAGCTATTAATTTTTGTACAGTATTATAGAAACACGTTCAAGTTCACCACCGATCTAAATTAAATTACAAATAAAGAGATCCTAACATTAAATCAAAAATCTTATAAAAAATTAACAACTAAAAGGTAGATAATAAGATACCGTTTTACAGTATTAGACTACAAATCGCAAGTGAATAGCTTATAATGTGTCAACTAGTATTCCCACTGCAATCAAAGTAATTTAGAGCCACATGACACTCGCCAAATGCTCCAATGATAAATGACTTCGATGTGCAGTTCATTACCAAATGGCCAGAAGTACTCATAGCAAAATTAACCTATTTTAAGAAGAAAAAAACCAGTGTTTTCTAATATTGCGTAAAAACCACAATGTTTGTAATGATTAAACAAACTTAAAACGGCAATAAACAAGTAGAATTTTCCTTGTCTAATAATAACATTAAATTTTGTATTCGTTAGTTAAGTTTTAATAAGCAAAAGCCTGCAATCAAGTCAGTTATTTCATAAGCATGTGATGACACCAATTGTAATTACATTATCATAGCTAATAAAGTGCTGTATGACGAATTTTGAAAATGACGTATAGCTCGTTCAGAATTATTAAAAATATTTGCCAGAAATTTAATACTATTCTAATGATAGCTTCCTTTTTTGATTATATTTTCACGAAACTATCTCTATTCAAATCTTGTAGATTACATCACACTCCCCTTCTCAAGTCGTTCTCATACAGTTATCAGAATCCTCATTATTACCGTGAAGATTATATTATTTACGTTGAAATTTATGCATTAAGAATAAACTTAAAGAAATACAGTATGTATAACATACAGGCAGTAAACACGAAATTCATATCAATAAATTTAAAGATGATGTATTCTAAATAAATTACACTTAACTTATAAACCAATCATTTTCAAAAAAAAAACACCAAGTAAAAAAGTTTTATTATTCCCTATTATCCCTTCTCCTTTTCTTCTGCATAAAAGTAATTATAATAAACCCCACAAAAATTTATGTTTCAATGTTAACTATTAAAAATCACATAATAAGTAAAACGCTGTATGTGGCTCATCAAAATTCACCTAAACAAGTAAGAAAATGATGCTATTAATTATAGGTTCTGTCAAATCCCAACAGTATTAGGGCAATTTACCACTTTTAATTTTATCATAGTCTTATCACTTCTTTTATAGTAATCATTTTTTTAATGGTTAGAAAAGTCAACCGGTAAATTTGCACAAGCAGTTTACTTTATAACCGCAAATATAAGAATGTGAATATTTGCAAAAAGGCGTTAAACTTTTAACACTCCATGTGTCACCTTTTCATTTTGTTTGATAAACAAAATCAATATGAGCGTACAACTGGTCCTAATAAATCACAATCTCGACGTCAACAAAAAATAGCATTTAAAATATCCACAGTCATCTCACGATCTACTACCAATAATTCAGTTCAAAGCAAGCAACTTCAAAATCAACGCCCTTAATCCTCAATACACAACTTCAGCGTTAATTACAAAATTTAAAGGTAATGGCAAGAATGAACAAGAGCCACGTTGCCGGAATAATAGTAACAAAATAAAACGTAAAGAAAATAAAGACTATACTGCAGTATGCGATTGCTTGATATTCTTTTAAAGCCTATACTTTTATGGTAGTCATATAACGCTGTACGTTTCCATGCAACCGCAATTGACCATACGATTTTAGATTTTTATATGGAGAAAAAAAACTCCACTGTCGGTATTCCACTGGCCTAACACAATTGATAAATTGGATTTCAAATAAAAAAGGCTAACTTATACTTGACTGAATGGCAAAATAAGTGAGATTTTCCACTCGATGCTTGCAAAGTTAGAGCTAAGTCATTGAATAGTAAAAATGGAAACAAAAAAAAAACAGCGCAACTTGTGTTCATAGCAGCGGTGAAACACTTGAAAATGTGATTGAAAATTGTTCATTTTAGATGTTCACTCAACAAAATTCAATAGAAACATCCATCACTGTTTGACTTTAAAACTGACATTGAAAAAATAGCAAGTAAAATCGATGATGAATCAAAAATGCCAGAAAAATGTAAGAATTCATTCTTTTATAAATAAAAAATCGAATAATAACGGACGAACCAGATAAACAATATTACTATCCCACACATACACCATGTTTAAGTTCATATAATAGACAAGAAGAGTTCCAAGAAATGCGGCCACAACCAAAATCAACTATTGCTGATGCCCCAAATATGAAAAAGAAACTGTCATGCTGATAACAAATGTGTTTTTATCCAGTACATTGTACAGTACCGACTGTCAGACACACATACATAACGCAGCCCACCTTAAACTGAAAGAAAGAAAGGATGAGAAAAAAAGATTCGACCAGTTTTTGGCTATTGTTCCCGTCTTGGCAATTTCACCGGTACAACCTTAAGTTGGAAGGATAACGACCCCGATCTTTGACTATTTCAGATTGGCAACAGATTGATCTAACTTCAATCGCACAGTTGCACTTTGATTTTATAACAGGTCACACATTAGAGTTCAAATCAAAAATAAAAAAAAAATTCTCATGAAACCTTTTTCTATGATTATGACAGGCTAAAGAAAAGTAGGCAGGAAATTGGATTTGCGAACCGTCAAATTGAATTCACTTCGGACACTGCAATTCAAATGGCTCTCATCTACTGTAGATGAAAATTTCCAGCTTTCAATAATAATTTCAAATTCTGCCGTCACGCTACGTGACGTTACTGACTATAAAATAATTTCAAATGTTTCACCAATTTACATGGATGTAATTCGACTCTTTACAGAACATTAACTGCATAACCCAATAAGAGCTCCAATTCAAATACCACATTTAACGCTAACAGGAAAAAAGAAAAAGCAACATAATGCCAACGTCAATTTCTTTCAATTCAATATACGAGTACATAACCGAAAATCTTTACAACTTGTATCCTTTGGACACCATACCGTGTTAAATAAATAAATTAAGTAAGGAATTTAAATAAATGGCTGATTTGTACGCTGAATTTATTTTACCAATTAAAACTTAATAGGGAATTGAACCAAAATCCCAAAAACGAACAATACGTTGCTATGCAACGGTTACTATAGCAGAGGTTTTTCAAAAATGCACATCGTCATAAAACTAATTAAATACTAAAAGCAAGTCAATTTTAAACTAAAAGTCAACTCATGACTTTTCTCATTCTAAAAACTTCACAATGTACAAATAATACACATGTACGGTAAAGTATTTGTACCAACCCATTTCAAAAAGTTAAAAATGTATCCAATTTGTGTACCACTTACTAAGAGAGGTCAGCAAAACGTATTCGTAAAACTAATGAATACTTTCAATATTTATCATTGCTAGCACAGAAGATATCGGAAAGACTTAGAACTGGATCCCGCGTAGATCATGACATTCACAATGCATCATCACTACCAAATGATATAATGCTGAAAATACAAAAATCACCGAACCGAACTAAAGTTTTCGAAGAAATTTGATAAATCACATAACTTAAATGTTAGAAACATAACACTGTACAATCAACTTTTCATGAGCAAATAATCGTTGCAGAACAAAAATATTCACAACATAATTTCTAACAAGATGTTGCTCTTCCCTTTTTAGTTTTTCACAACCACCACCTAATAAACATCCTACTTGTATACAATACAGATACCAAGATGGCAAGCAACCCACGGTTTAAGTTTAAAAAACCGTTGAGTAGATGAAACCGGTTCAACAACTTTAACTATAGGCTGCAATTTTTCTCGAAAGGTTAGAATGATAAAAACGATTTAACAAGTGTGACTAACCACGAAAACTTTCAACATTAACTTGAAGCGATCATCATCGTTAATCCACTATCATTTAATAGTCATGTCCTTAAATGAACAATATAAAACATCATTTTTAAAAATTTACTTTTTCCTAAAAACCAATATTATAATAGTAATTTATCGGTAAAACTACAGCTTTACTATAATTACAGTATAAAGCTTATTTAGCATATTTTTAACTTTTTCGAAGAAGTATTTCTAATCATCAATTTCGAAACACAATGATATAATGCCGTAAACAAGTAAAATATAAATTCATCGATTTTATATTTATCACCATGCGTATACTTAAAATATTAAAAGTTAAGTGTCTAGACTCTAGACAATACGACTTTGTTATTGCTACAAAATTCAAGATACTATTAATACAGAGCGTCTAAGCTTACATAACATCAACAACTTGAGAACACTCTTAAGCCAAACAATATTTTCTTCATTAAAATTACAGCGCCCTAATTATGTCTAATTAGTGTTAATCGACATAACGGCAAATTACAACTTTTTTTTAACAGACACTATCTCTAGACATCTTGATTAAGATCTTTTGCATGTTCATCTACAACTCTTTCGAAATCTAAACTGAAGCTCCTGCGCTGCAATTATCCGCCTCATTAATACACCAGCAAGTCAGCGATGCGCGTGTGTATGGAAGTCGACAACAGTGGAGGTTAATGCAGCGTTATCATTTCGTCATTACCATATTATAGTATAGCTACTATTCATCCTATGCTAACTGCAAAATTCCTGAACTGGTGATATGCACATAATAAAACCTTCAACTATGCTAGCCATTACTACACAAAGAATGGAGGATATTTACAAATGAGCTGCTTTCTACGCCCATCAATAGCATACCAAACACATTTTTTTCCCTAAGTTCGATAGTGACTTCCTTTTACTCGTAGTTAAGCTTTTCTCATAACTCTGGATGTGATCCAACCTATTATCATATGGTTAAACAAATACAACACCCATATGATGCACTATTGACTTATGGTTGCAAAGTGTCAATATTCATTGTGATATTTGAAGGAAATAAATAAACGAGCCTTTTGTTCATAAAATTATCCGAATAGAAATTTTTAAAGTAGAATAATTATATTGTTCTTACCTAACAATGCTTGAAATAGACGACTTTTAAAAATGCGAATCACTCTTTCAATTGCATTCCGAAGCTGCCTGTCTTGAGGATTTATTAGTTTGCTATGATAATCTTCAAGCAACTCCAACGCTCGATGAGCCTCTGCAATATAAAAAAACAAAATTAGCACATTGATTTGACCTAAACCAGAAATACGTCTAAAATTGTTGAAGTTATTAAATACAATACAGCAGATAATGAAGATCTGAAATAAATTCCCGTTTTAAGTTAAAAACAACTCAATTGAGTGACAGAACCAAAATGTAATCTTCTATAGTCTATATTATACAGTATATAACTTATAATATTTGTAAAGTCTTATCTATCATCCACCTTAATATGCAAGCTGCTGTGGAAAGTCATTATGTGTGTAGAAAAACAAAAAGCTTCTTAAATTAGATTACTAAAGGGAAATGTATTCTATTTACATAACACTGCTCTCCTGACTTCACCAAGAAAAAAGGAGAAAAAAAATTAAGTTAAAATGTAAATGAAATTACAGTACACGGATATGCGAAGAAAAACAACGTCAGTCGATGTTCAAATGAAATGAATATGATTCACTTAAAATTAAATATGCTGACAAAACAATTTCGACACGGTGCGTTGCAAAATAGAAAACGAAAACAGTAAATGAAAGCGCTCCACTTCGTTATTATCGTGTACGTGAACTTTTACTATTACTGTATTTATTTTAGCTATAAAAATGTACTCAACTTTTAACTGACACTGCCTGTCGTTTAGACATTATTTAAAAAGTGTTTTAACGCCTTGGCAATTTCAATTTGTAACACTACCTTAAACTTTATATTGTTTATCGATATATTAAGAAAAAGTCATGCGCAAATAACTGAACCTAATTGAAATATTGTACATAATGCACAAATTAAAGTATTAATCTTCTTTAATAATCTATCTACTTGTATATTTTTATAAAAGCTGTTACATAGTCATTTCTTTTTACGTTTTAAAATAAATATAAAAAACAGAAATAAATCTAAGCTATCATTTATACTGCATTATCATGCTATGCTGTACTTAACTGTGCTAAATTATACATAAAAGTTAGTACATAGAAAATAATGACAGTTCAGTAGTTGCTTTAGGATGCTCAATTGAGACTCAACAACAAGGTTCTTAAAGTGTATTTACTTTTCTTCCAAGACATTTCAGTTGAAATTACGTAACAGCAAAAGTTACAAATGCTTTCTATAAATTTAGATTAAAAAGTTTTTACATTCTTACATGATCATATAATATTTTCTAGTTTATATGAAATTCCACATACACTTGTACAGTCGTCGAAAGAGTATTAAACTAGGGATACTTTAAATGCAAGTCACATTTTGCATCAAATAGATATCTGACAATGTATAAGCAAATATTTTTATCTCGTATAGAAGTTCACCATATTATTCTGCATATGGGTACCATTCGTTTTAAAGATAATGTATTTTGCTGACAGAGTGCGTATAACTAAACTGCTAAAAAGTCATGCCATTATATGTTAATTCTAATAAATAGAGCTTGGTAAACTACTCTAAATGATTCTTAAGTATGTAGTTGAATTGTGCATTAAACTTTATTATTCTCAGTTGTTCAAATTAACTATTGCAGACACGTCGATTTCGATTCAGAACATTATACATTACCGTGCTGCTTTTTATCTTCTTTGTGCCAGTGAATAATAATCAGTGACCCAAATCAAACCCCATATAAAAATTGCAAAATGATGAGTACAGTAGTTTAGAAGAAAATGTAAAACTTGGAGTAGAAAAAAATTATAAAAAGAGAATGTAAAGCATAAAGTGAATGTGCTGGATATTCATACATAAACAAAAAAAACAACTTCCACTTCCCTTTAATAACAACAAAACCAAGTGAAAAAAAAATTAAAACTAAAAAAACACAACAAAATAAAATAAAAAGCCATTTACATTTAAATCGCACTCTAGTGTGAACGGCACAGCCCCTCAGCAACAGCAATCATGCATCAAACCAATGCAGAAAAATCACGCAACAGCGCCTCCTAGCGAGAAATAATATTACCAACACAAAATCAAATAAAAATGCACATAATTATTTTATACAAACCAATTTGAAAACCTAACGAAATAACATATCAAAATATTATACATATAAACACTTATCACCGCCACTGCATTAAAACTGTCATAAACAATTAAATATTCTGAAATAAATCATAGTATGAAAATTTCAAATACCGCAATTGATATGTTACTAGAAAAAACTTACAGAAAATCCTTTCACATGCATCAATTTCTGAGGTTTTTTTTTACAAAATTTGAAATAAACATCATGGCAAATGGTGATAAGATTTATATTTTTAAGTATCACTTACAAAATAGTTCATTTACATTAGTTCATTTGTCAAATATTTTGATCGATACCTTGTTTACGCACTGGCATTTCGCAATCAACGGTAGCAACGACGCCAACTAAAATGACGCAAATACCCTCATCCGGTCAATGGCTGTAGTAGCTGTTTTCGGTTCAGAATATTTTTTTATCAAGATTTATTCATATAAACACTTGACTATGAATTGCAGTATATTCACAGTTGTCAACTAAAAGCTATTTCGGATGCAGACGCGTTTAGCTATCCCATTCTACTCTCTAATTTTTTTTTATTAATAGCGGAAGCAAGATGGCGGGTAGTGCGGAACACGCACCGACTGCAGCCGGGTGGGTCACATGACAACAAATTATAATATTAAGTAGCTTCGCAACTATTGCAAACAGTCACGCATCGATTTGTCTTATTTTAATATATTTTGCCAGTGTGTTAACAATGCATCGATGAGATAAAACAATAATACCTGTCATTTTAGTCTTGTAACGTAGACAGAGGCTTCCCTCGAGGTTACTTACACCAGACATGACTTCGTAAACATAATAAATTTCAGCCTCGTTCTAACCATGCATAATGATAAAAACCGGTTACTCAGTTTTTGCGAAGTTTTTAGATGCTGCTAATGGATACTTCAATTTCTTTTATAAAAATTATAATTTAATAATAAAGACTTTAAACTGTTACTTTTTATTATTTTATTGCAATTAGTGATTTTTTTAATACTTATGACAATCGCTTAATAAGGCTGAAATTCGGCTCAATACCAGTATGGTATCTGGGGTTAAATTGGAGTTCATTAACGTTTATTTATCGTTACCAACTTTCAATACAAATTTTAATAACAGAGGTAAGGCTATAAAATAAATCGATTGACGTATTTTTTAAATGATGTTAAGACTTGATTTAAATGATTTTGCAGATTATTATGTCGAAGTCAAATGTTAAACGAATCAGCAGAGAAGAAGCATTAAAGTTGCAATGGGATCTGATAATGTCTTGGAAGTCCAAATTAGACACGTGTGTTTAATGGATTTAGGTCATGAAGTCATGTAATGTTAATATTAAAATATTTTAGATGGCCTTATACATATGGAATCGGGGCATTGGCAGGTTTATGTACCACCAGTGGAATTATCGTTAATATGGAATTTCGTAAAGCTTTAAAATTAGGATCAGAGTTTCGTAGAGCTTCGTTTCTTCCTAATGCAATTATACCTACCATTTGTTCTGGATTATTTCATGGTTATTTTGTGACATCAAACGTGATAATTCAGGATTACAACTGCATACCGTGTATTGAAACGCGTGCCGTTGCAATTCAATTAGGGTTTGGATTAGTATATCCTATGATTCTCGCTCCGATTACATCATTTATGGGTTCTCGACATTTCTATACTTACGATACACCTCAACCGTGGGAATTTAAAAAAATATTCAAATTATGGTGGTCGATTACGACGAAATTTCAAACAAAACTAAATCTACTAACTCTAGTTCATATAGCTGCTACAGCACTTATAACTCACCAAGAAATCTTGGCACTGGAAAGGATCAACAACAAATTGGATAATATGTTAGAAAACAAATTAGCGGATAATAAATTAACAAACTGAATATCATTTGTAGTTAGTTCTGAGTTCGATTAATGCTTTGTAGAAATAAATTTGGATTTAGTGCAGTAATAATTATTATTGTTGTTTTGAATAAGTTGAGATTCTATGTACAGTTCGTAATTATTTGTCGAGCACACTGATCACAATTAACATCTTAATCTTATTGATGTACAGTGTACTTTAGCACAATTGATTTCAAATCTTGAATTCAGTTTGAGACACTATAAACATTTTACAAGTTAATTGTAATGTACAGTTCTATGATAAACATGCACCACTACTTCAATAAACAAAAGTTCAAGGAATTATTTTGTTGCCAAACGTAAATTTAATATACTTTTCGATTTTAATTTATATCGTAAATATTGTCCATTTATAACCATAGATATTGTCAGTAAAAAAATTTAATACAATCTTGATGAGAATTTACATAAAGTTACTGTGAATGCGGGGAGATGTTGATATTCATTATGTTTACAGTGAAAGATGATCAGTCAGCACTTGTGTTGATGTTAAGAGATTTTACATTGCGCTTTTCAAGAGGAATTCGTATAATAACATAGTTCTGTATTTCGACTACACGTTTGGCCCCTATGTATCGCTGTAAATACATTGTAAAATCTTTTAATGCCGTCTAATAACCACAATTTTTAAAAACTTTCGCTGCCATCGCACTTTTGACAACTACTAGGAAATCTAATGTGGGAAAACTTTAATATTCAGTTGTTAAAAACTATATGTACTGATTCATCAATTCAGACCTTAAAATCAAAACAGCAATGGCTGCACGCGCAATTGCTTTGCTTCCCAGTCAATGAACATTATTATTCACAAAGTACAGTAGTCAAGATTCCATAAATTTTGCGAATTCTGTACATTTAGAAAAATACAGAATTAGTGATAATGATAAATTCCATTGCCAAAAACAGCCACAAATGAATACAAGTTATGCAAAATTAAAGCCTTTGAATAATTATAATTCCACGTACAGTATACACTCGCAAATTAAAAAAATACTAGCAAAGCTCAATTACCATCTTTTACTGAATTCCAACTGTAATATGAAATTAAGTACAATATTAATATTTTCTAGCTGTATCTTGTGCAATTCATGTCACTAACTGACAAATAAAACGATGTACCATAACTTTTTATCCAAACGAAAAACTATAGAATTGCTACTCTTAAGGGATTAATGGTGGAATTACAATATTAGCCTGTATATACTGACATACATTTCGGTTTTAATTAATATGAAAGTTACATTCTTTTAAAGTAAAATCATATTTCATATTGAGATTTTATCTAAATATGAACTTTTTTAAAAGTCGTAACTACTTGCTGTAGACATAGGACAGTTAAAAATTGGTGACTGAATAAGAAATAGCATTTTTAAAGTGAGGAGATATGCACAAAAAGCTAATAATTATTTGTTAAGTCAAACATGGACAAAAATGACTATAAACAAAAACTTAAATGCGTTAAATATAAACGATTTACATTCCAAAACCATCTTACTAATAAACTAAATATTAAAAATAACTAAAATATAGCAAACTCGGTGCAATATAAGTCTCCTCTTAAATCCAATGTTAACATTTCTTTCTAATTCTCATATCACCAATCATCCGAAATACCAATAAAGAACTATTCAGGATGACACAAATGTGATAGTCTAATTACACTAACTTATATTTAATTTATTATTTCAATAAAGTGCATCCTTGTACCCCATTTACTCTAATACAGTTATAATATTATAATTGCTATAAAAAAAATAATTGGTTATCGCTCATAATCATCGACCAGGCAAAGCCTATCTTTTCAGCGCACTGCCATGGCATATCGAAAACTTGTTTACAATAAAATAAGTGATTCTAATTCACTGTAAAATCAAAACTTGAGGTCAAACGTTTCAAATTTTCTTGTTATACGTATATTATGACTATATAATGCTACTGCCTGAATTAAGTCTGAATACAATACATTTACATTGTATTTTTATCTTTATCATTAAGATTTTTAATTTTGTTACAGGTTAATTTGTTACTTTTTCTCAAAACAGGAGTATAACATAAACGGCATTAAGTCACTTTGATTTACGAAATCGTTCCTCTTCAATGCAACTTATTCGTTACTGATTTGAGACGAAAATTATGTACTAAAAATAACTTTACATAAATTTTAAAGTCAACCAAACTGTCCATCTCTAGCTAAGAATAGCTAAAGTTTGTCATTATCAAATCATTTAACTATCATGTACCTAATTTAGGTTTTTTTTATACTTGTCATTGTTAACGTCTATTACAAAAAAAAAACAAAAAACGTATAAAGTAAAAGGCAACAAGCAATAACAACAGCAGCAACAACAACATGCAATTCATTTACCTTCAACATTCAACAATAAATTGCAAACACGCCAAAACTATCCGAAATTGTTCAAAAACCTTTCGATTTTACAATTTTTGCGTGAAAGCAACTTTACAAGTTCACACTTTTAAACGTTCTTAATGAAATTCATTGATGCTTTACTCTTTACAATATTTTGAGTTATGTTCTTCATCAAGTTCTTCTGCAAAACAAACTATTCACAATCACATTTTGTGTTGATTGGGGTTCTTGTATATACCACATACTTCTTCCGTGCAGTGTTGTTCTGCCTCCCTCAACACCACGCTTTAAAAAACAAAACGTGGTCAAGGGCAACTTTTCAAGATATTGCATAGGCCTACTGCGGGGAGGACTAAAAATGTTCCGCAGTCTGTTAATAGAGGCACTCGACGAGTGTACTTAGATTAATTTTTATCATCATTAAAAATTGTTTTGGTCTTTTAAATTAAACTATTTTGTTATCTTAAACAAATTTTCTAAACTATGGAGTTTAATAAATTTACTGGGAGGGGGATATTAAAATATCCTGGTGCATTCAAATTAATTCTGCCATTGGCGTTGCCGCTATTGAGCCCCAAATGTATTTTGTTTCGCTGTTATGTTGTCGAAATGAATTTTCATTGAAAGTTTAGTCGGTGACGTTGAGGTTGTTTTCGATTATAATCCGTCCTGTCATATTCATTCATAGAAGGCTGGATTATACGAAAAGGTATGTTAGTAAATTGATGACTAATTCCTCCACGTATGATAGAATCAGCACCTGGATTACCAATTGTTAGATTATTTAATGGACGCGTAATTGTAGTATCTACTATATTATGAGGTGATGGCACAACTGTTCCAGCAGCCAAATATGGAAGTGAAAAACTCAGCCGTGAATTTATAGCATTTGAGTTTATGATCATAGCGTCATTGGACGTCACTGAAGCTGGGATTTGACGCCAAGGATAAAATGAAGCAGCCCGATTCCCAAAGCCTGGTGGAGAAGAAGGCCATGTCGGACGGTATTGATTATGAGATTGACGTTGATCATGCGTTAAGGTTAACGGCTGTAGATGATTTGTAGTTATGGTGTTAGCTAACGGTATAGTGCTACAAACTACATTTTCAGGTAGAGGTGACCATAACGGATAAGGTGGATTTGACGGTGATTGATGATACTGTAATAAAGCTGCATTGGATGCGTTGATGGTGCTGACGGTGGAGGTGAATGAAGATGTTGGGGCTACTACCACTGCGGATTCCTGAGTTGGAGCTTCGACGACAGTGTTGCTGTATGGCTGTTGAAGAGGATACTCCAGTGGCAGTGTACGCGGCTCTGCGTGGCTGAATGCAGCCAGGTTTGGCCAATGCTAGCAGCGCCGATTCCGCCAATGGTTCATATATTCTTGATAGCTGACAGTCATTTTCTCACTCTGATAACGAGTAAGTTTAATGGAACGCCGAATATCATTAGTAATCGAACCCTTAAAACCGCCTTTACGTAGAAGAGAGTCAATCGTTTGAATACGATCCCAACCTAAAACAAATGGACATCATTAAAATTTCAAAATATTCTAATAATTATCTTACACCAATGGCAATCAGTATTGCAAATATTAAAATAATGTACAGTAGGGTAATGCCCATCACTTGGTTATCTACTATGGATGTGGCAAGTCTACTGACCTTTGATAATTCATAAATATACACATTGAAAAGTTACCATGAACGAACAAAAAATAACCAATATTTTTTATGGGTTATATAACACTTTCTGAACAGCATCATACGCGAAGTTCAATGAACAGAAGTGAAGAAATTTCATTCCACAAATACACCGTAAATACTTAAACAATTAAAAAAATGATTATAATGAGTCTACTGCAATGCAGTATAATGAAAGCATTTGTAAAAAGAATTAAAATTCTAAGTTTTATAGTTTCGAACTTGGTTAAGGGCACTAGATATGCCAAATTAAAAAAAAATATTTCAAATAGTTTAAAAATCACAGGAGTATTCAACTGATAAATATGTTGATTTACCAGCCGCTTACTCAAGCGATGTGTACATCCCTACCAAATTAAATAGCCAAAATAATTAATACACAATACTTCAATGAATGCTGAACGAACAAGCTCCGTTACAGTGAATTCAGTCACGGCTTTAAATTTTTGTCATTGTCAATTGATTAGCAAGCAAAAAAATTGTTGCCACAATTCTAGAAATATTTCCACATAATTATATTAATACGAAATTCAATTAGAGCAGGTAAAACCTCACTACCAATTTAAATATTGTTATTAAATCGTCAAAGAAATTTTACCTTGTTCAGGTGCTACCTCTGGCAGGTAAGTAGCTGTACGTTTGGACCCTTTGTCATTTGTAAATTCAATTCGGATTCCATGAACTCCAATCTAAAACAATAAATTTAATATAAAGTTTCAATTGCTAATAACAATAAGGCAACAGTTTCGTTTCATAAGTATCACCTCCCAATCTAAATAGTCATTTCCATCTTCAAAATGACGCAAAATGGAAACAGCAACGTGCAACTTCGGAAATTCTTCACGAGAAATTGGAGTAAATCGGCTGTCTTTAAACGCACTAGAACAAACAGGGCCCTGTACATTAAAACATACGAACAAAAAAAAGCCCATCACTCGAACCGATAGGCAAACATTTAAATATAACTTAAAATATAAAACTGGCGCTAAACCAGTTAAAGTGCATGGTACTATCACACTCGTGATAAATTAAAAATATCTTAACACTTCAAACTGCTTCCCATCTTCGTTATGACGTTAAACAGTTGTTTGTAATATATGGTCCTTTAGTTCTCATCATCCCCTAGATTCCACTTAAGAATTACCTGCACTGGACAGGATAAAAAGATTTACATGACTGTTTGGGCACCTTTGATACTGATGGCCCTCGCGCCTTACACTCATTAGCTAAGGGTGACACTTTGTTCTAGTATTAAAGAAGTTATCTCGTACAATCACCTAGAAAACCTTTGTAAAATATATTTATAACTTCTTGCTATATGTTCAGCTACATTCTATTGCTCAATGCAACTGTAAATAGCAAGACTACTATAATGGGTTTATGTTTTTCGTTTCTTGTATTCAATTATTTCTTTTTTAACTAGTATTATTTTAACGCTTTTATCGATATTTAGTGGAGCATCGCTATACTCTAAGACATAGCAACGTGTAAACCAGAGTTTAAGCATATTACATGCTAACATAATTACATAATAATGCACCACTAATGTCATTTGGAGTATATTTTGCTTCATAGATTCAAGTTTCCACGGATTGTGCTACGAATTATAGTCATCAGCATGATCGGAGGGCACCAATCCGATAGACACTTTTACCTATGGAAATCATGTAATAGTGGCTGTACAATTTTGCATTATTAGCTGATAATTATTTATTCGATAAAATTTATTTTAAAATGGTTATACCATCTACCATTTCTAGAATATAAAAAGTGGTACAGTACAAAATGCAGTCAGAATGTTATTTTATATTCTATGGATTGCATAGGGTGTATAATTTATTATAGATTCGTTCTTCTAGATTAGTTTTTAAAAATCTGAGAATTGTGACAAATGGCAATATCATGATGTCTCTTATTACAGACCTCGGTAGTCTATAATAAATGACACCATGATAACGCCTAACACTATTTTATTATCGATTAATTAGGAAAACTTAAAAATATTAGAAGTGCTTTCATTTCAAATTAACTTTTGTATTTTGTCTAGCTAGTGTATCAAAAACAAAACTGTTAACAACACATTCAAAACCAATTATAATTAATTTAGAATTTCGATATTTTATCTAAAACTTGTTAAAATATGTTGTACTGTGAAAATATTAATATCGCTTATATGAAAATCAAACTACCATTCTAATCTTTAATCAATGTGCTTTTATATTGCACTACAGTAAAACACGCTATAGCGAAGTCGAAGGGACTGGCTAAATCAGTTTCTTATAAACATACCTTTGTACAACCAAAAATAGTTTATAAAAAAATCGAAAACGAGTTAATAATGATATTTAAACAATACAAAGCATTTAAGACATGGTTTAAATACTTTATATATAAGGAGTTTAACTTGTGAATTACCCTAAGTAATATTAAACAAGCAAACAAATTTGACACAGTAATCATTTTAAAACTTAAAACTTTTTTAAAATTATAATCATAGCTGATTGTACAATTCAACAACTGACGTGTTTCACTGTATTATAAGCACATCACTGCATTATACCATATAACATTAATATCGGATTATTGACAACTACAGTACAGTAGAATGCAGAAGTCATGTGAGGAGACTGATGCGCTGTCACGAGACAACCCCCCTTACCTAGTCACTGCATATTCCCTGAGCCCATGGTGGAGGTTCATAGCATTAAAGGTGCCTATACAACCGCGTAAACGTTTGTCCTTGCCCAATTTCCAGGTAACAAACAATGGACTGAAAAGAAAAAAATAATCTAGATTAAAACAATTATGCTTGACAAGTTTTCCGTTATCAATAATTATTGTCACACATTTTAAGTCATTCAACAGCCTCATAAAACATACTCCAAGAACGACGACCTCTCAACCAGTACTCCACACAACTAAGTGCAATAGATAGATAAAACCAACCAAAAACACAATAAATGACTTTAAGCGATAGTATCATTGATCTGTTCACTGACTAGATTTTGCAATTAAAACTGCAAAAACTGGTACTTCATAACAACCGTTTGTTGCAACTTTATACTCTTAATGGTTAATATTGTACACACGATACAACTTACTAGTGCTGTATAATAAGCTTAAATTTGATTTTCATCGGTTCAATGTTTATTTTAAAATTAAATCATATGTTCATTTTAATCCTAAAGACCACAGTTACTACGGAGATTTATATTGCACTATGCTTCTAGGAGAAGTGCAAATACTTACTTACTGCAGTGTTATTGATAAAACACTTACAAGGGCAGTTACGCACTGCTTTTCCTTTCAGAGCAAATTTCACATCGTCCAATAATTATTTTAGTTCATTTACCAAACTAGTACAGAAGTATGAAAAACTCAAGCATTAACTCTGACAATCAATCTACCCATACAATAGATTTGATTTCATGCTGCTTCACTAACAGCCATAAACTAAAGTTATTAGAGGTACCGAGTTAGTCGTTTGTACTGCACAAGAAATCAATAAAACGTCACATAAAGTTCGATAAAACCAAGTGAATTCTGCCATTTCATTATCCAATAGCCAGTAATCGCGTTTTCAAGGATTTTAGTTTTGTAGAAAATATTGGTAATTCATTATACATGGTGTGATTTACCAATATTTACTTAATTATATTAAATAAATGTGAGCGATTTTATTAATGGGATTTATAAATCATCTATAATATGCTTAGTTTTAAGAAATTAAAATTAATTTCCTCTGGTAATGGAATCATCTCGCCTTTTTTGTATCGCTTGGGTCATTCTTGCGAAAGGGTTTGTAATGTTGCTAGATCTGATCAAGTGTAATATTTATTTACCATGTGTGGTGTCAATAAAAAAATCTTGGCTTAATTAACTACTGTAAAATCAATTACTATATAGGTGATAAAAAAAGTTTCGAATACACTACAAGTAACTACTATCGTATTACAATTGAATCACCAATGATTGATAATTCACTAAATTCGCTATATCAAAGAGCACCTGTGCTTCAAATTTTGCCTTTATCATTTTTCAATTCTAAGCTCTTGGTTAATGAATCGAGAAGGTCGAATTGTATTTATATAGTCGCATTGTACGATACTTGAATACAAAATTTCATGTTAAATTGAATGTCCTACTATTGTTAATTAAAACTGTTTATAAAAGCAATGTTTGATACACCCACTAGCATTTAAGATAATGTTATAAACTATGCTGCTTCCAACTTTTAATATTACATTCGAAAAGTAAATTCGTACAATATCTAAAATACAAATGTACAACAATCACCCTATATCTCGACTGTTTTAAAGACCAATTAAAATGATTTCTATAATCACTCCATAACAGCTGAGATATAACTTAATAAACCAGTGAATTATAAATATCATTGACGATTTAACACCGTGTTCCTACAAGAGCAGAAATCAATTTGATAGGAATTACACAGCAATCAAATGAAAACTTTTATCGATACTTTTTTAATTTGCTTCAAGGCCAGCTTAACAATTAACCAGTTAAAATAATCATTCGTTTAATGCCACAATTAAAGCACAGTATACATTTATTATAGTTTGTAGTATAGGTGGTAAGACAGATGTGCTTATTCGGTAGCAATTATTTCTCGTGTTTACGTGCACGGAAGGCGAAGTGAGAGGGTAACAATAAATGGTCGGTCGATGGACTCCACCCAATGCACCAAAATCGGCCTTCGTTTTTCGCCAAAGCAAAATGTTCCAACTTCTCTTTTTTAAAACTTTGTGTGTGCGTGACTGTGTATTAACTGATAAATAATCATAAAAAACACGTTACTCTGTCTTACATTAAAAATAAATTCCCTATCCAAGCCTGAACGAGGTCGTCGCCATTGTAATGATAGCCTTGGATCAAAAGTGACTAAGACACACATTCAGGCAAATTAAATAAACTCCAAAACATGTGTGTTCTATTAATCATCCATATTAAATTGAATCAATTTCTATTTATGATTACTCATAACACCAACTATATTTACGGAATAATTGGATAAAACACTGTAAAACAACTCAAGATTTAAACACAACCTCGAAAGAAAAAAAGGAGCTGCTGTTAAGTGTACGAAAATTTTCAATCGGAACCCCTATATTTACCAAGGTCTCTCGCTGTGAATACATCAAGAATAAAACAAGCAATTTATAAGTTTATGAGCTATTATAAGTACATTTCAATAAACCTTTTAAGATGTCTTGAAAAACTACGCGATCAATTAATAATAGTGAACCATTTCAGTAATTTAATCGACTCCTGATAATCAGCTGAGAAGTTCGTGCAAAAAAAAATATTTGGCAGATAAATATCTTGATAATCGTTTCAAATTTTATTAATAACTTATACTGCATCACCAGTACGATTAACAAGACTAGTACAATCGCTTAGTTTAAAACCATGACTAACGACTGTGACGGTGAATCTAAACAGTTAATTGTTAGCATTGCCTTTTAACCATAGCGCACAGTAACTTCCTAAGAAAAATCTAATAACAGAAAAATTGGTTTCTTGGAATAAAAAAAGGGCATATCTCCAAATTAATTTGATAGTATACCGACTGCGATAAGAACATCATAGAAAAATCCTACTGATAAAAATCATAAAATACATGTATGTTTAACTTAGTAATATGAATCCATATTTCACTTCTAATACTGGTTCAATCACGTTATACGGTCTTACATTATAAACATGATTCATAAAGCAATCATATAATGTAAATCACATCTAATAGACAGTCAGACAGTAAAATGTAAATCTTATTCAAAGTTATATCGACACTCTTATGCTCTTAACCGTATCCAATGATAAAATTTAACACAAATTACTTGGTTAATACCAAGAATTGAAAATACCGTAAATTAAGAATTGAAACAGTACAAGTTAGTACTGTGCCAAACACTGCATAATAACTTGTAAAAAACCTGTATTTAACAATTTTAAAAAAAAACTCGTTGAAGTAAATAATCTAACAAAAAGTAATGTAAAATTCTTAAAGGTAGTTAGCATGTTTAAGTTGTGTTGCGACAGATGCTTAGATAAATAAATTTCCTTAATGAATGCATACGATTGCAATTGGTAGATTATACAATGTGAAAAGTTTTCAAAAATTTCAAGTTAACTGGCAACTACTGTAAATAAACAAAGATTTGCTGGAAAAATTATCTGATAGAAACATTACATCCTACACATGCCTAAAAACTGTTTACGAAGTATAATAAGAAAATATCATCTTCTAAAAACCCAAGGCTTAAAACCATGACGAATCTCCCAAACATGGATTGTTCTTCAAAAAGCCTCTGCTCAAACACCTAATTTTACACTGGCATTGACGTGTCTGGTTGGATGAACTTTTCCCCAAGAGTTAAAACAACGCGTTGGACTTTCCAGTTGAAAAGCACTTAGTGATATACAGTGTTACGTAATACAATCTTCGTGAATTCATTAAAAGCTAGCTTGCACCACCAAGTATTAAATCTACACTTTTATATTAACCACCTCAAATCTCATGACTTGGCTTGTTTCGCTTTCTATTAAATAGATTCTTTTGTTTTCATTATCCAGCATTTTAAATACACTCTTATAAACTTATGCCCAAGTTTATCCAATATAATTAAAAAGGATTATTTAATGCAATATACTTAAACTGTAGCAAAAGGTTCGCATGGAATTTTTTCAACTATTTTACAGTACAGTTTCACACTAAAGATTTGGTATTAAAAACTCGTTGTTCAAGTAATAGTATTAGTAATGAATTTAAAACGTTATAAACACGGAAATAAACACTAAATATACAGTACCTATCTCCATTAGGATATCCCCTCCCCCACATACTAAGATTTTAAACAAGACTGTTAGAGAGGGTAGGGGTTCTTGGGTCACTGTCCAGGATATCTTGGGGCATCAAAGGATTAAGTAAATTGGGACCTAAACAGAGGGGTAGGAAACGAATATAAAAGGAAAAAGAAAGTAAACCACATTTACATGCCACTTTAAGTTCACTAAATAAAGATCTTATTTGTACTTTTAAAAAAGGTGTGAACTTAAAAGTTTAGGAAAAGTATCCATCTGTGAACCCATTATCACTAGCAATAATTGGTTTTTACACATTTCTAATACACTATTTTGCAATTAAACAGATATAGATTTTTTGATAAATAAAAAAATATTTTCTAGAATTAATAAACAACAGCATAATAATACTGTATTCCAAAACAACAAGTTAAATGCACCAGAAAGTAATGAGGTTTTGGGGTCACCTAGTACTACACTATAACTTACATTATATTCAATCGCCAATAATTGTTAGTTATCCCAAAACCTCACTAACTTGAAATGGTACAATAACATCACAACAAGGAAAACAAAAGTTGCTTAGAAGAGAGTAAATACTTACTAAGTATCAGTTGTAAAACCAGGGGTCTTTGGTGGCTCGAAATTGTGCAGATGATTGTACAGGACGTCGAAGCAGAAAAAGCACATTTCGACACATACTACCACTCCATTTTTTACATAACCATTTGGATGGACAGAAGCTCCATTGCAGCACATGGCCGAGGAGTGGTTAAGTTTCTGCTTTTTTGTTCCACCACAACATCCAGCCGCCATTGCGATATCGTTGCTGTTGTTACAGCTGTTATTTTGAGGTGGCTATAGGGAAGCGGAATTTCAGAACAAAAACACAATCGTATGAAAATGTTCTCGTTTTCACAATTATACGTACGCTGATTATCTGGCTTTCACTTCCCTTCGCTTTCCCCAAATTTCTCGCTCTTTACCCCACCTTTCAGCCCTCACTCACTTCTCTTCAACTATCCATACCCCAATCAGCCTGACAACACCACTTGCCCTCCTATCACGTCGAAACCTGTCGTCCTACTCTGCTGCCTGCCTTTCGTTACTATGGCGGCTGCACACATGCAACTTCTCGCAGCAACAACTAAATTACGTCTGCTTCAACAACTCATATGATTGGTAGCCAACTATCACCTATCAACGTAAAGAGTGTGCATTTTGGGGTCATGGGTAATACAAATGATTGTAAAACATGTAAATAAATTTTAAATTTTTTTGACAAATTTACAATAACTGACTAAAGCAATCATTATTCATTACCGAATCATATAAAATGAGATTTACGTTTATTTTAAAATTGAAGAAATGTAATAGATTTCATTATGATGTGTTTTATGTACAGTGTGTCTTAAGATAGTGTTTATCTTAATCTATTTCTTTAGTAGATAATTATAATCGGTTCTCCAACATCAAATACAAAATTAAATCTTAATATTCATTTAATACAAGTTCAATATTATTCATCTTTGCAGGTTAATTGAATAAACTGACTACACTCTACGAGAATTGCTATTGCATTCGATTTCTCCTATTTTTTTTTTTAACAATAATTGTTGTAACGATTTCTCCTAATTTTTCAGTACGATAATCTATTCACTGTATTTATCAAATATTTTTGCAATCAACGATTCAAGTCACTATCAATCTCTGTGAATAATATTTTATACTGACCAGTTTTCTGCCAAATGGTTTCGAATTACGCCCAAGCATTTTGAGCTCTTGACACGATTCACAATAGCGACAAAATGTGACCCAAAACACCGTACAAAGGGAATATATAAAAAAATTATATCCTATGATATTCTATATAATCAAGAATACATGTTGTTTGTAGCTTTAGTTAATAAAACACCAGACCGTAGATGTTTACAGATTAATTTCCACAATGAGAAGAATTTAATCCTTTGATATCAAATATTCAAAAATCAGCTGACGAAAGGACCTCTCAAGAAAAAAGCTACAGTGGCGCCTTCAAGTGGTTGTCGTTCCGCTGCTGGAACTGTATAATAATATTATCAGTAATTTTGTTGCGATATGTTATCATTGAGACTAAGTAAAATTTACCAATATAATTAATAAAAGATTGTTCATTTTATTATGTTTAGTTAGTATATTTTTACATAGCGTATGAATTTCTCATAATCTGTATTACGGTACATTCCCGCGTGAGTTTCCCGCCATTTGTAGTCTTGTAACCAACCCGAAACTCTCTATGAGAATGTTCAAAATTGAAAGTACAGTACAGTACTATAGTTGGAACATACTGTAGTTTGAAGTGAAAGTGTCAATTTGTTAAAAGTTTCGATTTATTACAATAGCAATGGACCCTTACTTGGAAAATCTCGAGGAAGAAGTTCTGTTAAAAAACAACACCGTAAGTAACGCTGAATGTATAAGTTATTTAGTACATTTTCTAGAGTAATGTTTATTAGATTACTTACAAGTGGCTGGTGAAAAATGTGCAGGTGTCATCAAATGTTGCCAAACAGTAAAGCAGATACCGTTTTTATGATATTATGAAACATAAGAATTAACATTTAATTATTTAAAGAATGCTATACGAATTTGTGGAGAAGCAGAAGAGTGTCAATGTGCTTATCAACGTAACATATTTAGTCAGCGGTGAACGTCAGACCGAAGATGGATTAACGGTAATGAATAATTGGATTACTGTACGGTGTACGACACATTAAGTTATAACTTGTATGCGTTTATATAATAACTTGTATTTATATAATAACTTGTATCATACTATTATTAACTTGTATGTTTATACAATTGAGACTAACTGTCTTACTTAACAATAGATACATGAAGTATACATTGTTCCTGAATCGTCGTTGGAATCGGTCAAGTCAAAGTTAAAAGTTGTTACAAGTGTACATATTTATGCAGTACACAAAATTCCTTTACAGGTAACTGGATTGTCATTTATAATGTTATTGTCATTTTAATAATAACAATGTGAACCATTTCGTTTATAGGATCCTGGTGTTCTGTATTCAATCGATTATGATTTGTTAAACGGATCTTTGAAAGGAAACGGAGGGTAACTTGAAGTTTATTTTAGTAATGTTCACAATATGTATAAAAAGTCATCTTTGTCTGTTGTTGTAATAGCGAAATAAAGTGGCATTATAATATTTAACAATAAATTTGTACTTGGCAGGTTTTGTCAGATCTCGTGCTCTGATTTGACTTTTCGGCACACAAACGTAGTAGAAACTGAAGTTAAATCAACTAATCAATCTGAAATTATGCGTGAAAGCTTATTATCGAATAATTTCACAGCTAAACTAGTAAAATGATCAGATTTCTAAGATATAAAATGATATTTAATTGCATTATATGATACAGGATACAAAGACGAATCATGGTGATACATCTTTAAAAAAACCAAAGGGTGCCATAGAAAAAATGTTCAATAATATAAATAAAATAGAAAAGCCACCTCCGAAGAAATTAATTAATACAGAGAAGCAGGCACGTCTTATCAGTTACATTATAACATCAGTTTACACAATAATATTTAATTGTCATTTACAGGAAGTAAAAGTTAAAGTAAAAGACGAACCAAAAGTTGAAGTAAAAAAAGAACCAACAGAAAAACCTAAGGAAAAAGAAAATCCTGAAGAAAAAGTTAAGACGTCAGCTTTAACTATATCTAATGCCTCAAAAAATAAAGTCTCTAAAAAACGGTCAGTAGTTCAAGATTTCATATTAACAGAAATCATTTTAACTTATTTTTTTTATTAAGAAGCCTTCAAGAGGAAAAAACATATTCAAGTAAAAATAATATTGTTAATATTCACCTAATGTCGGTTATCCAAGGAAAAGAATGACTTTCATTAATCATTAAAGCTATCAAATTTATACTAATTATTGACTAAGCTATCAAGAACCCCAAAGGAAAACTTCAATTAAACAAAATTGTTTTATTGAAACGTTTAGAGTTATCTATTGCTTGGAAACATTATTTTGCCATGGCAGAGCATGTATAAATTTAAGCTTATTATTACAGTGACAAAAGAAAATCCAAATGTTGGAAAGAGACGAAGAATTATTCAGATGTTTGATTCCAGTGATGAAGATAGTGATGCAAAAGTAGAAGGTACAGTATATTGTTAATGTTCAGAGGGTAGAATACGATGTTACCTTTAGTTATATTTAACTAGATGATGTAGAAGATAAAATTAGTCATACAACCCTACCAGTTGTCGATTCTGAAGATCCTTTGCCTCCTTCCAGTCCTAAAACCAAGAATGTTACTGAAAAAGTAACAAATCAAGAGAACCAAGTTCGGCATAAGCGATCTTTGGTAGAAGAAATGACTTTAGATAAGGATGGTTATTTAGGTAAGCAAATGATTATGTAATAATATTGTAAATATTTCAATTTTATAATATGATTGGTTATAATAGTAATAATGTAAATGTTTCATTTATAGTAACTCAAAAAGTATGGAAAGATGTGATAGAGAATGAATCGATAGTAAAAGAAAACCAACCAGTTAAAGTAGAAAAGGTGGAAGAAAAGTCGATAGTAAAACAGAAACAATCGACTTTGATGAGTTTCTTTAAAAAAAAGTAGTTTTGTTTTTCAACTTTATAACCTAATTCTTGTACTGTATTTATACAAATAAACTTGACGAATTGGAATAAACTGACTGCGAACATCTTAAATGTTTAAGTTTTTAATGAGTAAAGTGATAATACTTGTTATTATAGTTACAGAATTTATTGACGATGATGTGCCATTCAAAGTGGCGCATAATAATAATTAAACATGGACATAAAACTTCTCGTACAACTTTTAGTCACCAACATACTTCTTAACAAAACAATAAAATCGGTCAAAAATAACGAATTATAATACAATTCTTAGTCATTTATATTGAAACATTAAATTTTTATGGATTAAAGAAATCTTACATTAGAAATAACGTCGTCTTTGGGGCACAATTAGCACATTTATTGCGAATAGAAGACTTGCAACAGCTTTATGTTTTGTGCTTTTCAACTCCAAATGACTAAATGAACCATCAATTGTTAGTATAGAGTACCACATAGTTATGTAATTAAGGAATGTAGCGTTATTGTAAGGCAAAAGTATGTGTGATTGTGATACGGTAAATATTTAGTATATGTGCAGAGAATTTCTGATAGACATTTGATTTAGGATAAATTTTAAGCACATGACAATTAATGAAACGAAGCGACTTCAAGTTATCCTTGTGACTTTCCGTAATAAATATTCGGTCATGATGTTTTTATAGAAGATATGTAAATGGCATGGCATTGTGGTTGCGTGTGGAATTTATAAGCATTTAGTGACTAATTTGACTAGAACTACAAAAACTATTCCAGTGAATATTGTCTAAAGCTTGGTTATAACTACATAGCCATAAGTAACCATCACACTATCGTATTACTGTACCACTTTTCAACAATAAGTCCAACGAGCATTAATAATTGGTTTTTTTACAATTTAAAAGGAAGTAACTCAGTGTTCTGATATTGCTACTAAAGTTACATCAATTTTCTATTTTACTTTCCAAAGAATTCCAAATTTGCAACACCCTGCTTGATTTTCATCATTCCTTTCCAATATTAATTGCAAAGTGTTTAAATAAAAACCAATGGTTTTTAAAGAGTCGTTGAGTCTAGTGATATATACATGTATCAGAGTCTCTTAAGTGATACAATAATGCAGCAATCTAAATTTTTAATAAGTTCATCATACCTAATCGATCTTGTATAGTATATATTGTATAATATAATAATGCATTACAAATGATACGCGGATTCATCACAAGTTAATTTCATTGGCTGCTTCTTATGCTTATTAAATGAGGTGTTTTTTTTTTGTAAATTGTAGTTATCTAACAACGTCCCTGGGATTAGAATGTTGCATAAGTATTAATACAATACTACGAGTACATTAAAATCGATGTTTCAACATGCTATTATTTGTTTGTGACCTAATTTTCATAAATATCAATCAAGAAACAGTTATTGAACGAAATGCGATGTTTTCGCGCTTAGATTACAACATTGTGGAGAACTTAAAGTTTGAATGATAATTATTTTCAATAATTTATATACATATAACAAGTAGCAACAAAATTCAGTATAAAAATAAAAAGGCTCACTTTCATAGAAATCGAGCAAAGTCACCTGCTAAAGGCTAAACTTAAGGCGTGTTGCTAAACATCTTAATATGCTACCAGAAAACTAAGCTTTTTTAAAAAAGTTATTTTTGAGTAGTAATCATGCTCCTTCACTTACACTACAAATAAGTTAAAAGCAGTTATTGGTATTTACGCGAAAATCATGTAGTAAGAACAACTCATGTACTACATATTCGCTATAGTTTCTAAATCTAATGAAACTTAATCAACACAAATACCTATCATGAATTTACGCTTCCGCTGGCGCGATGCATCTGAGTTTGGACGTCTTTGACGACCGGAATGGCAATCTAAATTTGCGCTTTGTTTCTTCAACGACAACTCCTTCTGGCGCATTGGCACATCTGCTAGTTAATAATTCAATTATTAGTTTCCTGTATATAAACATGCTAAATGATATTGCATTAAAATACAGTGTTTAATGATGCTCAGTTATGCCACATGCTAAATCACTATGTTAATTATGAAGGACACATGCAAAGAAACGAAAAGTCACTACTGAGAATTATTCTTTTACCGTCTAATTGTATTAGCTAGCAAGTAACAAAACAAGATTCTAAACTAATATAAATCTTCTATTAAAAACCAGAATATTCTATGCTGTACTTTATAAACAATCGCTAACATAACTGCTACTGTATTATTGCTAAACCGTATATACACCATAAAAATACTTGATTAAATTGAATATAGATATATGATTGAATATGGAACAACATGCAGAGTAAAATGATGTCAATTAGAAATAAATTCTATCATCATAAAATTATTAACTTGCAAATGAATAAGTGCTTATAATTATTGTTAAAATTGAAAAAAAAAAGATTTTACTTTACTTAAAGCAATTGCTTAATGTTAAAAAGCCAAGCATTACTGCATAACTAAATATACTATATAAAGTTCGAGAAACACCCCACCGATTTTCGAATACCATCTACTTGTTGAATCTATTAACTACTTTAGATATCTAAGACATCTCAGATTCAACGACTACAAACAATTTTTCTTTTTGTTAAAATAACTAAAAACCTACACAACAAAAAGGAAGCGATGCATCAATCCGAAGTAATCACCACTCACAGATATCGAGTTAAATCTTCAATGTCGACCAGCATGGAGTCCTGCTCCATGTGGAGATCATCACGTTCAAGAAGTAGCCGGACTAATTCTTCGTTAAGATCTAAACCACACAAATAAAACATTAAAAACCTATTTTCTTAAAATTACAAACGAAGAACTATTTACTTTCAATTTGACTGTGCAGATCATTCGCAATAACTTGCAACTGAGCTAGATTCATTTCGGATAAAGCGTGCCTGCTTAATTTATATTTACCATCAGGAAACGGAATACCAACCTAAACATCAGTAACTTAAAACCGATAGTTGCTAGTTTACTATAAATAATAACATACGATTTCAGCAATCGGCGATTTCTTTTTCCTTTGTTTTTCCACTTCCATCTGCATCCTAGCCATTTCTTTTGCTTGTGCTAGAGCAACACGAGCTTCAGCTTGCAATCTAGCTTGCTTCGAAATAAAATTAGATGGCTCCTGATCAATAGTTCCTAAACTTTCGGTTACGACAGAAGAAACGTTGGATAAACTCTATTAATGCAAAATCCAAGATATATTATTTAATCATTATAAAAATCTATTAAAAAATGTTACGCCGTCTTTGTTCTTCACTGTTAGAAGATCGGCACTAATAACAGGTCCACCAGTGACTGCTACTGCTGGAGCACCGGTTAATGCATCGTTGTCGTTGGCAGTTTCATTCATAAAACATATTTGTAAATTCATTCCACTCTGCAAATAATACAACAAAAAAATACCGAATGTTAGCCAATCATTAAAATACTGCTCTTCACACACATAACCAAGTACCGGTCCATGCCAAACCTGCAGCCTGGACTGCAAACTGGACTTTCGTGGTCCTCTTTCTCCTCCATAGCAATCTTCGTTATCAGACCCCATTGCCAGCTTCCGTCGAATTTCTTCTCTGTTATTTCGATGCTTAAACATAATTAAAAAAATGTCAACTTAAATTTCAAGCTTTTCTACTAATAGGTACATACATGACATTTTGCACATCAACATATTACTAACGGTATTA
Organism: Helicorthomorpha holstii; assembly: GCA_013389785.1. Lineage (NCBI taxonomy): Eukaryota > Metazoa > Arthropoda > Diplopoda > Polydesmida > Paradoxosomatidae > Helicorthomorpha > Helicorthomorpha holstii. The sequence continues at coordinate 7,676,265 of JAAFCF010005748.1, read as the reverse complement.
TTTTACAAATCCAACACTAATGGCTTACACTTTTTCAAGTTTTGCACAACAATAATAGCTTCGGCTTTCATATGCTAGCGTAAGAGCTATATCTTTTATGCATAGTAACGAATCACGTATATATAACATTATAATTTTATGATTGATAGTAATTAAACTTCTAATTATACTATACATACTCGTCCCCTAATTTGCAGATTTTCCATTTCTTCTTCGGGTAAAATAACTCTTATGCCATAATCATCATCCAATTCAGATCTGACAATCTTTTTATGTCTAGTCAATAGTCCTTTATTGCTCATCATCGCATTCCTATCAACATTATCTTCAGTATCATCATCATCGTCTTCGTCATTTCGACCTTCTAGTGATGACAATTTTGACAATATTTGTAGATTACCAAATCCAGCTGCCCGGGAACGAACCGCAGTAACAAGTTGATCTAACATTGTTAAATTCAGCAAATAACTACTGTATGCTCATGTTCCAAATTAAGTTCTGATCAAATGATCGCCCACTTAAATTATTTCAAACCAATATACTGTAATGATCAATGCCATACATATTTAGCCATCATTATATTCAACGCCTCTTCATCTTGATGAATCGATATTAAGATTTTTACCAATGCATCATTTAAATCACAAATTGTTCAGTTTTTCTACATTAATATCACAATATTGTATTAAGATTCCGGTAACACTAACAATAAACTTGAGACAAGCCCTGCCCAAAATTCTTCAGACGGTCAAATAGGTCACAATTCAGTCATTCACTCATTCACCCACAACAATATGCCAGAAACTGAAGCTGCGTTAGAATTTACACATTGTGTATGTAATAAAGCAGTGAATAGAAACCCCATCTTTTTTCTTTACAATGTCATAATCATACGTTATTACTTTAACATAAAAATTAATATAAAATTATACAAATTAAATAAACCGATTAAAGTTTTTACAGTTAATTACACCCTAAAAGCTAAAATAATTCGGGTTTGTGATATATTATTGGTGGTGAAACCTCCGAACACCCTAACTGTATTATTAAAAACTAGATTTATTAAGAAAAATATTAATGATATTTAGTAGTTTCAATTTCTAAAAGTCAACTTTTACCAAATGCAGCCAATTCAACCATATCTTATATTAAGCTCTACCCACCATTACATTACAAAGGTAGCAAAAACAAAAAAAAAAGTAAATTTTGTTTTCCAAAAGATAATAATTTGTAATAATTATTAATAAATAGGTTCATTGTGATGTTTCTGATTGTTATCCAACTTTAAAGTACGGTAATGAATTGGATATACTTGACTTGAAATTCTTATTTTAAGACTTTAAATTAACCAAAATTTAAGGTTCCATCGACTTATCTTGATTTTTTATATTTTTATTATATAAAAATCAATAAAAAAAACTAAACATTGTACAATAATATGTAACCTATTTAAAATCTAAAAAAAAATCGTTAAAATAAGTAACTTTCAGTAAAGCAACACAAGAGCAATTCAGCAAATAAAATAAACAGGACATGTATAGAATTTCTAAACAGCTTACCGTATGTCTATAAAGTCCATCCTCTCTAGCAGCCCTGGCTAATCGTTTCTCCATGGCCACCCAATCGATGGTCGGCAATGTAGTTTCGATATTATAAACGTCGAATGTAGTAGGAACATCAGTAGAAGCTTCAACACTTGTATCTTCTTCTTTATCTGGATCACGAATTTCTCCTTCAAGTTTTTGTCGTCTTTCATTTACAGGTGGAACGTAGTTTGCCATTTTAATGACGTTAGCTGGAAGATCATCTAACGAGCAATTATTTACTACATTTGTTAATTTTTCCACATTTTTACTTTTATTTGGTATCTTTGATTCATTCTTTGATGATTTGTGTTGATGTTGGCGTTGATGAGAGCGATGTTGTTTATGATTGTTGCGACAAGAAGCATCATATTCAAGTAATGAACGTTGATGATAACGACTAATAGCGTTTTGATTTGATGACATAACGTTATTTAAAGATAAATGGCTACAAAGATCTCGCCCCGAGGAGACTCCTTCTAAACTAGCTAGTCTCCAAGAAGATGCATTTGCCGGAGGTATACACCGTTTTGGACTATTTTTTAAATTTTTAACGTGCTTGTTGTTCAAACTCTCTGAAGAATTCTTATTTTTTACTTGACACATGTCGCCTACAGGTGGATTTTCAGACTCAATTCGTTGTCGAGCTGCAAATTCTTGAGCTAAAGTGAGATAGTTATGTTTTCTAACACGTTTTGCGTACTGTTCATCACTTTCATCCGAAATTCGTGATAGGTTTGTGTTATTAGACATTAAACCTAGCCTAGTACGCTCGGCCTTCTTCACATCTTGGCCTTTTGGACTGCAAGGCGTCACGTAGTCTGGACATTCAGAACTATCAGATGATGATCCATCTTCTTTATTCGCATCCATTTGCTCTTTATCGTCGTTATGTGCGTCAGAAATGAAGGGTTTTTTCAGTTTGTCAAGGTTCTCTGATGGTTGATCTGTTGAGCCATCTTCTGCAGATGAGTGAGACGTATTAATGCGAGCTGACTCAGTGTCGCTCAATTCAGACTCTGAAAGAGAGTTTGCACGCTCCACAGGCAACATTGGACGTCTAAACTTAGAAACATCAGAAAAAATAACACAAATTAAATGAGGGTTTCAAACTACATTTTTAAACATGACCTGCTTTACAAGTACAGTGAAAATTAATATTATTTTTATAATTGATTGAAAAATTTTTATAGCTAAAGTTAATTAAATTTAAGTTAATTGACTAAATTAACGATCTCAATGATAATAATAGTACGAGTACTGCATCTTTTAATACACGAGGAACTTGAACAGTATGTAATGCAGTTAGTTTCTTTTTACAATAAAATTTATCTTTAAATCTAAATAATCTAATATACTTCTAGCAAAAAATAAATAAACTAAAATACTGTTGAAAATATTGTATACAGCATGTGACTTACGATTTTGAATTGTAAATACAAAATGCAAACAAGTATATGATGCATAATAAAAAAATTATGTATTTTTTTAAAAAAAAGTTAACGTAGTTTCGTTACTGTATTTCATTAATAGTAACTCTCAAGGTTTAGTTTTTCATAATTAAAAAATACAGTATCAACAAATTCATCTTTTTAACCTTTAAAAACAATTTAAATTCCCAAATTTAAAAGTTTTTAATAAAATACCAATAAAATTAACTAATTACATTTAAAAATCAATCAAATTTCGTCAATAACACGTCAAATATAACGGTATCATCATCTACAGCACATTGTAACACTAAGTTTATTACGCTTATAAATTTATGTAGCTTAAATGATTAAACGTAATGTTTTTTTGTGAAGTAACTCATGTGGCACGTCATCTGTTTGTTAGCAGATGTTTCTCCATAGTACCTTTGCTTCAATATTACGTAGCTTATTAATAATATTTTGAATAAATGGCTTTAGTATAGCAATCTATCACGGTATCAACGTAAACGATATCGAAGATCATGTGCAATGCTGGTTTGCCTGCCATTAGCGTAAAATTGATTATGCCCATTGGTTAAAAAAATTCAATATAAAATCTTGCAAACATACCATAAACGTTATATTTTTAATTACTTTGTTTAATAATACAAAATAAGATCTAGAAACTGTCTAAATATGATACTCACTGGCGACTTAATAAAGAAATGTATTTGAAGATAGCATTAATTTGTTTTCATCATCATTTAGAGATCCCAGTGGAAACGCCGATTATAAATAGTAAAATTTCGATCTTTTTCACAATCACAAAAATAATTAACATGATAATACAGCATACACTTACACATCTTTAGTGTATCACAAATGCTGTATTGACAAAACGACCGACTTCACTGAATGTGCAGAAACATAAACATGTAGATGCTACAAATTGATCATCATTTCGCCATTTTTCTAGTCCTACATCTCGCGCTGAACGAGAAGTTTCGTGAATAGCACAATCGATAATCAACATATCGACGCACAGTCGATAGGTTATCATTTATGTCATAATCGCGTGACTGACTGTTGATTCACAGTTGATAACTTGTTTATTTCGTCATTAAAAACAAAGGTATTACAAATATAGAGCCGTCTACGTTGTACAAGAACTTGATTGGAACAACATCATATTTTTATTTTGTTAATTGGTTTTGTAAATTACAGTTTATAGAGTATACTGTAGAACTATTGTATTGATTATTTGAAGAATGACAGCACCAGGAATTAGAATAGCCAAAAGTGGTTGGCTGTATCGACAATGTAAGTTGTAAAGATTAGTCAAAAATATAAATTTACAGCGGTGTCTATTTAAGGAAGTTCGATAATGGTGGCAATTAATCATTACATTTTGTAGCTTCTATGTTAAAGAAGTGGAGGCGATACTTTTTTTCACTTTCAGTTGACGGAACTTTGCGTTACTTTGAAACTGAATTTGAAACGAAAGCTGTGGATGCCTTACACGTACCGTCAGACTGTATTGCTATTAAAGTTGGAACCAATGTAAGACATTTACCGCTTAACTTTATTTAAGTTTTTCAGTCGCATAAACTACAATAAAATTGTAGGTTGCAAAAGCGAAACCACCAGAAGGTTTGTCAGAGAACTTTATGCTTTCGTTGGATACTTCAAGTGGGAAAACATGGATCATGTGTGGCGAGAATGCGGATGAAATAAAGTACGACAATCATTATCATTTCAATAAGTTATACATGTTAAAAAGTATTTTCAGTTGAAAGTCAAATCATTATTTTAATTTACAATGTAATTATAATGACCATATATTAATTTCTTAACTAATTAATGAACACAATATTGTGTTTTTAAATGAAAGATCTACTATATTTACTGTTATTACAAATTATTACTTTTTTTTGTAATTTAGAGCATGGCAACTTGCTTTAGAAGAGGCAAGACATATTATGGTAAGAATTTTAATAATAAATAATTATATGTAATTGAGCATTATTGTGTTATAATTTATCGTTTCTATTTAGCATCAAAGTCGTTCCGCAAGTGCTCCTCCTCCTGGTATGGTGGCATACGGTTATCCAACTTACCCAGGTTATCTACCACCTCAACCTAATGTCGGTATGATATACAGTACAATCGACTACGTTTATTAAATTAGAATTTTTATAATAATCATTTTTTAATTTTAGTATACGTGAATGGATATTCTGGCTATGGAAGAAGTGTTGTTTATACTCCTAATCCTGGTCAAGGTATACATTGAGAGTTTGATATTAAAGTTTAAAAAAAGTTCATTTAGTGTAAATGTATCAAATCGTGTAATTATTCCATTCATTCTTTTATTATTTATTAATGTGATTCACTGTTGTTATTTATTTATCTACATTAGTTCGTTACGTGTACACAACAACCCCTTATGGATATCGGACCTACTATTAAATTAGAATCCCCATATCCCAGGTTGGATGCCCTGCATGATTGATTTAACAAATTAAAAATAAATAATTATTAGAAGCTATTTTTGTAATTGTATTCATCAATTATGGTTTTTCCTTAACAATGATTTATATGATTAATGCATAATTAAAGTAACCAGATATACGTTTTAATTTAAGTGTTTGGACGCGATTTAGTTATTTGATGTTTTTGCTATGTATATGTTTGATTATTGTGATTTATGTTATGTGCTGTGCAAGCTACTATGTTCAAGTAATTTATGTTATTGTCTTTTTGTTTCCTGCAGTGGTGATATATCACAGAGATCGTTGTAATTCTGGATATTGTGGACCTTACGCTGGGGCCGCAACCGGACTTTTAGCTGGTGCCGCCATTGGATCGCTTATGTGGACGCCTTTTATGTTTGCTTCTCCGTTTCTGTGGTGTTAAATTTGAATTGCATGTTTATAGTTTTTGTGATAAGTAGTTGTTTATGTTTAACATTCTACTAAGGCTAGTCTTTGATCCAAAATTTATAAGACATAATTGTAATTTTAAAGTTATATTTTAATGGCATGTTATTATTTGGTGGGCGACTATAATTAACTGAACCAAGACGAGCACCAATTAAGTTTTAAGATTTCATGTTGAAATTTATTTACAGTTCTAAATTTAATATCAAAATAAAGTTTAATATTCTAATGGTTGTTGTTGCATTGAATTATTATCGATTAATAAATTATTATTATATAAGAAATTATTATATAAGAAATTATTATATAAGAAATTATTATATAAGAAATTATTATATATAATTATGCTACAGTATATTAAATTCCTATTCCTAAACGTTTTTTTACTGGGCGTATTTTAATTGTAGTAAAAAACTTAAAGAAACAGAGTACGCTGATTGTAGAGAGAGTTTAGCCGAACTTGCGCCGGACGCTAACGGCAGCAATTTTTACGTCAAATTTAAAATTCAAATAAAAACTGTTAAAATTGTTCAATATTTATGGAAATTGCATAAATAAGTTTATTTTAATGATTTTAATAGTTGAAATGTAATTTGCAAGCGTTTTAAAGACGCTTATTTAGTTTTAAGAATTATTCTAATCAAAGATAAATACCTGCAGATATATTTTTGATTTGAAACATACAAAAATTTTTTAAAATTTAAATTTTTGTTTCAAAGTACATATAGCCAATTAATAACGATAAAAAAACATTTACTTGACTATTTTCAACTTTTAAAATTAATAAATTAATTTTTTATTGAATAAAAACTAAATTTTTACAATTTCTATATGACGTAATACACGTAACATTACTCATCTAAGTGACGTGTTTTGTTTAAAAAAATTTCCATTCTTCTCTCTGATTGGCTGTAAATAATTTGGCGGTAAAATGAGCCCAAAAATAATGTTGGCTACTATACTTGGGCGGTTGATCAACTAACATTTGACGGTAAAGGAAAGCACGACGAAAGGGTGTTTGCGATGCCGTGACTGTTACGAGACGTAGTGGCCGAGAAACTTCGAAGGTTAATAATATTGAATAATCTAAACATAATTCATTGAATTCTGTGGTGTTATTTAACTTTAGTAAGTGTTATTGTATATTTTATTATAATAATGTTTATTGCATAACAATAAATGATTAATGGTGAACGGTACGCTATCTGTTTGAACGTAAATATTGAGCAACAGTATACAGTACAGTACTGTATTATCTCAGCATGAAGTAAAATTAACACGGTTCTCAGTCGGTAAAAAATATGATTAAGGCGTAACTGCTGATTTAAAGATGATTTTTAATCGACTCAAATTGCAGCTTGCTTCATGTCGGCTTCTAGTTGATTTGGCAGTTAGTAGATCAACTTTTGAGTTGCTCATCGCTATTGACGTCATTGTGCAGACGGATAGTGTTGGTAACAGAAACAGCTGTTGTTGAACGGATGTGTTGCGCTTATTTTATATTTGACGTACAGTATTATCAAGTCGTTAATTGTTTTAAGCGTATTTAATGATAGAGAATGGAGGTAGGAGAAGTACGCATAGCCGAAGACAAGGATTTTGATAAATTGAAATTCTACGTAGACTGTCATGAAGGCTGGCGATTGGACTATAACAAACCTACTGTCAAAGTTTGGACTAAATACACAGAAGGAACGGCGTATAAAATGGTTAAGGTGCAACTTTTTTGACAAATTAATGACTCATTATTTAGATTGCACTCCATTGTTGTTAAGTGGAATATAATAAAACATGCGTTATAGGTTAAATCGACATTTAAAGATGTGAAACCTTCCCTTTTGTACGACGTTTTACATGACCCAGAGTATAGAAAAGAATGGGACACGTATATGATTGAAAGTAGTGATATTGGACATTTAAATGTTAATAATGACGTTGGATACTATTCTGGTAATTTATATCAAGTCATAACTAATCATTATAGTTACTTAAATTAAAACAAATTTGGTTATTTTGTATACCGTACAGTTCGAAGCCCATCTCCTCTTAAAAACAGAGATTTTGTTTTACAACGGTCATGGTTGGATACAGGAAAAGAATATATGATCATCAACCATTCAGTATTTCACGAGGTAATTATTTTGCCTTATTAATTGTAGTCTGTAAATTAAAAATGACAGTGAAATATTAATTATTTGGCAGAGTGTACCACCAAAGAAAGGCTTCATACGAGCAATATCTTACTTGACAGGATTTTTAGTCCGACTTTCAAGTAATGGTTGTGAAATGGGCTATGTTACACAGTGCGATCCGAAAGGTTTTTATTTATAAATAATGGTTGGTTGGTTATTGAATATTGTAACATTAATTATTTTAAATTGTAGGTTCATTACCATCTTGGCTAGTGAATAAAGTAACTCAAATAGCAATTCCAAAGGTAATATATAAAATAAGATTTTAACACGTTTATGTTTTTTTTTCTGTAAAAACAGGTTGTGTTACTGTGAGGCTTTTCAAAGGACATATGAGTAAATTATATACTAGAATTTTTTTAAATGAGCAATTATATCAGAAACTGTGGAGTGTAAACATTTTATGTCAACTAATTTCACATTTAGTTGATTAATATACTGTACTATTATTGTTATTTTAAGATTTAAAACTTTGTTGTACAGTATACATCTCACTAAGCTAATTTCAATCATTAAATTTCTTAATTTTTGTAGTTGGTGAAACGAATTGGTAAGGCATGTTTAAATTATGAAACTTGGAAAGAGAAACACAATCCTGGTTGGAAACCGTGGATTTTTCCTGATCAAATAACCTCTCCTAGAATTCGTCCAAATCAGGTAATATTCACGTTTAATTATTATTTGGGAATTAATTTTTTTTAAATACGTGTAATTGTTTTTTAGTTCTTAACTGAAGACATGAACAAATCGAATGAATCAATTGACAGTATTGGTTTAGAGTCAGATTTCAAAGATCTTAACTACATGAATGAAAAATTGTAAAGCATAATTGGGAACAAATACTTTGCAGTACATTTTAAAGTTATTATGGTGAATAGAATAATATCGTTGCCTTTTCAATCACTACAAATTTAAATTAACTTATTTTATTGTTTTGGGTGTTTTTACTAGTAGTGTTTGAAGTTTTGCAATAATCCAAATGAAATATTTCTTATTTTATCATAGCAAGTTATTTAGTTATCATGTTGTTATCTGAACAACAATAAATGCAGTACAGTATTAAAAACATTTTTCTTATAGAAATTCCAATTAACTTAAGAAATATAATATGTATTATGAATATGTCAAAATGCAAATATCTTATCTCATTCAGATGAATTTAGATTCCTTATTTAGAGGTTTTATACAGTACTATATTCTAGTCGTTTTATTGTAACCGTAAGTTCTAGACATAAAAGGCGTTTATTAAGAAATATTGTTAACTTATAACATATCCAAATAAAATAAAAGCAAACAAGACATTCTTTGATCGCCATTCTTAGCTGGGTAGTGGTTATGTAGTTATTAGATTAATCTTTTATTTTAGTTTTTTTTTACCAAAGTTATTATTCTTATTATAGTTAAAAATGTATATCTCGTAGGAATATATTCTTGGTTTTACGATTTCTTCTGCAAGGAAACCAACTCTATTTATATAGATTTGAGGATTTTTTTTCTGTATTTCATTTAATTTGATTTCTAATTAAGAAACGATTTGAATATCAACGATCGCCCGTCTGGAAGTTGACTTACGTTTTATCAGTTTATTGAGTTTAATAACATAACCTTTCCTAACTAATTTTGCCGATTTTCATGAAGAAAAAATAACCAACCATATCCACAGGAGAGCAAATCGTTACATAACTACTGTATTAAGTTACTCTGAATTAAATGTGGCGCCTATGTTCTAATTTTGTTAAGCAATCGCCTAGTGGCGTTGATTTGCTCGCATTGCATTGGTTGCGCAGTACATCTGCGGCCTTGCCTCAGTGTTTTGCATGAAATTGCATCGAGTCAGTTGGCAAGATGGCGATGGGTTGTATTAAGGTGAAATTCTATCAAGAGTTGTAATGACGTCGTAGCAATCTACTTGGAAAATGCGTATTACTTTTTCTATAGTGAAGTTTAATAGTCAAACGGTAAATTTGAATCATCGCTGGATAGTACTCGCTTGAATATAAAGTTTTTTCAGTAGTTTTTCGATGTTGCTCACTATGACTCAAGGAAGCGAGCTCCATTGCAAAATGGATAACACAAATGACTGCAATATGTACCACCACGAGACGATACATAGTGGACATTTCATGGTGAGCGATATCGATGATTCCGAAGTTCAAGATGACGACGATTCAGTGTCCGTGCCCGTACCTGATGAGGAAGAAGCGACGGTTGGAGTTGTAGATGCTCCTCCACCAGTTGTAACAGAAATCGCCAGTGGATATGATTTTGAAGGAGCAAATAAAGAAACGAGAAACACGTACATTTTTGGACATCGAAGTTCCAAATCAGTGTCAATTGATGCCACTTTGAGCAAACTATTTAACTGCATGACTTTGGCTTACAGGTAGATTACAATCGCTTTAAGATCAAACTTTCTCAGTAGCTAATGATATACTGTAAAAGTTAGCTGAGGATGTTATTATTTATTGTAACTTTACATCAGTATTTCATGACAGTTTATTAAACTGCAAGAAATTGATGATATTTGCATCTCTAAAGGTAATCATTTGGGTTTGTTTACCTTGACTTAAGAAGTTAGGAATATACGGTTATCCCATGATGCAAAATTTGAGGGTTTTTTTTTAGATTGCCTTAGATTTAATTGATAAAACTTTCAAACTTGAAGTTAGATCACGCGCCTAAGTCAAGAGAATGTGGACAGTAGGAAAACGAGTAACACGAGACAGGCATGTCAATGTTGTTTTTGTAAATTTTATTTGACTGACCCTCCCATTTTAGCGCTCAGAATTTCCACTCAGAAATAGTTTACCTTGACTGCAAATTTAGTTTAATTGTTGCAATTGTTCTGGACGATGATCACTAGCCAATTTGATTATCGGATTGGTAATTTTCTGTTTTTCTTGTCATGTTTTTCAACTGTTATATGCAGTAAATGCTCACGGAATAGTTCTCATTGCAGGTGAGATGGTATATTGGCTAATAAATAATAAGTTTATGTATTATTTTGTATAAGGTCATTGAAAAAAAAATACAATTTGTTATAGTTGTTTATTGGGTCAGCTCTGCACAGTCTGCAACGACGTTGACTTTGAATGGCAAAGTTTCGGCAATTTGTTTTAAAAATGATATCTATATTGTGAGGTTAAGGCAATGGGGATAACCATTGTGGAAGCAATAATTAAGAGATAAGCTTTTTTCAAGGCAATTTATTTGGTTTATCATTATACGAATTTGTTGATATAAATGTTTAAACCTGCTGAACCACCCTTGATTTTTAATATTTCAATAACTAGAACGTTGTGAACTATAAATTGCAGTAGCTACTTTTTAATTAAAATGAAGAAGTGATTATTTCAGTAAATGGTTTTTATGTTGACAAACATTGATCAAATTCGATATCTAGACGTTTTAATCTATTTCTAATTGGACTTTCAGAATTTATCGGTTAGCTTTGATTGAGCATTTTTTTTAATTAAATTAAAACGATAAGTTAATTATCGGTTGACTCTGTTACACTTTGTGCAGATGGATACTATTTTAAGAATAAGTTTTGATATGAGCTTTTTTATTTATTTTTTTTTCTCTCGAGAACATTATAAAGCGGATGTGATATGAAAATATCATTATTAATTATTCATCTATTTATATTAAAATAGAAACGATTATGAAATTATGAATTGTTTAATAATATTGTCGCCTGAAATAGTATTGGAGCGATTGAGGTTAAAGTTCAATTGAACATGTTTAGTTTAAGAGTATTTTCATTTACAATACGAGACAATCATTGAAGGAATTGAACTGAAGAATTGATTTCTTAGTAAAATTATTGATGCAATTTAATATTTATGATTTTCATCAAAAGATGTCATTTGATTGCATCAGTTTTTAAATTTGAGTATATTTGGTCAAAGTAAGTTCGTATTTCGTCACGTAAATCTTTTCCATCTTAGTGTTGGAAGAAACAAGGAAATTTAAATTAATTGACAAGATTAATTGAGTGATAGCTAATTGATTGGATACAATACTCTAATTAATTATTGCAGCACATGTTTTGATATATTGTCAAGTCGGAAGTTGCAAATTACCGAATTGATTATAATGTTTGAACAGCTAATAAAACTAACGGTACCGTTACAGATGTTTTTAATTTTCAGCAAAAGAAAAAAAACCTACACGAAAATCATGGTGAATAGAAAAATCAACGTTTAAAACGTAGCCAGTCGACTAAGATAAACTCAATTAATTAATTACTCGTTATAAAAGTAATATTTTAGCGTTTGATATAATACTCGTAAATGTGCTAGTAAGTTTAGCTAGGTGCACCGTATATTTAATCAATGTATTTAACGGCATGACACAGTATATAAAGTCATTGCCTGTGTTTACGAAAAAGTAACCACTTTTTAAATGTTTGCAATTTTACTTGGGTTATTGTCCTTTCAATATGACCTGTAAAACGTATTAAAAGGTAGCAGTAAAATCTATCATATTTTCGTCTTTGTAATGCCGTTATTTGTTGAACAAGATTTTTTTTTGCCACACTTTTACGTTGCATTCTCAATATTTTGTCTGTTGTTAGCTGATAACGTTGCTGTCAGCTGCGATTGTGTTTCAAACATATTGTGGACACGTTTGATTAAGTGTGTGTATAGTGAAAACTTAAACCATTGGTTAAAAAGTTGAAATAAATTACGAGGAAGCGATTGAATATTATATTGCTGAGTTAGCAATTGTTGAGGGTGGTTCACATTTAGCAAACTCATAATACTAAAAGAAAGCATAACTTGATTATGGTATTTAAATAAATTACCATTAACGACAATACACAATGATATTTTATGTTGTATTACTAATTTGCCAACTTAGCACAAATTACTTTGGTAGTAAATGTTTGATGGTTAATTGGCACCTCGTTAATGTCGCTATATTTAAACACTTCACTTACATGCGCCATCAAACGTGTAAAAGGATTAATTATTTCAATCTGGCTTATCCTCTCAATTTGTTAAATTGAACACGTACCTGATGGAGGAGAGTTATTTTTAAGTTCAGTATACCAATATCACAGCCATGAGCCTCGATTGCAAGGCAACCGTGATAAAAGTAATTAATAGAAAACTGTCGAAATCATAATTTACTAAGAAAACAAGAATAGTATGAATGTATTATCTTGGTAATATAGAAGAACTACGTGAATTATATCATTCATCCTAAATATAAAGAAATTTAATCTAGTGTTAATATGTTTAACATAATAACGAGCAATTGCTAATGATGAATAATTGTTAAAACTATAATAAACTGATTTTGATTACAAGTAACATACTTAATGCAAATCCAGTGTCAGCTGAAACTTGTTTCAAAATATTTGAGATGTGAAATCGAAAGTGTTTAAAATCGGTTTGAATCTGACAGTTATTGCTTTGTCAATTGTGTTAGTTGAAACATTTATTACAAAAAAAAGAAGGCAGATGTGCAGTATGTGTCAATATGTCTAATAGTTTGTTTGCACGTTGATTGATACTGAATAGTATAATTTTATTGGTAATTATTTTGCAATATCTGTGAGATTCTGTTTTAATAAATTTCATTATTATTTCATCACATTTTATTCAACAGTTTACTCACTTGTAGTGTAATAATAGTATACAATACTTTGACCGTCTGGTGTTGAAGACATTCGATTCGCATTAAATAAACTATATTTGCTAAATTCAGCGTGTGAAGCTGAATTTATATTGACCGATATATCTTCCAAGTCGAAGTTTTATTTTTGGATGATAATGCAGTTTTTCCTAAATACGTTAATGTCCCAGCTTGATGTTTGACACATTAACCGTTTGGACTGTGGACATAAGATAAGTTAGCTGTTTGTTGCTGTACTTTCTACCATCCTGTTAGATTCTGTTTTCGATCCATCGATTTGTCTGGTATTAATTTTAAAAGTTCCTCCAACTTCCGCAAAAACTACGATAAATGAGAAAATTTTTAGTTGAAAACACCTTGATCAAAATCAATGCTATTAGATTGTGATCGTTCTTATTAGCATAAAAATTCCAAACTAACGATAATTGCTAACAGTACTATCCATATACGGAATACGATTATAATAATTTTTTAACGCTGTTGCTAGGTACTGTAATGTGTAATTCAACACTAATTGATTTTGAAATACACTTAGTGGAGCAAATTTAACTGTATATTAAGTTGTCTTTCTTTAGTTGTGAAATTCTAGTACTTATACCGTACAGTGTATAAAATGCAATTAAACTTGCAGTAGACTCAATTTCGAATTAATTTTGTGGTTAATTGCAATTTAGTCTGAGTCTCTTATAAGCTCTATGTATTCAAATTAAGAACATTTAACGATTGCCAGCTGACTATTTTGTTAAAAAAAAATTAGTTGTAACTTACAGATAACTTATTTATTGTTGTTGGCAAAACAAGATGTTTTTGTTTTTAAATTGATGTAAACTAACATTTCGTTACAACTTGTACTGTATATGTTTGATATAAAAATTGATTTGGTACAATCACAGTAGTATTAGATTGTAAAAAATTATTTTGAATGCTGTGTGGCTGAGCTTCCATATGTGAACTTAGAGAATAGTGTACTTGCAGTTGAAAAAAAAGTACTCGTCGTTTTTTTTTATTTTACGTTCTGAGGTTAAAATTGCCAACAGTTTGTGGTTCTGTTTAGCCTATTTATATTAGCTTTTAATTTTAGAAATTTTTGTTGAAGTTTTGTGCTTCGCTGCGGTGACCTTGGTAATATCCCATATTCAAGTACTGTTTGCAAGAGGATTAGGTTTGTGATATGATAACATTTCAATATTAAACCAAAGAAGCAATTTTATCGATAATATTCGACGAAAGAAAAATATTTGGTTATGAAGTTTTGACGTACACGATTTGAAGTTTTGAAAACGTTTTATATACTGTAATTATGTTATTAGAACTAAAAATAAAATTTTACTCTTGAAAACTATTTATTTGACACTTTGAAAATAAACTTGAAAGATGCATGGAAATCATGTCTAAACTTGGAATCTGTTTATATTATCGTACTATGTAATGGAACACGAAGTAACTTACTCGTAATATTCGGCAGTGCTTAACTCTGTTGCTAAGAGCATTGAAATCGCTGTAAGTTTATGGTGAATTTTTTTATGAGTTTGTTATTTTATATTGTTGGTTACTGTATATCACTGTAATGATTGGAATGCTTTAGGTATTTTTGCTTGACGTTTGAAAATACAACACGGTATGCGAACGATCGAACCTTTTTTTTAATTTTGAGGAACCACTAAGTTATTTTTCGTTTCTGGATGTAGTTATAAAAATGAGCTTAGTCATGGATATATTTATGGCTTATGCCTCGCAGTCTTGTAAATGCGATTTAGTTTCGTTTGTTTTCTCTTGAAACTGGTATTTAAATTTAACCAACTAGTATTCTTCTGATATAACGTTTTTTGATGAATGTTTGTCATGATCACTCTTGTTTTTTTAAAAAGGAGTAGCCTGTATCAGGTCCTTTTATTAAATTGAAAGTAACATTCATATGGTTCTTTTGCACAATTGACAATAATATAAAGTAACGAGTGACTATGCTTTAAGTTATTTATGTAGTAGATCAAACTACTGAAATAGAAAAGATAAAACAATTGTCCATGCACTTTAGTTGTAAAATCAGTAGATTTTAAAAATCGCTTGTAAGTAAACCAGTAAAACTTGATTTAAAATTTTTTATTACTGGCAATGTGTTAATTTAATTTTTTTTTTTGGTTGCAAGGTCTTTTATTATAAAGCACTATATTAAAATAGTTCTGTATTTACAAGAACTCCAGTGATATTCATGACTGGTTCCTGACATCTCGACACAAAGGATTGAATTATTTCGCCCTGAAAACATTTTAATCTTTGAGTGTACATCGTTTTTTTAAACGTTAAAGTTATTGACCACTATATCAGTTTTCATTATTTATTTGAGATTCTTTCCATAATCAATTAAATACACGAAAGAGTTTTTCTTACCGTACTTGAAAACTCGAGTATGTTTCGAGTTTCTTGGAAATTCGAGTATGTTTTAGGAACTCTAAATTCTCAATTTCTTAATAAAAAGTTGCAGTTTAATTGTTTCATTGTTATGATGAGTATGAAGTTTTTTTTGGTATCATAATTACGTAGTATTTGAACAGAACGTGTTAAGTGGTGCGTGTTTTTCTCAGCTCATTTGTCGGATTTGTATGTCACGTTTGCTTCCTTTGAAATTGAAACTCAGCAAGTAAAAGGTAGCTGACACTGCAATAAATTTGTGTATTGAAATTTACATTAGTAAATTTACAGAAACTCGATCAATTATTGCTGATTATTTAATAAAATCTACTACTCTAGTTTTATGTATGGTTTGTCGATGGATAGCTTAAAATCGATTAACCAACATTAATATACAAGAACAGTACACGAAGAGCAAAATGCAAGGGTAAAATGTCAGATTATTTCAATTCCGAAATCAAGGTTATTAATCAAGATCAAATTTTAGTGTCGTATTATTACATATTCGTAACTTAATGTTTACCATATATAATGTACAGTATACTGAAATATTCAACAAAACAAAAAAATACTGTATAATGATATACAGTAAACTTGCGTCAGAAACTCCACTTGTAACCGCCGATGTTATTTAAATTTGCATGAATAATTACAAACTAAAAACTGCTTTAATGACTATAAAGATTGTATCATAAATTTACAGTGACTGTATAAATGTCATTTAACTTTTGTTCATAATGACAACTATCGACATAATATTATTCTACTTATAATGCCAAATTATTTTAGTAATTCAGATAATTGTTTAAACTGCTTTAAAATACTGATGTATTGAACTTTTAATTTACCGGTAACGATGTTTAAAATTTAAATTAAATTTTATAAATTTGTGTTTTGTTTATTCAAACTTAATAACTTTGTTCATGTGACATGAATTTGAAATTGGAGTTACTAATTTATTATTCATCTTACCGTAGTAAGGGTTAGGACATTTTGGAAGGAGGGATGGGAATGCTCAGATACCAAGTTAACAATAAGTTTATTAATATTTATCATTGGTTTCTGAATTTAAGGCTTGTGCCGGGGTGTGGTGAATGTCAAGGCGTCAGCTTAAAATTTATATCACTATGATTTACTTCTAGTCAACAAAAATAAAAATTAAGAGACGAGAAACGAATGCAATGGGTGTGTTTGGTTGGTGTGCCACTGCAACCAACCAGTTGTGATTTTTCTATGCCCTCGATTTGTCCTTTTAATAGTATGTTTAGCAAACTAATGTAAACTTCTATGCTTAAATCACATACTCTCGCCTAATTACTGTATGTGTCTCTGAACCGACGATATGTTTGTTACCTTGACTGTTGCCAGTCTCCACAAATCAACCTTGTGTTTGTCCTCAAATATTTTGCTTTTACTCATATTTTTCACTTTTAATTCGATTGAAGAATATGTTTCTTTTAGATTTGTTCTTTTGACCAGTAAGTTTAAAATCCAAAATTAATCATCCGTTATTTCATTTTATAGTATTTGGAAATATAGATATCGGTTAAATTGTATTACTTTACCATTACGCTATGAGTGGTATATTTTCAAACTTTTGAGAAGTTTGTTGTCATTTACAGATTTTAATTAAACGAGAAAAACAGTACTTGCATGTATAAACTTTTCTTAAATGACTTATGTTATTGGTCTATAGTGATCTTTTTAATGCTACTTGAGGGTGTGTACACGATTTAAGGATTCTTTTGTAGAGGAAACAGCAGCCGTAATAACATTTCTTTGAAGTTTAATTACTGCTCCTATATTCTGAGGGTTTCGGACTCTTTTTAAATCTGGAGCAATGTATGGTTTTTATTAGTCTCGACTTTCTACACCAATTGAAGCTCATTTATTTGCCTTTGTTACGAAGCCATTTAAAATTAATAGGACAAAACTGTACAAATGTATTTCTGTAGTTGAAATGAATCGAAGTTAAAAATAGCTGTTTTTCTCATAATGGTAATCATATAACTGTCATCAATTTATTAGAGAAAAAAAATGAATTGGTTTTTATGTTGTACAACAAATTTCCACTTTCCGAGCATACAATTTACTGAATGTGTTGAAGAAAATGTTAATTTAGCTTTTTTTTCTCAGACTTTGCATGTAGTAAACATTTCTAATGGAATCGCCGAATACTCTAAAATCAAAATGATCTTTCTTTAATATTTGACAAATTGTTTACAATGCTTTTAAGTTATAGCCGTTTAAGTTAGTTTTACCGCAAGACTATGTCATTAGGCGATTAAACTATTGATTACTTGTTCAGCTTCACTAGAAAACTGTTTTAATGGTGACTTACCAAGATTTTATCATTCCTTATTATGCTTGACTAAATGTATTTTTTAAATAAATATAAACTGTTTATTAATAAAGTAATTTTGTTTATTTTAAAATATTTCAGCTGTAAATTGACTTCACCGAGATGGAAAAATTTCAAAGGATTAAAATTGAGATGGAAAGACAAAATACGTTTAAACAACGTAATATGGCGAGCGTGGCATATGCAATGTAATTAAAACTTTATAATGATTAAAAGTGATTAAAACTTTAATAGCTATATTTTAATTCTGTATTGATGTTTATAGTTATCAAGAAGAAAAGTACCAGAATTTGCCAGTTTCAATCTCCCTTGGACACAGAGGCTCACATCAAACCTGAGGTGAGTACGAATGGATTGCTATTGCATGAGAAACATTTCTTTAGTGAATAGAATTTAGTGAAGCAAAACAATAATTTTGTCATAGGCGGTGGTGCTAGAAGGAAAATATTGGAAAAGACAAACTCAAACAGTTAGAGCGGAGTACAAGACCTGGAGACTGTTCACCCAGAAGGCGAGCAGGGATGTTTTCCATAGAAGAAGCATGGAATGGGTATTTATACTAAGAGAAAACATTGAAGAAAAATGTATTGTTATTCTTATTCTATAGGATTCCACCGAGTCTTTATTCAATTGGCAGCCTGGAAGTAACCAAAGTGCCTATTCATCGATGGTTGTTGATGATGATCCTTTCAGCGACATCAATGACACTCTGTTTAGTTATCTATTACCAAATCAACCAATTGTCTTTCCAAATTCTCGAGAGCTTGGTTAGTAGTTAGTTTAAAATGTATATATTGATTTCTATATTTTAAGTATTTAATTATTGGTAATTGTTTTTGTTTTAGCAAAAGTCGGTATTGCTGATTTAATTCAGCCTAGTTTGGTTCCTTTTCAACCAAACTTGGATGAGTACATGGATACATTTGGTAAGTTGACTGTTAATATTATAATCTTGGCTGTGTTTTAATTCATTGTGGAATGTCAATGTCATTTATTTAACATGTTTACTATCTTATTATGTAAACCTTGTTTTATAAATTATGGAAGTGCATGTTTATTTCATAATTTGTCGGTTTACACCTGGTAGAAATCAAAACTTGTTAAGAATAATTTTGAAACGTAGAAAGAAAGTCAGAGCTTTAGTCTGCTGAATAACATTAAATTTTTGTGTTTTTTTTTTTCTGACAGATACTGTGTATCGTTCATAAAGCATTAAAAAAACACAAGAGTATACGTTAAAAGATTTTTTTAACATTTTTATCAAATTTTTTTGTAATTATTTTTATAAATTGGAAACCATTTTGTTTAATGACTTGTATATCATACATACAGACTTCTGATTGCATGCTAATTATATTTTATACTTCATGTTCATTGTAACAAATAAAATATTTAGCTTGTGAGATATTGTGATGTTGTATGCTGGCATGTTGATGATGGAAAGAAGAAACTTTTCTTATGCATGGCAAATTTTTAAGAGTTATGTATGACCTTGTCAGATTGGTTTTCAGACATCTTCTCAAATCGACTTCCTTCGGTGGTAGAAGAACAGGACAGTTTCTTGTCCGATTTTCTAAGTGGACCTTCTACATCCGCTTCTTCCAATACTCTTCAGGTGACTATATACCGTATGTGTAAAGAAGTTTAATGACATTTTATATCAAAATTAATATTTGATAGAACAACTCGGATTTTTCTGATTTGGATGCAATGACAATTCGCACGGAACCAAATCTGAACAATCAAATTAGCGGCGTCTCACCGTCTACTATGAAACCAACTGCCACTGTTACAGTGCCACCGGTTAACAACATTTGCACTTCACAGTACAGCAGTGGAATTATAGCACCGACATTTCAACCAAATCTAAACGCAAACATGAGTATGGGAATTGACGATGTCAATTCATCGCTCAAGATGGGAAGTTCAAACGAATTTGGATTAGCTCAGCCTTCTATAACTGGCATAGATCGATCGTCAATAAAACCAGAACAAAGGCACCGAAGCTCAACTGGTCGACAACCGCAATCAATTTTTCCTCATCAATCTCCTACTCACAGGGATTGTCTTTATACTTTAAATAATCAGCAGCATCTGCAGCAGACGCTGCGGCAGCGAACACCATCTCACAATCTTCAGTCGGAGATTCAATCCGTGCCATCCCAATCATTACCTCTTCAATCACAATGTGCTCCTTTATCCAGTAACACTAACCTTGCCGGCCTTTTATCATCACAGTATAAAGAACCCTCAAATTCTAATAAATCATTTGGCGATATGTTGCACCATCCTTTAATGATAAATAAATCTTTGACGAAGCCGATGGATAGAATTCAACATACTTATATTGGATCGGCCACACTTACGCCAAAGATGAGTTCCAACCATGCTGCAGCTTTAAATTCAGTTGCGTCGGCTAGTGAAAGTATTGATTTGATTAGGAGATTAAATGGCGAACCGGAAAAAGAAACGAGTAAAACCAAGAAAGATGAGATGTTTGCTGTTCCCAAAGTAATTTTCCTGTATTTTCTTATGTTAAATTAACATTATTGTAAATCTTGTTGTTTTTTTTTTTTAAGACAAAGCCAAGGTCAAGATCTCGCAGTGGACCTAATCTTGGTCAAATGTTGCCACCAGTTCAGTCTTCCAGTTCAAAAAAGTCACAGTTGTCATCATCATCAACATCGATTGCATATCCAGTTGCATCAACCACACAGCACCCTATCTCAATTGCACCAGCTCCCATAGCGATTTCCACAGCTCCACTACAGTCGCCTACCATTTTACCACAGAATGCGCTGCTAGCGCGCTTGTTAACTGTTGGTAATTATTTTTAATACTATTTAATTGCTTATAAGGCATTTAACGGTGTTTTTTAGGGCCTTACCAAACAATCAATAAACCCAATTCAAATAAACATTCTAGTCCAGCAACTGTGACAATTTTACCCAATACTGTCAACCAGCCAACGGTTGTTATGACTCCCGTATCACTAGCTACAGTATGTAACTGTCTTTACCACAACATTGGTAGATTTTATCAATGGTGCATTATTTGTTGCTAGCAGGTTTCAACTGTAAACGATCTCCAGAGTCGAGTATTGGTTGGTGCAACAAGTCATGTTTTCAGTGGAATGATGCCCACTGGTAAAGTGCCCATACCCCCTGTTTCATCTACTGTGAATACACATACATCGTCATCAGCTTGTAAGGATTTGTTTTTTTATGAGTATTGTTATAGTACATCTTAACGGAGTTTTTTTTATTAGTATTAAATCTTACAACTTTTAAAGGTTCTGAAAGCAGGGTAAGTACTGGACGGTATTTGAAAAACTATCATCAAAGTTTTAAATAACTTGTATCAATTATAATATGAACACGCTTATTTGATTTCTTAATTTGTTTAGTCAGCGCCTTCTTCACCTCCCAAGTCCTTCAGGCCGAAATCAGACAATGAAAGAGTTAAATATAAGGAGCATAGAAGAGTATGTCACATTAATGCAGAACAGAGGAGGCGTTGCAGTATCAAAGTATTTATATCTATAACTTGATAATTGTAGTTTGGATGAAAAACTAAATTTTATTTTGTAAAAGAATGGTTTTGACACACTACACCATCTTGTGCCAAGTCTTAACCAAAACCCTAATTGTAAAGTTAGTAAGGCGGCTATGTTGCAAAAAGGTAAAATATCGTAATAATATTATTTAGTAATTTAGTACTGTATTTACATAATAGTCGTAAATCAAACTATAACATCTTTAATTAATGGCAGCTGGAGAATATGTGAAGCAACTGAAAGTTGAACGAGAGCGATTGCAAGATGAAACATTGAGGTTAAAAAAACAGATTGAAAGTCTCAACGAAGCCATCAAGTTAGTGTTTACCTTGAAATACATAATGATTTGAAGAACTGTAGTAGTAAATTTTGACATATTACTAGTGTATGCCAGTCGCAGCTTCCGGCTACAGGTGCTCCTGTGCCATGTCAGCGGCCAAATAAAATTCAGAAGTTGTTTGATGAATACGTTCGGACTCGCACAATTCAAAATTGGAAATTTTGGATTGTATCCTTAAATCATTTTTTTTTTTTTTGACATAAAAGTTTATTGGTTTAGAAAGTTTTCTTAACGTATTAATTATAGTTCAGCATTTTAATCAGGCCTTTACTGGAAACGTACAATAATACAGTGTCAACTGCAAGCGTAGAAGACATGTGCAAAACCGTACTCACATGGTTGGAGCAACACTGCTCATTAATGACTTTACGGCCAGGTTTAATTGAATCTATTTTGTTTGTTAATTTGATACTTATGTGTTATGAATTTATTGCAGTGGTTTTTAATTCTCTAAGACGACTAAGTACAACAACAAATATCTTATCTGACCCAAATCAGATTCAGGAGGAAGCAACTAAAGCAGTTCAGACGGATAACACGTGATTGTAAGCGTTAGTAAAGTAAAATCGAAGGTACAGTAAATGTTTTGTTGGTTGTTGGAAAATATAACAATTGTTGATGCTGAAATTGTTTTATACTTTAAATATAATTTGTTTGAAAATTATTGGTAAAGCTTAATTAATGTGAATGTAACTGTAAAGTTGAGCTAAAGCAAATTGAGCTCATTTCGATGTCTCAAGTTAGTAACGTTTAAACGAGAATTGGGCGGATATCTATCTTAAATATATTTGACTAATGCAATTATGTGGTCATGTAAATGGACTGTGTTTCAGATTGAAAAGTTATATTAAATATTTATGGTATATATCCAGGGATTGTATATTCTGCGAACTTGCTTTGTGGAAGATAAAATACGTAAATAAAAGTAATTCATATTTTTTTGCAATGAAACAAAATGAATCATTGATTTGTTACATTGTATAACAATTTAAAAATCTTTTAAAATGTTGCAAGCTTATTTTATTCATCGCAGATATAGGATTATAAACGAATGAGTAGACATTTTACATATACAAATTTATATTGTTGAAGTTTTAAGTTCTATTAATTAACGGTCACTATGGTTGAATCATTGATTTCCATAAGCTAGAGTATTAAAAGCATTTTCGTCGATGTGGTCGTGATCTGTACATATTTGTATGATTGTAAGTACATCTGCGGTAGGAAACATGTGAATTAAAATAGCAGCATTTTGTGCTTGACTTTCAGTTAATTTAAACTCTGCGATAACTTTTCTGTATTTTTTCTAATAATGAATATTATTCATTTTTAAATATTTTTAATTAAATAGCATGTTAACTTACTTGAATTCCTTCGTCTAGTAATTCCCAAGGGGTTTCTGTTAAAGATAGTAAGACAGCCATGCTGGTACTGTCTTTATTTGAGTTTGATGAAAAGAAGTTAAGAAAGTAGTCTTTGGCTGAATTCCACTTGGATTTTAATTTCTCGCTTATATTGTTTTGATTTCCCATGGACTTGCTCGAATTTAAATCTTTCGAAGGCTGTTACAAGATATCAAATAAATTTTTACGATTAAAGTCACTAGCCCAATTATAAGGCAAATGTTTAAAATTTTGATTTTTAAATTTGTTGCAACTTTTTCTGTAAACCACTGAAATGTGAATTAATTAGATCCAAATTTGCATATTACGTTACAACAAATTAGTCGTGATTAATTGTGTCCAGTGGGTTTCTTACCGCAGTATTGTCATATGGGTCAGGGTCATTACCCTTATCATAATCTTCGATTTCTTCTTGTGTTGAACCAGTTTTCCATGGATTTTGTGTACCATTTGCAAGGTCTTGCGATTGAAACGGGCCCAGTTGGTCTTGTTTTAACTTCCCTGGTTTTTGGTTTATTTTAGGTATTGCGCCTTTCTCTAATATCATCTGATCTTTTTGCTTTTCGTCGGTCTTTAGACATGTATTACATATATATTTGTCATTTGGATTTATTAAGGTGCAGAACTGACATGGCCATCCAGTAGTATTTAAATTTTTAGGTGCTTTACTTTTTTGCTTTTTTTTTTTAGTGCAGGCGGCATTATTAACAGGTTTTTGGACAATCTCATCTGTTAAAAATTATTAAACGAATTCATTATATTTATTTTGATTAATAATAATTATTAATTTACATTCTCCTTCTTTCATGTCCATGTCTTCATCTCTATCCGATGTAAGTTCATTTATTCCTTTTAAATTCGGGTTCTTGTCTTTCATAATTTTCTCATGATCAATGTCGGCATTTTTACGCTGACTACTTTTCGTTTTTTGTTCATTATGATGGATATCTAAATTTGATCATTATTTTAATAATTAATTAAAATAATGATCATAATTGAACTTACTTGAATTCTTATTGCTAGTTTTATTTCCATTTGAATTTGAGGAGAATTTTTTCTATAAAGGTAGAAAATTAGATATAAATCACATTATTTAGCACATTGTACATGCATCTTTCTTTTTTGGATTTCCAGACGTGTTGGCGTGTGTCTGATTCTGAGTTGCACTTGACTTGTCATCTAATGTTTTAATTAAAATTGGTATTTCAATATTTATTGGTATTCATTACCGTAATTATTAAAAAGGTAATAAAATGATGTACGGTACAATATAATATACTTTAGTCATGAACTTCTCGTAGAAATTCATGATTATATAAAATACCTGTTGTTAGTGTCTGATCTGATAGCTTTTCATCTGCATCGTTATTACCGCTGCCATTTGTGATATCATTGGCTCGTTGGTATTTTCTAATAATTTTTTTAATGTTTTTAATTTCTTGTTGTAGATGTTCTGGTATTTGCTGTTTTACAAACAATGATTGAAATGTGTCATCTAATAGTTGATACGCGTAACTATTAGAATTTTTAGCCGATATTTGGATTGGTTGATTGGAACCACTGCTTTCCTTCTCACTGTCCGACATTTTAATTTGTTCAAGTTAAAATGAAAAATTGATAAAATTTTCGAACTTAAGAGAATATTACTGTATATTTTTTATCTTTTCTGATATTAACTCTTACTGATAATGTTTTTATTGGGCGCGCGGTTTTATCAAAATTTATACTACTATTTTATCAATCAAATTTAGTGGGCGTCATTAATTTACGATGAAGCTTTAAGTTATTTTGAAATTATTCTTTATTACTACTTTATTAAATTACATTTGGCATCAACCAGTTAGAGTTTGAGATTATATTGTTATATTTTATAGGTGTTTTAACTTTCTTTAACGTGTAATAATAATAATTTTAAAGTTTTACTTGAATTATAATTTATTCATACAGTATGTACAAGAAAACTTAATTAAACATTTTGAAAATGTCTTAAAATCCATTAACATTGGATTGAAATATCCGATAATTACAGTACCAGAATACTGCACAACTATGAATCTATGACATATGCAATTTGTTTAAGATTTCTTCAATAGATAAGCGTTTGAAATTAACTTTCGAAATATAATCACAATAATGTTGTATAATTTTCTTTAAGTTCGCCTGAATTCGTAAGGGCTGCTGGAAATATACATCAATCGCTTGTAATATATTTTGTTGAAAATATCTGTCAGATGAAATTGCATTTTCTAGTATAAAGTTTTCGAATTGTAATCCATATGTAACAAATCTAAAAATATCATTTCTCGATTGTGTTTGCTGAGCAGCCCATGCTCTAACATCACCATATGTATTAAGGCATCCATTGAGGTTGTAATGTTGACTATTGTTAGCCATTTTCATAAAAAGTTGAATCATATCACTTATAATACGTTCAATCGATCTATTTGCTTCAACAATAGCTATCGACTCTTTTACTAAAGACGGTTTCATTTCAACTAGTTCAGCAAACAGTTGTTGCCATTTAACAGACAAATCCAACCATGATGTCTTTAATTCATTAGCACTAAGAGGTCTATACGACAATTTCTTGTCGGGCATTGAAATGTCTATTATTTGAAAAAATACTTTTTGGCTAATTCTGTTACTCATTGGCAAACTCTTACTAGTTTCATTAGTATTAATAAAGATTAAACGATCCATCAAATTTGTATGCAGTAGTGACATGTTTCTCAATAGTAAACCTTCTTCGTATGGACAATTGTAGACAAATATCACACCATGAATTTCTTGCATTTGATTGGAATTAAGAAATGTATAAATTTCGTTCATTCGCGGCTGAATAGATTGGAAATTTAAGTAAGGGGACTGATTGATGCTTACGATGAATTTAACCATAGTTCCTTTTAACCATGGTAAGAAGAAACAATATTCCTGGAAGTTATTATTCTGGATTTGCTTATAAGGGATCTTATTTGGCTGCTTATTAGTCAATACTTCCGTATTATCTTCAGTCAAACTGTTCACTATTGAGCTGATGAAGGTTTCAGGAGAAGATGTAGTTGGCAAGTTTCCAATAACAATGATATTCTTGGCTATTTCAGTCCGTTATTTAATTTCTTAACATTCAATTGGAAATATTATAATATAATCAGTATACCTGCGATATGTTGAGAATTGTTCAAAATGTCGCTTCTTGGTAATGTGGTAGCTTGTTTATTGGCTTTTGGTTTGACGCCGTAATCAGTAGACATTTCTTCTTTTGTTTTTCCATCACAAACTTCAATGTTTTCTTTGATGGACTTTTCTTGAAAATTGGCCGATGTAAGACCACGTTGTTGTTGGTCGAAATCTAAATACATTAACAGGAATTAATTGAAATTAGTGTTATCAAAATGTGCGTTTTTTTAAGTCACCGATAGTTCAAAACGTCATAAATTTATTTTTAAAAGTATTGTAAATAATTGTGAATTTAGGTTTTTAATTAAAATTTATAATACAAGAGTTAAATGTTTTAAACATGATAGTTATACGTAATTCTTTCTGCAGCATAATACCTTTTGAAGCGTTCTCGTCGGATGTCTTCTTTATTATAGTCGATGAGGCTGTAATACTGGTACTTAATTGGTTGCCGTCAACGAAGTTGTCATTCATTGCTTCCATATTTTGATGTGTTGTTTGCTGTTGGACCATTTGTCTATACGTATAGTTCACATTTGCCTGCTCTTGGAAATTGGCACCGCGTACTTCAATTTGATGATTATTAACTGTTGAGTAAGCGCTTGCTTCAGGGGAATGTGGAAGTAGCAAGGACTTATCAGCAAGTGCTTGCGTATTCATGACTGGAATAGTACAGTAGATAAAGTCATAAGCTTACATAAATTAACATTTATAAAATTTAAATGAATGCCATAATTTAAGTTATTATACCGGCGGAACTTGTTTTAAATTGCAAACAATTTGTGCTTGAGCTTGGCGTGTCAACGGCTTTTGTATTGTTTTTTAAATCTGCATTGTTTGCACTGTTGTGCTCTAGGACTGCTTCCCCCGTGATACCGCCACCACATGTTTCAATTTCTTTTTCCATAGACTTCATGTTAAAATCTGTTTTCACAAGATTACTTGATCATATTACTCGTAATTTATCTTAACTAAATCTAGAACGGCACCGATTGGCATATCAATATTCAATAATCCGAGTCATTTTCCGAAATTTTTTTTTTTTTGTAAACAAATAATTAAAATATTATTGTATTTTATACTGTACTAAAAAAACAAAGAAAAATGCAAATTTAATCTGATTTTACATGCAGCATCTAAAAAAAAGTTGGATAACTCGGTAATTTTTTGAAAAGTTTTAAATGTAAGTTTTGTAACTGGTTAAAAATAAAATAATCTATTAGTATTTTATTGTGATTATTATGCTTACTATTGCCTTATTCCTAACAGATTTAGCTCGTATAATCAGGTCGGACTGTACTGTCCTTTCAAATAATTTGCTTTAAAAAACTATTCAAATTGCTTTTCAGTTAAATAGACACGTATAATGGAGTACATAGACTTAAATGTACATAGGTAATTTTGTATGATAAAATGTTATACCGTATTAAAAGGTTTTAACGTTTAATAATTTCAATGGTACACTTACTATCAACTGTTCGTTGCTCAATCGGCTTGGAACTGTGAATTCTTGTTTCTTTGCACTCCACCTGTTTGTTCTCAGTTGCGTGTTTTGTTTTGTCAGACGAAGTTGGTATAGCTGCTGGACGTCTGGAATCGTCGTGGTGAGATGAATTATCTTTCATCGCTATGGGGTTTTGACTTATTTGCTTTGGTTGTTGCGGGATTCTAGTAAGATATTCAATTTGTTCATTCAATTGCTTATTGCGTTCTTCAAGTGAATTGATTATTGATTGGTAATTAGATGAATCAATCAAACACTTTTTTTCCAAGTCATCATGTTTGTTCTTCCATTGAGTGACAAATGCACCTAAGGTTTCTACATGTTTTAAACACATTTCTAATGACATACTTTTATCTTTTAGTTCTTCCTTCACATTCTGTAGTGTTTTCTCCATTTCACTTTTCATTGCTGACCGCTGCTGCGTGTGTTTATGTGCCATATCTTCCAATTGTTTGATGAGGCTTTCCTTTGCTTTCAATAACATGGTTTCTGATTTCTTTATATTTTGGAATTTTTTACTTTCCTCTACAATGGTATTTTCTAAAACAGCTTTGTTGATTTTTAATCGTTCGATTTCTGTGCATTGTTCATTGTAAAAATATAAAAGTTTCTCCTTAAAGTTTTGCAAAATAGTAAACGATTGATCTTTTGATGATTTCGTGGTTTCCTGACATGGATTTATTCCAATAGTTGAATTCTCTTCAGAAGATTTTATATCCTTTGCCATCTGAAAATGATCTGCCATTAAATCACCAATATGGTGTTGAATTTCGTCTGCAAATTTGAATTTTTGATTTTGACATGAAATAAGTTGAGCTCTAATCTGTTTTTCAGTTTCTTTGTCATATTCAGCTTTCAACATCTTTTGGTATAGATACAAATCGAATTTTTCCTTAGATTTCCAAATGACCATCATTCCTTCAGCTTTCAAAATATAATCTCTTTGAAATTGTTCAATAAACTGCTCTCTTGGAATACGAGAATCAGATATCTCATTTGCATGAAGTTTATCTTCAATTATTTTTTGATAGTCGTTTTTCAATCGAGTTCCTATTTTCTGCCACATTTTTTTACGTTGTGCAAAAAAGTCTTTTTCAATGTGTGGTATTTTATTTTTCCATTCCTCCTGTCTGTCTTTCATGATGATCTCGTAATCCGAGTTATTAAAAATGTTGGAATGATCACCGGCTTTAGCAGCTATTAATTCCAATACTTTTTTGATTTCGAGAGCCTCTTCCGCAATAGTTTCTATTATATTTTCCACCTAAAAATTTATTATATTACATTATTATCAGTACTTTGTGCCAATAATTATTATCAACATGTACATACTGGAGAAATCATGTCAGAATGCTTGTCATTTGTGTTTTTCAAATGCCATTTTCTGTTTGGATGACTGTGGTATTGCAAATTACAAAGAGTACAAAATCCTTTCATTTGGCAATGATCACAGTGTTCAATTCGGTCATCGCCACATAGAAAACATCGTTTTTCAGGCGTCGGTTTCTGATGATATGCTTGTCTTTGATCTAGTTGTATGATTATGCAGTATTTAAGATATTTAAGTCATTTAAACTAGTTTTAATGTGCTGTACCTGATGTTGTTGCCTTAGAACCCTTTTCCATTTGAACAGTAGCTAGGTAGATTTCAGTCTGTTGATGGTTATTACTAGCTCCTTTAACAGCATTACATACTTCGCATACACTCTCGTTCTTTAAATTGTCGAAAGTACATTGCTGACATTTCCATGACATTTCCCTTGTTCTTATGTCTAGATTGTTATCAAAATCTTTAAATCATCTGGTTTAATTTACATTTCAATTGTATTTTTTTTTAGATATTTAAGTTACTGTGTTCAGAAATAACATACCGGTACGGCTATAATAATTGTGCTATAACATAATGTTGTATTTCTTAAATTATTGCATGATATTAAAATAATTCATTTACTTTCATTATATGTTTGGGTTTTTACGGTGTCCTTTGAGAATTTTTGATCTTCTTTCTATTCCAACACAAGTTGGTAGTAAAAAATTATAATTTGTGATTACTGTATTTAACATGATAACATATAACATTTACCTGTTTTTTACTCATTCCAACTGAAATCTTAAAAATTACAATTTGGTAAATAATAAAGTCAACGGAACCGAAAGTAAAAAAATATTTTACAAATGCTTTCTAATTGAATAACTTGAGTTGTTACTGAATTCCTGTTTTGTTAGAATTGCACCTTTCTTGGATAATATTGCTATCCGTACTTGATAATGATACAAATATTCAGCTTATCAGTAATATTTTCTTTAATAAACAGTGACTACGATAACGGTCGCATTTATCTTCTTAGCCGAAATTGATAAATTTGTTGAGCCGTTAGTAAGAGATAATACCACATTATATAGCTGTTATTAATATGTAATGTAGGTAAAAAAAAATCATTAAATTTATTTTTCAATTAAATTTTATTTATACTGTTATCCACATTTCAACTGTGATGTGATTAACTTGATGTAAAATAATTTCAGTTATTTGTTTCTTTATTACGAAATCTATTAAATCTCATACTTATTAGTTATTATTACATTTGCAAAGCAATAGTACGGTATCATGACAATAAAGCGTTTAACAAAATTAAATTACTTCTACTGCTTATTAGAAGCAAATTTTTTTCTATAATATTTAGTAGAAGTAACTTTAAACTAAATACAGTTAAAATGACAATGTTGTAATTAGGGTTATGACGATTGTTATGTTAATGTATTGTGACTATTACCATTGCATTAATAACATTAAGCGAGCTACAGTATTAGATAATATATTGTTTCTTTGAAGTTCAATGGACGCTCAAGATTTTTTTATTTTTATTAAATATTGCACATTATTTAACAGTCAATGCTTAACCATCGAATTGAATTCGTATATTAAGGCTAAATGACCGTCGATGCTGTTGCAAAATTTAATGAAATTGTTTTTGAAACAGTAATTGTGAACAATTAGAGTTTAAACTGCAAT
The DNA here is from genome assembly GCA_013389785.1 of Helicorthomorpha holstii. Classification (NCBI taxonomy): domain Eukaryota; kingdom Metazoa; phylum Arthropoda; class Diplopoda; order Polydesmida; family Paradoxosomatidae; genus Helicorthomorpha; species Helicorthomorpha holstii. The sequence goes on along the minus strand of JAAFCF010005748.1, from coordinate 7,644,729 downwards.
AGTTGAACTGTAGTGATGGTGTTCTCACTAGATGGCAGTAGTTATCACTGCTCATAACACCCTCTACCTGATGATGTAGACATCTCTAAAACAGCGCCATATTTTGAAATGTATGTGATTGAATTTAGGAAGTTCAGCAAGTCTTTCAATATTAAAACTAATGAAAATAAATGCATTTTATACAGTAATATATGGAATGTATAAAACTTACATTTTTAATACAGCACCTTGCAAATTAGCAAGAAAAAACCGAATGTATACAGTAATAATTAAAGTTTAGTACTTTTTGGAAGTCCGTAGTGGTTTAAACCAGTTCTTCTTTGTTTTTATAACTGTTCTACTCACAATCTCATTTACCGTAATCAAAAACAAAATTGTGCAAAATGGCAAACATCGTTTTTATTAACACGATCATTCGAATACGGTACTAAATTTAAGCAACAACTCGAATGCAACTTCTCATCCAGACCTTGTCATTGATTCACGAAAATCAGAAAATCTTCATTATAACATTTAATAACACATACATATTCGTGCTTATGAAATCATTTTCAAAAACATATGTTTTTCCTTGAAAATAAAACTGCAAATTTTTAAAACAAATTTTTTTCCCACTATTTTTTAAACGTTCAGTAGGTCAAAGTTTAATAATTACCAGCGTGTTATCAATATTAAGTTTTATCTAGCGTTTGTCGCGCTCCTATATTAACTTGATGGTACCTTTCGCCGCTAGGAGCGTAAGCGTTTAAAAAGTATTTTTGTGTAGACGCAATTGGCTACAAGTTGGCAATTATCAGTTGAGAAACGCGGTAACTTTATATCATGTGACGTAAGCTACTTGTGTGTGTATGCACGAAGAACGTTAACGTTGAGTGGGTGAGTTGTGCTTCATCTAATTCTACGATATTGCAACTATTTATTGGATAAAGTCTAACTTTCTCCGAAGATAATTTTCATAAGTGATTAGGAAAGTTGCAGAGTTTGAAAATGACTGACGTAAAACCAGAAATGAAGCGAGATTCGACGATGCAAGCGACCGTAAAAGTAAGTGAAGAAGTTGTTTTGCGAAGTAAGCAACGGAGTGTTGAGTGGCGACCGTATAGGTTGCTAACGAGGCTCATCTCTATATGCCTTTTGGGGGTCCAACCGATAATTTATTCAGGAATTTGTCAGGTGTATTATATGCGTATGTGTGGTTATTTACAGCTAAAGTTTACGGCAGTATATGACATATTGTTAGTTGCTTAATGTGGGTCAGTCGATGATAGGAAGTTGGAATTTGTAGTTGAGACTCTAGTCAAAAAATGGCGGCGTAAATAAACGGACGAGTTGCGATTTGTCGAGGAGACGGTGACGCCATCCGATGGCTAAATTGTTGCGAACTTATGTAATCGCAACTTATAACAATTATTACGATAATTTACTTTTTAAAAAAAATGTTATTGTCATCTTTTAGCGAAGAATAATATTTGTACAACACTTGTATATCTTTTATTTATATAGGCATTAGTTTGTGCGTTTGAAAAGTTGTTTACAATGAGCTATGTGGCATCCCTTATTAATTTCAAATTTGTCAGTTGAAACTTCAAACTAAACGAAGGTGTCTCTTAATCTGAAACATAGTATTTTAATATATAATAAACGTGTTTAATTTGATTGTACATTTTTACAAAAAAAACTACCTATTTTTGATGAATGATTCTTCTCAATGGTGATTTGGCGGGAAAAATATCTTTCTAGAATGATCCAGGGGAGGCACGCTATTTTTTCGAACACTTATTTTCGCGCTTTAAATTAACCATTCATTCTGAAATAGGTATGAAATATAGGTTTATCATTGAATATATCGTTACATTACAAACAGCACAAATAATCATAAGTGTAAATTTATTGATTTAGTCCACTATTGCATTATTATTAATCGATAAGAGCTGCACGGTACTGTATTATGATCAATGACAGGTGTATGAAGCTATGGCTTGATGTAACTTATAGAATTTACAGTAAACTTATAAACATCGCTTTAACAGGCAGTTTAGTAACTGTATTTTTCATGATTTTAAATCATTTTTATGTAAACTATTTTTTAATGTTTTATAGATCTAGCTTTTTTATTTACTAATTACATGAATGTCATGCAATGTGTTCAAAGTAGACGAATTAATTTTAATTGGCTTTCATACAACTGCGCAATTAGATACTGTATTCTCTCAATGAAACTTAGCCAATGAAATAGCTAATTTAAATAAGAGAAACATTTTTATAAAGGTGTTTATTTTTCTGTAATGTAGCTCTGTATTTTAAACCGTTTGACTGGCGAACTATTACAAAATGTTGGGGCTTTAAAAAGTTTCCAGTTTCTATTTTTCAGAGATGTTGGTGTACGCCTAGAATATAAAGATTTGTTGGTTGGTGTCTACCATATTGGTGAAATTTTGGCTTATTTTATAATTAATAAATTTAATAACAGAAGCACTTGTTAATTGGTAGTTTTTATAGCACCTAGTATTTAATTTTAAAATTAAAATGATAGATATTAAGTAAACTATCGTTGCTTTACAGGAAGGTATAAGGTTTTTGAAAGAGGCTGGAGAAACGGTTCTGCTGGAGATGCAGGAGCTGATGCCTTCTGAATCCGCTGATGGATCGGCATCAGTGGATGACTCCGTACAAAAGCCTAAAATGCAACGGGATAGCACAATGGCAATTACAATTAAGGTGGTGCTTTGAGAGAGCTCATTCACCTCATAGTCATTATCACCAGCTTCTACTTAACGTTACTTGTACTGTAGTTCTGTAGTAGTGTACATGTGTGTGCAAAATAACACCAATGAATTCAAATCAATTTTAAACTGTTACAAGCAATTTCGTGAATACTGTTGTTATTAAGATTAACTGAAACTTTCTTTCTTGTTAAATTAGCTGTTTACAAAATTTATTATAAACAAAATTTGACTTTTTGACAACGATAAACTTTAATTTAAAAAATTTTAAGTAAAGAACTCAAGTTGTCTTATGGTGCACCCAAATGTATTCTGAAATCAGTGGTTACAGAACAATCGATAATTTGCTATTTTATTGACTTGGTTTATTTTGATAAATATAGCATTGGAGATAAATTTGCTGTAATGTGAAACCATTATTTGTTAAATTCTAATATATACTAAGATATTTATAAACTATTTTGATTTTAAAAAATGAATTATCTTAATGAATAATTACGATTGTTCTGTTATTTGTTGCTTTTATATGGTGATTGGTTCATTTTATAAATTAACTTTAGTTTGCAACGCTTTGCAAATTTGCACTAACTGTAGTGTTTCGTATTCGTTTTTAATTTTAGATGTACACTTATTGCAAATATGATAATCAGCTGCACTTATTCTGTTAATGAAAAGTATGCTGTCATAATCAAATTTTCAACTAGGCGTCGATTAATATACATCACATCATCACATACCAATTAATTTTACTTATGCTTGTGTTCTTTAATTAATAAATAATTTTAGTTGTCGTTAACTATTATTAATTGTAGCTTCTTTTTTTTGTTTTGGGAAATCGTTGATTAGGAAGGAGAACAATTTCTCAAAGAACAGGACAAGAAAAATAACTCTGAGACTGAAACAGCCGATACGGCATCAAAAGGCTCAAACGAGACTAAAAAAGGTGCAGAAGCAAAGAAAGGAGCTGGAAAACCTAAAATGGCCAAAATCTCTACCATGATGCAAACTAAAAAAGTAAGTGATCAACTTAATGGCACTTTATTGTCGAAATCTTAATTGTAATTATGTAGGAAGGTGAAGCTTTCTTAGCGGCACAAGCTGATAAGGTTGAAAACGAAAATAATAAAGAAGATACTACGGAAGAAGTTACCGATGAGGAACCTCCCCCGAAAAAATCAAAAACCGATAAAGTAATATTAAATTTAATGAAAAAAGGTAAAGTAACTGATGGTGTTATTGATGTTTTAGGGAGCAAAAGCAACGAAACCAAACAACAAAAGATTAAACACTATTGAGGCGGTAACGAAAGAAGGTACTGTAAACATATTATACTTTAATAAATAACGTAATCAAAAACTACACTGATTATTTGTTGATTTTGATTTAAAATATATTTTAAATATCAAATTTTTTTATTTCAAGGTGAAGAGCTGTTAAAAAGAATGGGAGGTGTTAAGAACTCAGATGTTACTTCAGAGCGTCGTGTTACGAGGGCTCAGTCAAGGGGTGAAGTTGCACCTCCTCCACTGCCACCAGCACCAAAGAAAGGTGCAAAGAATGACGCCAAGGTTTGCAGTATTTACAGTTTTAAAAAATAGTTATCATTAGTGATTCATATTGAATACTATAGGAAGAACCTAAGAAGCGTGGACGATCAAAGAAAGAATCTGCAACACCATCGGGAGATGGTGATAAAAATTCAAAAGTAGAAGAAAAAGAAACTGAAGACGATAAAGAAGCCAATAACGATGAAGAAGAGAAAATCGACGATAAAGATGATGTAGAAGCCAAAGATGAGAAGGAAGAAAATGAGGAACCACAGGAAAATGTGGTAAAAACGGGAAGAAGGAATGCAGGAAAGAAAGAGACAGCCGCTCAGAAGAAAAAGAATGCGGTAGGAAATCAAAAGAAAAAAGCTGCAACTGTTTAAATTAGTTGCTAAATATGATAGGCATTATTAGTACCTGAGTGAAAGGTGATGCACGCATGAAAGGTAATAACTTGTTTTCGTGTTAAATTTTAAAGAGCCGTACATTTTATATATATAGATATATATATATGGACCAAAACGGTTCCTCATTCATTCATATTTTTTTCACTCAAGCGTCTCACGGAGCATTTCACCACTCATAAACTTCACTTATTATGTTGATCAACGATTTTAGCTTGGGGAAAACATCATTCATCGAAACTTGTTTCCTTTGTTTTGAAGTTCAGTAATTGAGATTGTTATGCATGTACTGTACAGTACTTGAATTTTAACTCTTAAAATTTTTATTTGAATTTGACATTAGATTTAAACTTCTTTCTTATGGTTTTTAAATTGATTGATATAAAAAATGAATCTGGTGAACTACGATGCAATGTAACGATATAGACCGCATTAACGTATTGAAATTCACAATGAATTGAATAATTTTTAGAAATTTATTCTTTCATATATTTAATGCAGCTTGATGCGTTGTAAATTAGTTCTTTACATCAACCTCTTGTTTTAAAATAAAACAATTTTAAGCGAGGTTGTTAAAGTGTAAAAATCTGACATTTTGTTATCTTCCCCAAAATATGCATCGTTTACTGTTATAAGCATTCTTTGCGACATAGTTATTGTCTTTGTTTGAAAGTTACTTATATTGGTAACGGCTAATCTGATTTTTGGTTGCCTGTTCAGTATTGGCAATTTCTTTAAAGCTTGAACGACTTTAAATTGAATTTTAATTTTATTTTCTATTCTGTTAGTACTATTGTTTTCTTACATCTAACCTGTTTTTAATATTTCAGTACATCATGTACTTTTAAAGTTTTAGTGGACTTTTAATTTCATTTGACTGTTGTAAAATTGAGGTTGTTGCTTCTATTTGCAGTTATTTGCCTCATTATGGAATTCATTTTATTGGCGCTGAATTTTCATTATGTTCATATTTATTTGTTACCTCAAATGCGAACAGCTTAATCACTTAGTATAATCTGATGCAAATGAACATTTGAATTCTCTCTTTGCATGTATTATTGCTGTGCAACCAACATTTCATCTTGTTAACTTTTTTCATAACTATTTTTTTAAAGTGGGACTGTATAAATTTCTTGAAATATTTGTGTTTGGCTTAAAAATTGAAAATGGGATGTTAAAAATGCAAGTAAATTTGTTTAAAGAATATACAGGATGTAAAATCTGCGAGTATTTTTACCAATATAAATAGCGAACGCAGTATATTTTACTTTGGTATTATGTTAATAGCCTTTCATGTCAAACCCGGTACAATATATATTTAAACAGTTGTCATGTCATTATGTTTATTCGTTGAGTTTACTTCAAAATTGTACAGAACTATTTTAATTTCTACGCGTATTTTATTATTCAAACTTGGTCAATTTAACAGGCCAGTGTTCGTTTTTTTTAATCGAAATCTCAGTATCTAATACGCTTTGGTGGTTAAAATAGATTGTTTTTATACTGTAATTTATAAAATGATAAATGTGAAAGAAAAACTGACCGAAACTAGAAAGTTCAGTACTTAAATTCTCATAACATTTTGTAATTGTACAGTAAAGTCTTCAAAAACATATTGGCAGAATATTAATATCGAGATGGTAAGTTTACTGTTTATTTTGATTTAAGAAAAAATATAAGTTCGCAATTCATTCGCTGAAGACTTGTTTGAAAAATTGCTTTAGTTTAGTAATTTTCTTGTTTTATAATGGATTTGATAATTTCAGTAAAATAAACAGTAAATTTGACAAAGTAGTCCTACAAGTTAAGGCTGAAACGTAAAAGCCACTTCGCAAATAATTATTGGAAACATATCGATTGCGGGTCTGAATAGTTAGCTAAATTCAGTACTGTAATGTCAATGAGTTGAGTTACAAACAGGTGTTGCTAAGCACGACGTAATGAGTCGGCGATTTTATATTCTGTACCACGATCAAAATATTAAAATAATAATTGCAAGAATCAGTTAATACTGTTTTGAGTATTTTATACAGTAGTACAATACAGCTATTCATGATTGTACGAAAATGATAAAAATATGAGGAGGAAAAGTTACATCCTGTTTACAGTACAAGGCATATTATGAAAACGGTGGTGCTGGGAGGAAATGAGATACGGACATGTTGACATTTTCAATTTAAGGCAAAGGGTGTTATTTTTTTAAATTTTGAAAATAGTCTCCGTTTTATTTTGATGTCGGGTTATGTTATAGCAAAGAGTTGTCGTCAAATTTCATGGTAATGGAGAGGTAATTAATGCCGCTCGTCGTTAAAGTAACTCTGGGACCATCATCTGTTTGCGAGAACATTTTGTAGTTCTTGTTTAAGTTTTAAAAAACGTAGAAAAATGCCACCAGCTGCATTCGCATTTGATTTTTGGGGGAAAGAAGCCGATGATTCGGAAGAAATCGATGTGGAATGTTTAATGCCAAACAGTATTTTAATTAAATTAAAAGTCAACAAAGAAGCTACTCTGCAGGAAGTTAAAGAAGTAAATGTTTTAACATTTGTGTTTACTCAAGTGTTAATATTCGATTCATTTCGGTTAATATTATTTAGGATCTTTGGGATGAAGCAATCAAGTATCCATTGTATGGATTGTTACGTGATAAACAATGGTACATTTTTATGTGTATCAATTGGCAAGCTGAACATGAGGAACTGGTTGACGAAACAAGAAAGCTATGTGATATTAAACCGTTTTTATCAATTTTAAAAGTTGTTGAAAGGAAAGGCGATAAAGCTGAAAATTTACTAAATGCAAATATTGGTTTGATTATTGGAAAAGGTGACAATTCTTCTGTATTACATTTTTACTTTGCTTTAATGATACATTTTCTATATATTTATAGGATTACATGAATTTGATGCTTTAAAAAATCCTGAAGTAAATGAATTTCGATGGAAAATGAGAGCGTTTTGTGAAGAGATAGCTAAAGAACGCGAGAAGAAAAGCTGGCTAGATAAAATTTTGTACACATTTCCTGTTCGTTTATCAGATTCTTCCGAACTGCCTGATATGCTGAAGAGAAAACTGCGGGATGGTTATCTAGTCATTTTAGTCCGCTTTGAGAATCTTGATGTGTGTTTATTACATTTAGTTTTAGAGGTTTTGACTTCATATTGGGTACTAAATTTATCTAAATTTTTAGACCTGTTTTACGTTCAAAGTGTCATATAACACAACACCCAAACAGTTGCTACAACAAGTTTTAGCCAAAAAAGCCAATACAACAGGAACCGTTGAAGGAAAAGTTGACGAGCATTGTCTTAAAGTCTGTGGAATGAACGAATATTTATTTTTAGAAAAACCTCTAAGTCAATACAAAGTAAGACTGTAATTTTTTTAAAATTTTTTATTTTAATAACTTGTTGTAATTTGCATTTTAAATCTTTTTCAGTATATACGAACTATGATCTCACAAGGTGCAAATGCACAGTTAGTTACAATTGCAAAAGAAACTATTTTGGGTAACAAAATGATTGATTTTGTTTTAATAATTTATTAATGTAATATTATTTAGACAAATTGTCCATTAAAAGTCCATATTGTGAAATAGACGGGTATTCTCTGCGTCCAAAGTCAACATATGCTACAATGACTCTTGGGAATCGAAAAAAGTCATCAAAATATGTACAATCATGGACCATTAAAGATAAATTTTCTTTTAAGATTAATAACGTTTGCAGGTTAAATTGTGATAAGTCGGAGGTAACGTAAATCACGTTTGTTTTTATAAATAAACCTTATTAATGACTTATTGTAATTAGGTTGCAGTCCGCGCTGGTTTATTTCATGGAGGCGAAGCTTTGTGTGAGGCTAAAGAAACAAAAGAAATATCGATCTCATCTGAAAATGAAACTACATGGGAACAAGATTTAATTTTTGACATTGATGTTTGTGATCTTCCACGAATGACTAGGCTTTGCCTAGTTGTATACGAAATCGGCAAAAACTCCAAAAGTGCCAAAAATCGTAAGACCAAAGGAGCTGGTAAACAGGTACATTAATTGCAATCCAGCAATTCATGGAAGAGTTTTTAAGAATTATTTTATTTAATGTGTAGGAACTGTTTATGAATGGTTTAGCATGGGTCAATACTACTGTGTATGATTTTAGAAATCAGCTGAAAATGGACTCTGTAACTCTATACATGTGGAACTACGCTGAAGACATGCAGAATGAGGATATATTACATCCATTAGGCACCGTATTTTCTAATCCAAATGTCGAAAACTGCACGAGTTTAACAATTACATTTCGAAAATATTCCGATTCAAATGTAATATATCCAAGCATTATTCACATGAGAGATTTGGCCAGCAGAGAACCCCCAGTGGACGCTGAAACGATTGTAAATAGGATGACAAAATGACTTAATTTGCTAAGTAGATTTGAATTCGATCATGTAATGATATTGATCAAATATTTGATAAATCGTAACATTATTCTAAACAAAAAGCTTCAAGAGAATTATGTCATTATGTAATAATAGTTTTCAAAAGTAACAGTAAAGTAAATTATTTTTTAAATGTAGCGGCATGGGAGCAAAGTATACCGAGAAAATTGTGAACAGATCAAGAACATTTGTAGTCAAGATGCTTTATACCAACTTCACGAGCAAGAAAAAGAATTGATGTGGTTTGTGAGGAAAGACTGTTTATTTCATCAACCTGCTTCACTTTCTAAACTACTACAATGTTTAAGATGGAACGATTATCGATGCGTTTTTCAGGTAACTAGACGTGTTTCAATAAAAACAGGAATAATAAAAGTAATTAAATATTGTTTATTTAGATGATTAGTTTGCTGAAAGACTGGCCTAGGCTCTCTCCTGAATATGCTTTAGAATTGCTTGATTACGCTTATGCCGATTTAGAAGTCAGGAAATTTGCTGTTTTGTGTTTGCAAGATATTAGGTTCATTCATATTTAATGACAGAAACGACAAGTTGATAATTAATTGCTATGTTTTATGTGCAGTGACGAGGATTTGTTGCTTTACTTATTACAACTAGTTCAAGCTGTCAAACATGAATCTTATCTTTATTCTGATCTGGTGGAATTTCTTTTAAAAAGAGCTTTAAATAACCAAAGAATTGGACACTATTTCTTTTGGCATTTGAGGTAATAATTCTGTTAACTGTTACCCTATTTTGATTTACTATATTTAATTTTGGAAATTACAGATCAGAAATGCATGTCCCTGCTGTTTCTGTCCGATTTGGGATAATCCTTGAAGCTTATTGTCGTGGCAGTGTGGAACATTTGAAGTGCCTGAAGCAGCAAGTAGAAGCTCTTGGAAAGTTAAAAATGATAAACGAAATGATAAAACAGAATAGTCGAGTAATGTTAAAAAATTTTACATTGATTAATTTGTTGCAGAATCTAATATTGTATTATTTTGATATAGGAGCCACGAGAAAAAGTTCGTTTTCATATGTTTGAAACGCTTAGCAAATCATCATTCCGGGACACTTTATGTAATCTGAAAAACCCTATTAATCCAAGTATCACGTTTTCTCATTTGAAGTAATGCTAAATTACAATGTGTAGTATTTTTATTATGATATTAAAAGTGGTGATATTGTTTGTATTTTAGAATTGAAAAATGCAAGTTTATGGATTCAAAAATGAAGCCGTTGTGGTTAGTTTTCGGTAATGATGATTCCTATGGAGAGGACACTTACGTTATATTCAAAAATGGGGATGGTAAATTTTAATTGTTTTACAATAAATGAAAGAGTATCCTCTTTTATGTACTGACATTTTTATATTTAGATTTGAGACAAGACATGTTGACGTTGCAGATACTAAGAATTATGGATAAACTATGGAAGGATGAAGGCTTAGATCTTCGGTAATTACATTTCTACATGTCTCGCTACTCAGTGTTTTTACACTTTTACATTTATTTGAAATAATATCGATAAGCTTGTTATTTTTAAATGTTATTAACATGGCAAAATTATTGATTTATGTAGGATGAATCCTTATACTTGTATCTCAACGGATTATAAAGTTGGCTTAATTGAAGTTGTTCTTAATGCCAATACGATTGCTAACATTCAGAAAGAGAAAGGATTATTTCCAGCTGCATCCGCTTTTAAAAAAGGCTCTTTATTGTCGTGGTTTCAAGATCATAATCCTGATGAACAGAGGTTTAAGATTTGTTACATCAATTAACTAAACTAAATTCAATTTAGCTATTAATATGACCGCTGTTGGTGTATTAGAAAGCGCAATTTTGGATAGAAATTTAATAATCTTTTAAGACTTTACTGTTGTTATAAAAATATGATTTCATTATAACTGATGCATTTCTTTTTTGTAGTTTAAATAAAGCAATCGAAGAGTTTACTCTATCCTGTGCAGGGTATTGTGTAGCCACTTATGTTCTTGGAATTGCAGATCGTCACAGCGACAATATAATGGTGAAAACTAACGGACAGGTAATCATTACTAGCATTATCTTTAGTATAACTGACTGACGTTTTGCATTTTTTATTTTAGTTATTTCATATTGATTTTGGACACATACTTGGGAATTTTAAAGAAAAATTTGGAATTCGACGTGAACGAGTTCCATTTGTTTTAACAAACGATTTTGTTTACGTGATTACGAAAGGGCAAAGCCAAAAATCTCAAGAATTTTCAAGGTTTGAGTTTTGATTGATTATGACCTATTAACAATTTCTAAAAAGCTAAATGGTTGTGTAGATTTCAGTCTTATTGCGAAAACGCATTTAAAATTTTACGTCGTAAAGGATCTCTAATCATATCCCTATTAGCGATGATGCTGTCAACTGGAATACCCGAGTTAACATGTGAGAAAGATTTAAGCTACTTAAGAGAAACTTTGGTATTAGATTTATCAGAAAAGGAAGCACTCAAACATTTTCAATCGAAATTTGATGAAGCTCTTCGTAACAGTTGGAAAACATCAGTAAACTGGCTAGCTCACAACATTGCTAAGGACAACAATTAATGCAAGTACAATCTTATAGCATAACCTATATCAGTAATTATGCTGTTTTTTGAACACATTTTATTAGAACTTTTAATTATTTGTACTTATTACTTATTGATTTCATGTTTAGCATTATATGAAATGAATTTGGAAATGCTGCTTGACAGAATATTTGCTTGAGTGATGAAGTAATACTTAACGCGCACAATCATTCATTAAAATTAACGGACAATTTTCTATTGCGATCATTTTAAGGGTTCATTATGATCAATAGACGACGAAGTGCTGTTAAACTTTCACGTTTAACTGTGTAACAAACACATTAGACAGTGTTTACATTTATTAGTAAGAAGAAGAAATTTTCAAATAAACGTGATATCTAGTTTTAACTCGCTTAAAAACTATACAACTCAATTATGATAATGATTTGAGAAAATCATTAAAATTTGGCCAAGAGCTATAATGCAACAAAATTTTGAATTCATAAAATCGACAGTAGTAATACTTTTTAAATTTTACTAAACTTAGCATATTAAATAACGTCATTTAATGTGTGATGAGTATTAGAATTTTAATTTCAAAGCATTTTTTTATTGACTTAAAGTTTTGCTTGACACGACAAACTTGTGAAAAGTTTTGTTTAACAATCTTTTAAGACTCAAGTTTTAAACTTTTGCCATTTTCATTTTTTATATAATTTTATTATAAGGAAGTTAACTAATTGTTATAACTTAAAATGTTGGCATCGAAGCAACTGACGTATCATATTATGTTTCACATGAATTGCTGATATAAAATTAATTAACATCATTTTTTAAATTGATATTTGTTTTAAATGATTGAAATGTGGTTTTTACAAAGGTGCAATACCTGCTATTAAGATGGCTGTAAACGATTTATAAAATTTTAAATACCGTATCTAAACTACAAATGTTTGGTATATTGTAATTATTATGATTCATGATCTTGCTTCTTTATTGAAATGTTCATTCAAAAATCAACTAATCAATTATTACTATATATGTTGGATTTTGTATGAACAAGAAGTACTTAAAATTTAATGTTTAACATTATTTATATTGTTTTCAAGCAATATATTTTGTTAATTTACAATCTGGAGTTTTGATGTATTCATTAGTTAAATATGTTCTGTACTTTTTTAAAGTCATTTATCCATTATCTGTGATGTACGTTGAAGTAGGAAAAACTAAAAACATACCATGAAATTCATCAAATTTTTTTATTTTATAAAATGTTACACTTTAGAATCTAAAAAATCGATTTTTTGAATCAAACATTGGTTTCTGTTTTTTTTTTTCATTTTTATTGTTATAATTTTGCCTACCGTTTGTTACTATTCAATGAGTAAATGAGCCTCAACTGTTTGAACAGTTTGTTGATAAACAATACATATCATATTGTTGTAAAAAAAAGTGTTTATGTCGTTACGATAAAGAGAATTTTTATTAATGTTTCTAAGATGTAATTGTACTATAAATTTTGTCATGATACAGTATTTGTATATTGTATACGAATTACGAAATGTTTCTACTTGTCTTAACCTAATCTCTCAATATTTTAAGCAATTTATTTGAGTAGCAAATGAAGAAAATTAGTAAAAATGTTTATTAGCATTGTACCCAAGAAATTAATTCATAAAATGAAATCATGTTAATTGTTAACATTTCAGTATAACTTTATAAGATTGCCGTTGTACACAAAATCTTGTCAATACTTTCTGTATTGTAGCAATACGTTGTTCAATGTACAGTACAGTTTATAAGTTTATAGAAACCAGATTACAGATGTGTATAATTATAAAATGCCAATAAAAATACAGTAAAAGTATAACTTATTTGTTTTTAGCATTTCGATTGATTTAAAATACTCGTCTATTTAATTTAAACAGAAAAATTTCCATCAATATCTACTGTAGATATGGTTACCGTAGTGAATATCGTTTGTTGCCGAGAATGATGCTACTTCTTCGGCGAAATATTTTATTGGAATTTGCTAACAAGTGCCTCCATCTTACGCAATTACCGTTCACTACAGAAGGCTTGCGATGGGTGGGGTTAAGAATCAAGATGATCTTGTCCAATAAAGCCAAGCCTTCTCTGACGAAATGTTTATTTCGACACTGGTAAGAAAAGAGAAGAACCTTTATTTTTATTAGAATCTCAGCAGCAGTGAACGTTAAATTAGTTTTGAGGGTTGCCTGGTAAACGTTCGTCTCTGACAAATTATTGCCGTGGTTGTGAAGATTTTCATTCAGAATGACAAGTCCGAGGAATGGTAAGCATTCACGTAATAACAGTAATGTATGGCCATGGCGCGTCTGGCAAACTACTTGTAAACTTAAACTAGTTACCATAATAATTATCAGACATTGATTTTTGACGATTTTGTAGAAATTTACAGCAAACTTGCATTCTAACGAAATTTCAGTTTTTATTGACATTACATTCTTTAAGAACCGAAATATTCATCAATCAGTCGTGCATGTTTTGCCAAGCTAAAAGCTGAATTTCAATGATCTTTTCCTTAATTTTATCAATTAAAAGCTATAAACTAGATTGGTAATATCACTTGTGATTGGTGTGTAGGAATCTGATAAGAAAACTGTCGTTTAGTTGAGAAAAAATGAAAACTTCATTAGCGCTAACGTATTTTAACGACTTAATGTTGCAAAGAGTTGTTAATTAAATTACATTAGTATTGTTAACATTTATTGGAGAAAGTGATATTTAATACTGTATTAAGATATTTTTAAATGGACTTTTAGTTTTTTTAACATCTTATTGGTGAGGGGGTTGTAAGTAAACCAAAGTCTAAAATTATTACGAGTTAAATTTAGTATTCAAGGTTGACCATATGAAGTCGTTGTCTTCACATTTTTAAAGATATTATTGTTACTATAATTTTGTGCGATTGAAACGTTGAAGTTATAAATTGCATTAACCGTAATATACAACTACAACAATTTAAAATGTTTGTAAAGTTTTTAAAACATTGACTGATGGTAATGTACTTGTATTTAAATTTAGGATTTGTTGTGACTAGTCAATGTGGCATTTGGCGTTTCCAAAATCCAGATGGCCAAATTTGGATAGAGACTTTTTAACTGCATAATTTTGCAGTGACAAGTCTTTCATTTATCATCTTTAAAATTTGTTCCAAGTACTGTACAGTCTTTTGAAGAGAGACTTGACTGTATGATTTTTCTTTTTTTAAAAAATGTATTTTATTTACGTTTTCAAAAGTTCTTTAAAGAAAAGGTATCCGGTTTCTAATTCCAGTTTGATGTCTGGCATTGCTTTTATGCTCTGAAAATCTACACTTTGTGATTATTCACTCTTGCTCTTTTATCCTCCAAATCTAAATATAGATAAAAATGAATGCGAGTGCTCTTCTACTATACTTATCCTATCGAATTGTTTGAATTTAAGCTATTTTAGTTTCGTGCATACTTGTAAAGTTCAAGCATTAAACATTTATATTCGATAATAATATTGATAGACACTGTAGTTGAGTGTTTAAACTTATACCCCAACTACTGTATGTTCACCAATTTCGGCTATCTGGTATTGACGAAATTTATATTCTCCAGCACTGTATTTTATTTAAGTTTCCTGTAAGGTTTCATCAGCAGTCCTATCTCATAGTTATTTATAATCTTAAGTAAAGAAATGAAGTTTTTGAACGTTTTTTTGTATATAAACATTTTTGCAGTAGAAGATAACTGGTTCATTAGTCATTAAAATAAAACGCCGTGACTTTTCAAGCTTTATTATCGGTAGTTGGCGTGATTATATTATAAAAGGAATTACAAATGTCTAAATCTGAAGATTTTACTAATAATTCGGTGGTTGTACTGTTTTCTTATTTGTTTGTGGAGCATTGTCTTGTTTTTAAAACCTTTTATTTATTTTCTAAAAATAAGTGTTTTACTTAAGATTGCCAATGAGTGCTGAAAGCAATATTTACAGATCTAAGAACAGCTGCCGAAAAGAATTTTTTTTTAATACAGTATATTTTCTAAATGGGCCGACGAATCCTTCTGATTTTTTTTTTAATTTAGAGGCCAATATGTCAAGCAGAAACTCAGTGCCATTTACTTTTAATTTATTGTTTTGCTAGAATCAGACTTTCTCTAAGATTTTACTAATTTTATGATACATTTATAGTTGAAGATGAAGCGTGGATCACGTTGGCTACAAATGACACATATGGTCTGGGAGCATTGACTTTAGGCCGATCACTACATCGAGTTGGCACAACGAGAAAGCTAGTGGTCCTTATCACTCCAGGAGTAACTGCTCTTATGAGGTATAAATATAAATGACGTTTACAATTAATTAACATTGTGTGTTTGCCAAGTGGAACAGTTTAGCAAGTTTGTGTATTTTAAAATTAGATAAGTTTTGATGGTTTTAGGACAATTCCTTGGCCAAGTTTTACAGCGTACGTCGATGGAGTTTGTTGCCATATTTATTTTTATTTACGTTGACGTTTAGAAAAGAGAGTTAAGAGTTAGCTTTGTTGACTAATAACTAGTGGCACCTTAAAGGCGGAGTTTGGTCGTTTTATTTTTAGGGGGGTTCCGATTTAAAACTAGGTGGAACACGTAAAAACGAGAAATTGGAAGTTTCGTTTTTATATAATTTACTATATAAAAAAATGTTAAATTTTTATGTACAAGATTTCATCTTTTGTACGGTGCTGTTGTACAATGATTAATTTACTATTCCAATTGAGTTCATTATTCATCTATCAAAAATGTAACCACGTTTCCTTAATTTGTGTGTTACTGTATTTCAATTGTATAATTCTAAAGAAGTCCTACTGAATGAAATAATCGGTCCATCGAAATTTAACCTAATTATTAATTTTTTAATTTGGATAAATGATTATTTTATTATGATTAACATAACAAACAATAGAATTTTAAATATGATGTTTCGACCAAACTAATCCGAATATATGGAACTTTAGTTAAATAAGATTACTTGGTACTAATTCAGTTATACAGTATTCTGCAGTTGTTTTACTTTTAAACTTTATGGTCTATTGAGAATTTGAGTTTGTAAACATGTAAACACGTGAAATAACATCCAATACACAGTGCGTCATCACATTGTTAGTTTATTCCTGAATGTTGCAGAATGTGCTGTTTGTTTTTTAAGGTTAGCCAAAAAGCTTCTTCTTTGTCTACAAGGTTTTCCTGCGAGTAATTTGCTGGATAAAGTGTGAAATTAGACGCTTGTAAAAGCTTATTTTTATTATGTTGGTCATGATCACATTTACCAGTTTTTTAAACACTACTTGTACCAAATTTAAATTTATTGTAGTTAACTGATCCAATTTTAAAAAATCGTTTGCACTACTGAACTCGATAACAAGAATTGTCAATTTGCCAATGACAAATTCGCTATCTTTATAAAGTGTTGGATAGGCGCCTTTAACTATTTATAGAATTTGGTTGCGCAAAAACTAGTGTTTTGCTGATGCAAAATGAAATTGTTTTGATAAATTTACTCCTTCCGCATTTCAGGGATAGGTTACGCGAGGTTTTCGATTTGGTACAGGAAGTCAACGTTTTGGATAGTGGTGACGCTGCCAATTTGCAGTTGCTAGCAAGACCTGACTTGGGTGTAACTTTTACCAAGCTGCATTGCTGGAGACTTACGCAATTCAAAAAGGCTGTATTTTTAGACGCTGATGTTTTGGTAAAATATAATTCGAAAACACTAAATACACTCTGTTTAATACATTGTTCTTTTATTAATTAGGTTCTTCAAAATAGTGATGAATTATTTTCAAGAGAAGAATTTTCAGCTGCTCCTGATGTTGGCTGGCCAGACTGTTTCAATTCCGGAGTTTTTGTCTTTCAACCCTCTAACGAAACTTACGACGCTCTCATTCAAACTGCTCTTACAGTTGGAAGTTTTGATGGTAAAGTGAATGATCTAACCTTTGAATGATCAAATTTATTAACTTGTTTTACAATTTTTAGTTTAAATCTTTGTTCTTCTTAACTAGGTGGTGATCAAGGTTTACTTAATGTGTTCTTTAATAATTGGGCAACATCAGATATCTCTAAACATTTACCTTTTATTTATAACATGACGTCAAGTTCTGCATATACATATCTACCAGCTTATCAACTGTAAGAATTTAGTTTTTCTATATGATTACTGTAACTTCAGCTTCCTTTATACTGTGTAAAATTATAAGGAGACTGAAATTACAGAAATTCTCGATTACTGCAAAAACTTGAATTTGAACAATGTGTTGTGGTAATCGAGGTTTACTTGGTTTTTTGATAAAAGTTAAGTGTTACATGTGTGGTACATAGTGTTACTAAAAGCGATGAAAGTGTTTATAGGATAAATGTAATACAATGAATGTAACATTTTTTTCAGATTTGGAAAAAACGTCAAAATCGTTCATTTTATTGGTCCTATTAAGCCATGGATGCACAAGTTTAACGCATCTACTGGTCAAGTAGAGTCTGTTCCAGGTGCTTATCATGCACAAGAACATTTACAAAACTGGTGGAACATTTTTCTTGCTGATGTTCAGCCGCTTTTGCATCCAGATTTGGTATGTTAATTTTAAATAGCATTACCTGTCATTGTTTGCTTATATTTTATGTGATGTTTATTTTATTTGAAGTTTACGAATGTTTATATTTACAATCACAATCTAAACGATGAATGTAGCGTTTTTCATGTTAACATTGTATTAGTGCATGGCTAGATTATTGTCATACATTATTAACTTATTATTTAAGTTAACCTGTGAAATATTTACTAATTGCTGCATTGATTCAAGACTGAATATGGTAAATGTGATCAGACGTCATGTACCGTATCTGTTGTGGTGAGTTCCAAACATTAACCTAACTAACTTTGTGTTTATATTAGTCTTTTTATAGTCATAATTTTAACTAATATTCAAATTTCTAGGCTGGACTTGCTGGACAATTATCGCTGCTTACATTGGGGCAAGATTTGTCCTTAGATCAAAAAGTGTTGAATGATCGAGCCAGACAGTTTGCATGGGAACAAGGTCAAGTTGATTATTTAGGAGCAGATTCTTTTAGCAATATTCAGAAAAAATTAGATGAAGCTCTTTCAGTACCATCAGCTCAGCCAGTTGTTGAAACAGTTGCTGCTCCTACTTTACAACATGAAGTGACTTCCGAAGCGTCAATTCCAGAAGTATCTGCTCCAGCAGCAACAATTGAAAGCACAACTCTTGAGGCTCCAGCAGCAACTTCGGAACTACCAGTTGTAACTGAAGCAGCCACAATCGAGGCACCAGCAGCAACACCCGAGGTTCCAGCAGCAGCACCCGAGGCCCCAGCAGCAGCACCCGAGGCCCCAGCAGCAGCACCCGAGGCCCCAGCAGCAGCACCCGAGGCACCAGCAGCAGCACCCGAGGCACCAGCAGCAGCACCCGAGGCACCAGCAGCAGCACCCGAGGCACCAGCAGTAACTGCAGAAACGCCAAGTGCTTTGACCTCGGCTCCAGTAGAATCGGTAGCCGAAAGTTTAGTATCAGCTGCATTATCTCCAGTGTTGGTATCTGCTGTTTCACCGCCGCAAGATGATTCCACCATTCCTTTACCAGTTTCTCCGGATTCTCATTTTACCACCGAATTGAAGTTTGTGCCTGTTAGCGGGGATCCTGTTCCAGAAGCTGTGCCAGGCGTTGTTCCAGCCACGTCTAGTGAAATTACTAGTCAGCCACCCACATCAGTACCCGCGCCAGTAGAATCTAGTCCAGCCACTGAAGTTGCTTCACCTGTACCTGTCACAACTGAAGCCAAGAGTGAAGTTTCTACTCCTGCATCTCAATCGTTATTTTCTCCTAAAACAGAAGAATCAGCAGCTTCTGTGCCAACTCCTGCTCCTGTTACACCTCCAGCAGCTGAAGTTAAACCCGCACCACCATCTTCAGAACCTTCCAAGAAGACACCATCAAAGGGGAAAGTTTCATCTCCTACATCTAGTCAACCAACAACTCCAACGTCTCCTTCAACTGCCGGCCCTCCTCAGGCGCCACCTAAAGGTAAACCTAAGGGAACTAAAAAGCCAAAAAGCCCATAAATGGTTTTCTGATTAAAATGCGAGTGTTCATTAACTAGATTGAGCTGCCTTAATCGTGAGCTGTAACTGTGACAGCGAATCTAATTTTTTAATGATATATTTTTCAATGATTTCTTACAATGTTTAGCAATCAAGTAGTAAATTAAGATTTTTCATATCTTTCAAATGTGCTTCCAGCAATTAACTTAGAAAGATAGTTTCATTTTAGTTTTGTTATTCTTATGTCGTTTTTACTTTTGAAGTTTTTAACTGTGTGTCAGATAATAAGATTAACGATTCTACAAGTATGTTAAACTAAAATACTATTTTTTTGCATAATGACATATTATTGTATTACAAAATTCTGTGCAAATAACGTGATGAAATGCAAGATCGAATTCGTTTAGAATCAGAATTAATTTTGCGTGTTGTTGATATTAATAACGTGTCGAAAAATAATTTTAGTATAGTTAGCTTTTGTGCTGGAATCTCGATCACAAAAACAAAGTACTCATTTTAACTAGTGTTAAATTAAAATATTTTGCTCATTCTTGAACACAAGTTCTAAGTGTACAATTTATCGATTACTATGTCAAGATAAACACCAATAAATCTATTATAGTTGTTGAAAGTCGAATTCAATGAAATCAGAAGCTCAAAATACAATCTAAATACAATTGTAGCATACTGTAGATTCTAGCATTATTTTATCAATTTTGATGACAGACGTTTCTTAAAAATACATTTACATGAAAATATGCTGAATTTGAAGTCGACTTCTGCAGACCTATTGCAATTATATATTCAGGATTACGAAAATGCTTAAGAGTATTCTGCTATAAAATAAACTGTATTGATTTGGGTAGTTGTGACATTCGATCATAACTGGCAGTTATCCTGGTTGGATTTCAGGAAATCATCTGGATTTATACCAGCTATTTTAAGACGTTCGTCTATTTGGTCAAGTAATTTCTTATCCAAAGTTGGTTTTCTGGATAAAATCCATGCAAACTCTATAGAAAATATTTAATTAAAAAATATTAAAAGGGCAAATTGGGTTAAAGGGATGTAGTGTACTTGTACTAGTGTACTTGTACTTGTACTAACCGATTCTTGTAAGAACTAAATTGTTGCAAGCCCAAATAACGGCATACGTGTTATAGTCGGTTTCCAACACCCATAAGTTGAGCCAATTCAAATTGATTCCTGAATAGAGTTTAAAACAGAATATTAACTTTATTCTTCAGTTATTAAAATACTCGTGGTGTACAAGTATATAGGGAAATATATAATTTAAGTGTATTCTCTGTAAATTTAAATTAATAAAAAAAGAGGGTTTAGTATAAAAGTTGATAGTTATTTAATCACACTACTATAATGGTTACTTTAGATTTTTTTTACAAACCAGGGATAAAATTGATAGTAATTTTTGCAGGTTCTGCTGGATTTGGAATATTTCCAGTTGCATTTATGGTCAATGGAAATCCATTTCTAAATCAAATTTAACAACGTACAAGTAACTTTTTTTATGAATAAACATGATTTATTTTGAATCGTACACAATATTATTAGCTGTAAATGATATTTGGATGCTTTGATCAGGTTTTTGGTCAAAGGTGGCGGTAACGCATCGAACTCCCATCTCGAATATTGTAAAATAACGTTCAATTTCGTACCATTTGCTTGAAGAAAACTGCGGTGTTAATTGAACAAATAAATGTTTTGCATTTCGTTGACATTAACGTTTAATTATGTTGGAAAACTATATCTACAGCATACTCATTCTTTATAACATAAATTCCATTAAGGTGTTAATGATTGCAGAGTGCTAAATGATTGAAAATACAAGTATTTGGCTCTTACCTGTTTGACATCAAACTTTTGTTGGAAAGATGGCCTGGGACAAGTACCATTGTTACGAAATACTTGACCGAGAACAAATGTTGTACTTGCAGTTATAGTAATAAATAAAATAGCTATACTATCGCTAAGTTTCATGGTTTTTAATCATATACCGTATTTTAAAAATCTTAAAAATTATTTAAATGACTACACTACCATACACTTTATAAACTTGCTTATATACAGCTGCACCTAAATATTTAAACTTTTCTATAGTTGCTGAGTTTAAAATGACAAATCATTGACTGTACGTTGTTTGATATTTCCTGTAATTTGTTTAGGTTTTTGTTTATTATGAAAATGCTTTGTTAAGGGTATTTGCAGTGATTATTAGTTTTACTTGTGCTATTATTAAGCATGCTCACAATATTTTGTAAAGCAACAATTATCATAGTCATCTGCACTGTTTTTAAAGTTTTACAGTAAATATTTGCTAAATGACTATAAACAAAATTTGAGGGAAAATGAATCTGATAAAAATCAAGGCCTTTGTAACCTTCAATTATATTTCAGGATTAAATTTAAATTTGAAGCTTTGTTATCATTTTATTTTAATTTGTTTTAATAAGTTTAGAAATACAGATTACTGTATGTACTTATGGTGACCATATTTCCTTGATGAAAATAAAGGACACGCCAATAACGTCAACAGCGCTATTATCTATACTATAGTAATACCGGTAACGAATGTTTATATGACAATATACTTACAGCAAAACTAAATACTGGGATTTGAAGTGCCACCCCAGGAGGGGTCAAGAAGACAAAGTCCCTGGTAGGAGGTCTGGGGGGGGGGGCATATACCCCAGAAGCCAAGACATTTTTTTGTTTTAGAAGACATACAGTAATTGCACAGTAAAGTTACATGTCCAAATCAAAACTAATAAGAAGGCGATTTTTTTTCACCTCATTATAACACAAGAATAATTGAAAAGTTAAAATATTAGTCTCTGGTTTCCGGTTTGAAAGTTTTGACCTTAACAGCGTATTTCTAATATTATACTCAAATAATTTTGAGATAGTTATTTGAATATTACAAACTATCCAGAGTTTTGAAGAAAGAGGCGTTTTTAAAACAACTTTTACGAATGCAATATAATAAAAATGTTTATATTTGTACAATACTGAGTCTTTAGACGGGGCTGATTTAAAGCTCAGTGTTATTCGCACATCATATACATGAAGTTACACCATTAAACTAAGCTATTAATCAAATTAGATTTTCTGACGTATTAAACCATGTGTTATAAGGAGGAATCCTAATTGGTTTTATATTTAGGAATTTCTGTTTTGTAATGATATGGAAATTGGTTTTATTTTTCGGAATTTCTGTTTTGTAATGATAAGGGAATTGGTTTTATATTTCGGAATTTCTGTTTTTTAAAGGATGCCAAAATGGATTACAACTGTACAAAGGTCACGAGATCCACGCAATCATTGGCGAAAATATTTGCTAAATGGACCTAAGTTCATTACATTGCAGTGTAATTGTACAGTAATGTTAGTTAGTAATTGTAGCCATAAATGACATTGAATCTTTTAAATGAGTTTAATAGGCTAACCTTTGCTTGATGTAGTTCAATTAGACACACATAGTGACATAGAGCATTTATAAATATTATTATATATACAGTATATATAGTGTTGATTCCTGGCATTCAGCTGAAGTTATTAATTATCATTTTTCTGATAACGGGAGCGGCGTGTTGCATTTGTATTTGTTTTGCTGTTTGTATTTTTGACTGTTAGAAAGTCTGGCACTTTGTTTACATGATAAAGTTGCATACAGCAAGTCGTAGCAACAATTGTCCACGTAAACAATTTTGGTGATCTGCTAATTATTTGGTAAGAAAAATGACAATTAAGGTATCGATACTTCGGTTATTCCTGATAATTTTATTTGCCACCTTGGCTTTAAGCCAAGTCATTCGTGAAGGCACATGTCCAAATACTCAACCTGATAGCAATTTTGATGTTAGCAAAGTAAGTCAAATAGTGTAATTTTATCTAAATTAAAAAAATTAAAGTATTAATTTACTTAAAGATGAATGGTTTATGGTACTTGCAATACGAATATTACTATTGTCCACAACATCATTTTAAGTGTTCCGTTATCAACATGACAACGACGACAATAAATGGTTCAGAAGCCATTAAGTTTCACGAAAATGCAGTTGACACAAGGTACAATAATTTCATTAGTTAGATATATATTATACGTTTTAGGGGTAATTATTGGTACGGTACTTGTAGAGATAACAGCCTCCGAACAAGAGATTCAATTAAAATTATTAATAAAAAAACCCCTGGTGTTGTACTTAGCTACAGTATTGGCGGCTGTAAGTTCACATTTGACATAAAACTATATACTGTATTTTAAATGACTGACTGACTATTATTTATTTTAAGGTTTTAACGACTCGCAAACTTGTAAATACGTTTCAACGGGGTACAATTATAATTTCTTCATTATTTACTGCTGCAAGCCTTACGAGGACAATCCAGAATTTAAATATGGTTTGAATTATTTTTAGTTACTAAAATTAAAATTTCTATAAATTTTAATTGAAAATATGATTTTTTTGTTGCTGTTTATAAAGAAACATTGGGTATTCGTACTAGAGTTAAGAAACTAGACGGTATATTAAATTTTGCTATCATGTGGGAAATGTTTTTTTTGGGATTGGACACGCAGTTCTTGTTGCCAGTTAAACAGGACTGTCCAGAAAGTCAATTGGGTATAAAGGGTAGGTTATTTTCTATCTATTAACTTTAAATTTAACATTAAAGAAGTTAATAAACCTACAACAGCTAATTTTTCTTAATTTGGAAATTGATAGATTAAACAAGTTTGGCTTCATTGACGATAACTATTCAAAGTTCTTCAAAAATGTACTATTGCCTCAACACCTGTAAATTCTGGACAAGATTCTTTGACAATTGAATATGTTGGTGGTGACTGTTGAGTGAATTATAGTTATAAAATATTTACTAATGTTTAATACAATTTATCTGTTTTTAATATGCACATATAAGCAAGCAAATGATTTTTAAATGTTTTAATTCACTTTGGATGTTAGCTATTTGATTTTGATACATTCAATAAGCCAAGATTTTATACCTGTACCATAATGATTTATGAATAGCTGATTATATTTTTCCTTTCTTGAACTTTTGTCCTTGTTGTAATCCAGTACAACGCTATATTTGCTTTGATGTAACTGTCACAATTCAGTTCATATTTTAATTAAATATTTGTTTTTTTAACGTTATTAATACATAATTATTCCTTTAAGTAACGTAGTTGAAATAGTGTCTATGGGTTGTTTTGTTTTAGCGTTTCCATTTCAGTTCCATTTTCAGTGATTGCGTTATTATTTATCATACTTTCTTTCTTTAGTCGTTTTCTCTTAATGCAAAAAATAACAATTGAATTAATTGAAGCCATAAATAAAACAGTAGAACACAAGCCTAATGTTGCAGTGTAGTTTCCAGTTATATCTGTAAGGTAACCTGCAAAAAAACAAAAGAAAAATATAATACACTGCCGATTCTATGTTATTTTTGAAATATACTAATACTGTACCTGCAACTGGTAACATTGTAACTCCTCCAATACCAGCAAAGGCAAACGTTAATCCAACGATTGACGCCACTTCCTTTGGACTAAAGACCCATGTCATTTGTAAACGATCGGTCACAATATGTTGGCCATTGCAAAAGCCCCAAAGAAAACTCTGAACAGCCACTATCCACGTTTTGTCGGCAACTAAAAATAACATGACGGCGACGCCACATATGGAAGTGACCGCACTATTATGCAGTGATGGATAAATTAATCTAGATATAAACCCGGCCGTTATACGTCCAACGGTGCTTCCTACGGCCATTGAAATGATGGCCACATTGAACAAATCTTTGTTAGGCAAAATGTCTTTCCAAAATTGAAAAATAATTGTCATAAAAATAAATAAAAATGTGGCTGACAATCCGCTTAACCAAAACAGGACATTGGTGAAATAACTTTTGATTGGAAGACGTTTCTTAGGGGCGCGTTTTCTTTTCCCATTTTGAAAGCCATTTTGTTTGGACAATAGCGGTGTGTCTTTGTCCTGTGTTTTCAACTTTGATTGACGAAATATAAGACTTCCAAATACTGCGATTTGTAATGCTAACCCGGCTTGAATAAGCAAGGAGCCTCTCCAACCAAAATGATTAATGCTTCTTTCGGTTATTATTGCCACCACCGCCATTCCCAAACCAGAGGCTGAGTACATTACACCAGTTGCTAAGTACAATCGCTTGGAAAAATATTTACTTAAAGATGCTTGACAGCTGCAGATGACGAAATTGTTGCCTACTCCTATAAAATAAACACAACCATAAAATAACGAGTCATGCATTTTGAGAAACCAGTTATTAAATAAATACATTGAAATCTGATTATAAAATGGGCATGAATGGGAGAAACAAAATGTTAATGCAATGACGAGCAAAAATGAATAAAAATTGGAAAATGATTAATCGATAAAGGGTTTTATAATACCTCGAATTGCTGCGTATACAATGACCATCAGCATTGATTGTGCAGTTGAAGTGCACACAAAGGAAGTACTCATTAGTATTGCTCCAAGCATTGTTACTACCCGTGGCCCGAATCTTAATAGCAATATACTGGTAACAGGTCCTTTAAAATAAAGTTGCTATTAAAATTAAATTAAAGTAGTTTTACCTATAAAGTAAGGTAAGTAAATTTACCTATAAAGCACATAGCTGCGGTATAACTGGATCCAACTAAAGCGGTATAACTTCTAGTTTCTTGGAACTCATTGAGATAAACCACAAAGTAAATATTCCCAGTAAACGATTGGCCCTGCATAATGAAGTATGTCAAGAAAGTGGAACCGAGGACAACCCATGCCCAACCTTTGTCTATATCTTTGTTGCTACTGGAATGTTGATCCATTGGTTTTTCTATGATAGTTTCGATTGGCTCATTTGGCGGTGTGAAAGGGTCATCGGTTTGATGTGATGTTTTGACAATTACCGGTGTACGAGAATTCAAAGGTAACCAGATTTCCTGGTCGTCTTTTTTGTCCGTTTTGCTCATTTTGATGCTTTCCATCAAATCGTTATCCACTATAACCATCCTTGAATAAAATATCTAAAGACACGTAAAGTGATGAGCGTATTTAGATAAGTTTCCTCGCTAAAAAATCATTTTAATTTTGCCATAAAGCAAACAGCAAGAAAGTTTGGTTAAGAAAAAAAAAGTGCTTGATCACTTCCACAGCCACAAAAATGATTACATTCGTATGATGGTTTTCACATGATGTTACATTTTCAAAGCAACTGCTACCATAATTAGACGCAAATTACCCATTGGCCTTGGCGCTCTCTTTTTCCACTATAATTAAGCTTTGAAGAAGAATAATAATTGATAGCTTAATTAATTATGTCCACGATAATCTTTTTTTTTTTGCTCTCATTCTATATAAGTGAATTGTACATAGTATGTACATGCAACAACATCTCTTAATGGAAGCTAAAACTAAATTCGCTAGCGTTATTGATTGTTAAAGCTATATAACTTACTACTTAAAATAGCGAGCTTAGTGCAAGGTTTTGGTAGTTGCATTGCAATTGTTAATGACGAAACATGCAATCTTCATGAAGAACATGATAAAAATGGGACATGGCCAAAAACTAAAAACAAAGTTATCTTAGGACATTAGTTTCTTTTTTTAATGAAACCTCTTAAGATTAAATACTTTATTATTTTTTCTTATTCTGTATATGCCCACCATTAAACATTTTAATAAACTAAGATTATAATTTATTATTTTTTGGCTCATTAAATCTTTTCCCACTAACATTTGTTAAAAAATAACATTAGTTCAACTTGTGACATTTAAATTGATTTAGAATATGCATGTCAGTTTCTTTACATTAAGAATGACTTTTCTTTTAAAATTTCCGTGGGTCATTTAACTTTCATTACATGTGTAATTGTGAAACCAATTAAACCTTCAGGTAAGATGATAACAATATAATTAATGAAATTATGTGGTTAGTTTAAATACCATACATCCTATGACTATACGGTATTTATAATTAACAGTTATTGCTAATAAATAATTGCACAATACAATTAGATTTGTAATGGACATTAAAAGTCACTTGGTAGCCAACAAACTGAAACTTTGGTTACATTTTAAATTTATTTTTGTTATATTTAATCATGTTTTCTGATCATTTCATTGTATTTAAATGATTCGTCAGGCTGTCAGTATTTCTCAAGCGACCATGAGAACTGATAAATAAAACGTGAGTTTCCATAAATAATTAAACTATTGTTTTGTTTTTGAATGACAGTGGGAGAAGGCTTGTGAAGTAAGAGACATAAAAAATGGATGCGGGTTTCAATGTTAATAATAAATTAATAAAATAATTATACTTGCAACAACGATGTCTCCTGAAAGTCAGTATAAGTAATAAATGTTAAACTAATTACTGTATGTAGAGAGATGGCACAAAGCGGCTAAAGCTTAATTGAGCCGGTTAAAAATCATTTATTAAAAAAGATTTTTCTTCTTTAGTTTAACATTATCACGTGTTACCAGCACTTGAGTTTTCAAACGACATGACATTTTGTGATCAACTTTTTTTTAAATATTAACACCGTTGAACACATGGAAAAGTCCAGTTTAAAATGCTATCAATTTTCATTTGCAGTGCTGAAAATCTAACTACCGGTATTAAATTTCCTTTAAAAAAATTGAAGGAAAACTACTTTATATTAAAAACACTTTCATATTTCCTACAGTTTACTTCAAAATACTTTCTTATAATTGACATTAAAACATTTTAAATAATCTACAGTATATAAATGATAAATCAATATAAATTATAAAATAATTTTAAGTTAGAAATTTTACTCTGCCATTTTAGCTTGTAATTGAATCATTGCATGACGGTAACTGCCTAACTTAACCAATGCCGTTTGAGAATGAGTTGATTTAAAGTGTATTTTTTTACCTGTTGTTATTTTCGAGTGATTGAACTGACTTGGTTGATGAAAAACTGTTAAATGTATCCAAGATGGTTGATATTTGAAGTGCTGATTGTGTTGTCCGGCATGTCGATTGTCGAGGCTGTTGGTGAAATTGATCCTTATTGCAAAGGAAAAGCATAAGCGCTTAGAGGTAATTTAATCCCGCTTATTAAAGTGTTATCACATACTGTAGTGTATTATACAGTAAATAATTCCAAGTACAAGTACATGCACATTACACACTTCTAACCGAATCTTACGTCATTCACATGCAAACAAGCTCAGTTTGCGATTATAAATTTTTGACAGTTTTATAGTATTTGTTTTATTTCCGTCCAAGTTCAAGCAAAGTACAGTACATCATCGGGAATGAATCATTTTGTTAATTCTGGCGTTACTAGATTTTTTTATATACCATATGAAAGGTTGCGCAAACATTTTACAATCTCGAAATCGATGTTGAATGGCTATTTTTATTTGGTCTCATTAACATAGGACCGATAATTCTATCAAACAGAATAATTAGAGATAAAAATAATTTAGTAAATCTGATATAAAAGGTAAACAATCTACTGTAGACTTAGGGTTATTCGATAACGGAGTTCAATAGAAGCTGCGAAATATTATTCATAAATGGTGGTATAGCCGATTTGGTGATAGTCGAATTTTGTAATGTAATTAATGTGATGGCACAATATTAAAAAAAATTATTGGTAAATTTTCTTTATCTTGTTACTAACATCTGGTGTAACAATGGATGCGCTATTTTTATATACCTATGCTAAATGTCATAGTAGCGTAGAGGTGTCAATATTACAGTTTATTTCAACTTTTAATTACAACAACGTGTCTTTGACATGATTTTAATATTGTATTTACTTGAAATGTAAATATGTTATCGGCTGGTAGTGCTTGTATGTATAACTAGTGTATACTGTATTATGTCTATATTATGACTACCGTACGTAATTGTAAATCCACTTTGTTATAAAAATTATTTGAAAAATATTTTCTTGATAATGTTACAGGAACACATAAACCGAAAGTGACCAATTTGGAAATAAAGGGGTTAAATTCGCGCCCAAGTGCAGTACTGGCTTTTTTTATTAAAATATTATGCTGTATATTTTTAATACCTTTAATTTGGTTTTTTCATACTTTTAAAATTTTAAGTTAATTTTTTAATTTAAAGCAGCTATACAGTATACAGTATCTAAATTTTCGAAATACTGGTAGTGCACTAATTTAGCATTTATCTTTTTAAGGTTTAACAGTATTTTTACATAATACTCTATTATACAGTAATTGTAAAAAAAGAGTAATTGTACCAAAAGCAATTATCCAAAAGTACAAAATTGAACCCAAATACAGTAATTGTACCAAAAGAGGTAAAACACTAATTTGGTCTCATAATATAACTTGAAAACCGGAATATAGCGTTTTAAGCTTACTTCCATTAGATAGATAATTATAATTTTTTTAATTGGCAAATTTTCAAAGAACTTTTGATAATTATTAAGTGCATTTATAGCGACCGAATTCAATTTATTTCGCGGCGTGCGTAATTGTAAATTGCAGGTTTTCTAAGTTAAAGCCACTCCCCCACGCACTTCTATTGGTGAAACAGGTCACGTGTTTCAATTCTGTTACTGAAACTGCTTTCAAATTCACTTAGGTTAGTGTTAGGGTAGGTTTGTTTAATCAGGTTGGGTTAGGTTAGGTTAGATTAATCAGTTTGGGTTAGGGTAGGTTAGTTTAATCAGGTTGGTTTAGGGTAGGTTTGTTTAATCAGGTTGGATTAGGTTAGGTTAGTTTAATCAGGTTGGATTAGGTCAGGTACCGTATTTAACAAATCATTTTAACGAATGCATCGATGTAAACAAACTACGTAGTGTAGTGGTTAAGGCTATGGTGTCTGTGTGTGGAGGTCATGGGTTCGACTCCCATTGCTGAAATTTTTTTTTAAAAATTATTCACTATATATATTATCTATTTATTTATACACAAATAATTGACTTAAATGCATTAATTACGGTGTTTTACATAATTGCTTTACAATTTTAATAGTAATAGTGATTGTCTCTTTTAAAATTTATTTGCAAAATGGCATGGCTATGGGAATTTGAAAGCAGTTTCAGTAAGAGAAAGAAAACACGTGACTTAATTCACTAATAGAAGTGCGTGGGGGAGTGGCTTTAACTTAGAAAACCTGCAATTTACAATCACGCTCGCGGCGTAGCAACGGTTGCTTGTAAAGTGCTGCTACCTTGTAGTGAATAATTTATTTTAAAATTTGTTTCTTAAACTGCTGCCACTAAACGGCGATTTTATCAAACGTCCACAATGTTATATAGTGACGTCATGGGTACATGATAGCTACTGCCACCAAACGGTAAATGTGAGTTTCAACTGTCGGCTGCTACAATAGCCACGAGATTCAGATTTGAAAATCTTGGATTCATTTGATTTCATTCTTGATTTTACCTGTTAGCGGGAACTGATTGCTGTAAACAGCTCGACGATTGTAATTGAAAAGAAATATTTTAGTTATTTTACTTAAAACTTCGTATCAAGTATTTTGGATACCGTATCGACTTGTTTAATTTTTAAAATGAAGATTGCAGTGGAAGGTTGTGCTCATGGTGATTTGGAAAAAATTTATGAGGTGATATCGACTCTTGAAAAGCAAAATGGCGTAAAGGTATTTATAAATTTGTTATTACTATTTTATATTATTACAGTAAGGCAGTTTAATTAATGACTTGCTAAATTATTGTATCATTTTGTTTAAGGTTGATCTTGTAATCTGTTGCGGAGATTTTCAATCCGTGCGTTGCAAGGAGGATTTGGAGTGCATGGCCGTCCCGCCAAAATATCGACAGATGAACACATTTTATAAGTAAGAGCTTGAAAAACCATTTAGTTATAGAAGAAGTATTCACGGTTTTTTTAATAGGTACTATTCAGGAGAGAAAGTTGCACCATATCTTACAATATTTATTGGTGGAAACCACGAGGCATCAAATTATTTAGGGGAATTAGCTTACGGTGGATGGGTTTGTCCGAAAATATACTATTTGGGTAAGTTTTGTATTGTCTTTAATCTATATCTGGATCTATGACTATATTATATTGTTTAACTATTAGTTATTGTTTACAAGATATGCAAATAATAATAATTATTTACAGGATATGCTAGCGTTATTAACATAAACGGTATCAGAATTGCAGGATTATCAGGAATTTATAAAGGACCCGATTATTTGAAAGGTATGTTTTTTACTAACTCGTTTTATGTTAATATAATTGTTTAATTAAAATCAATTTCTTAGGTCATTTTGAAAGTTGTCCGTTTACGGAAAATACTAAAAGAAGTGCATACCACATTAGATCCTTGGATGTTTTTAGACTGAAACAGGTAAATATAGTTGAAGAATTTTATTCTGGTTATTAATCTTAATAACCGTTTATTGCTAAAATCTACAATTGTTATATTCTGTTTTAAACTTTGAAATGTTGTTTAAAACAGACCATAAAGTTCACTGACTTATGTATAATTTGTGCTAATTTATTGTTTTTTTGTTCGTTCGTTAATATGAAATTAGATCAGTAATTCGTTGGACATAATGTTGTCGCATGATTGGCCCAGAGGAGTTTACCATCATGGAAACGTGAATCAATTGCTACGTGTTAAACCATATTTTAAATCTGAGATTGAAGCCAACACTCTGGGGTCGAGACCTGCGCAAGATTTGTTAGAAAAACTTCAACCAAAATACTGGTTCTCAGCACATCTGCACGTCAAGTTTCCAGCACTTGTACAACACAACAACGAGGTAAGATCAAATAATTTCAATACGTCATCTATCTTTAAAAGTAAAATTGTTAATAATACGATGTTGGTACCGAACAATTACATGCCATTTTTTGTTGCCAAAAATAACTATTAGTTTGGCATAGCAACAGGGAAATTTTATTGTATGAGCTAAGTATAAATAATTGAACCTACAAAGCACATTTTACATTGTACTCTATAAACTGCAGTAATACGGCAGCTTAATAATGAATTTGATCAATTTGGCGGACATTCCAAAATTTTAAAGATAAAAATTCAAGTTGATAACAAAAGCTTTTTCATATTAAGTAAGATAAAGATGTCAACAAATTACTTTCTGAGACTAATTGGAAAATGGAGGTTCAGTAAGTCATTAATCAAATATTATAGCATACCAAAACGGTGTTGCACTGTTGTGTCTATTTATAGTATGAGGGTGTAGGTGAAGGATTTTCCATAGTAAATACAGTATTTCAGAGTTAATGAATTAGTATAATAAGGTCAACTTTTCTTAGTTGTGATATCGATGAGTTTGAAATGACGGCTTTTGGTTTAACCAATCCCACAACATCTAAAATCGCAATTTATTAAGATTAATGTCTGGAAACGGTTTGGTTGTTTTCCCAATTTAGAATTCGTATAATGTATTGTTGAGATGGAGTTCTGCTATGAATACTAATTTTATAGTACGATGGTTGACTAGGATGGAAACATACTGTCTTTTAGTAGACATAGCAAAATTCTTTGTTATGATTATGACCTTATCGGGGCTGTGTAGCTCAGAGGTAGAAACGCGAAAGAAAGTAGTAGTGTTAGTTTTGATGTTTGCTAGGGGAATTAGTTGCAGCTTGCCTATGGGCTGTAATTCCACTTCTTTATTATGCAGTGAGGTGAAAGCTACTTCATTTGACAATAATAAAGGAGATTTTTTATGTGATTGTACAATTTGTTACTACGTTAATAATCAACGTTATTTATTTGACTGAATAGAAAATGGCAAAATGAAGAGAAAGACAACCCAATGTTTGTCTGTGTAGGACACAACAGTCATTTGCGTGTTTAGAACACACAAACATTTTGCAAATTAGTTCGTTCGCTTCCCTAACTAAATTTGCGTGACTCGAGAGCAGATGATGGTTAAACTGTTGTGAACTATTGAACATCTGTTTAAAAGTCTTCATTGAATTTGACGGTCGTTGGCAATAATGAGCGTTGTTTGCTTAGATTACGACGTAATTGCTTTCTGGTATAATCGAATTTGAGAAATCTAACGTGGTGGCGTGTTCCCTTTGGTTTCCACACCTACCCAGTCATTTTACGTTCAGTACGTAAAACAGCGCTTGGCAACGGTTAAACTACTAACTTGTAGATGTGGATGAGTTACTGCTCTTCTTGTAAAACAAATTAGTAAACTGTATTATATTAAGCACATTTTTAATGTTAACTAGAACTTTAGATTTAAGCTTAAAGATCGTCTTTAACGTTAAAATCATTTATTACGGTTTTTTAGTTCACAATTGAAACCGAATGATACACTTATTATTATATCGGTTGTAAAGTTAGGAACGACAAATAAAAAGAAGATAGAGAAATTGTGAAATAGAGAACTTAATCATTGAAAGAGGGCTCTGGTATTACTGTACTTTAATAATTTGTTTGATAAATATCTGA
Source organism: Helicorthomorpha holstii (assembly GCA_013389785.1). Classification (NCBI taxonomy): domain Eukaryota; kingdom Metazoa; phylum Arthropoda; class Diplopoda; order Polydesmida; family Paradoxosomatidae; genus Helicorthomorpha; species Helicorthomorpha holstii. The sequence continues at coordinate 7,610,489 of JAAFCF010005748.1, read as the reverse complement.
TTTTATCTATGGGAACTGCCCTATGAACGACCAGGTGTTACAAATGTATAATTGGCAGCTGCTGTTTATTGTATTAATGCGAGATTGTAAGGTTGGAATCTTTATATTACGTAATGACACTTTCCTGTTATAAACTTGTAATGAAAAATTAATTAGCCAATACACCGCAATGAAAGCAGGTTTGTAAGTGGTGGGCTGTGGTAACATTTAATTTATTGTGTTTGTTTATATTGTTGGGGTGGACACTGAATAGTCATTTATCTGGATGAGCGTCGTTTGAAGGAATGGTGTATAGTATACCATTCTGTAGTGTGTTTTGTGACAGAGCAATTCCAAACGCTGTCGTGCTGAGTTTTGTAATAACAATCGTAGAGACAACATGCTCCCTGTGGTATTGTAAGTTGTAAAGAGTCCTCTGAGCTTCCACTGTCCCACTCAATGTATTTATAGACGTATCTAGCATTTATAAGTAAAGTGTAATAATTTTTTGTGCGCGGTTGTTTTTGTTTCTTGGCGTTGATATACCCATCTATAAACGCATAGGCGTTGCTTCCTATTGATTCTTCCCATGTCTTTGTTTTATTCATTTTCTTTTTTTCTCCATCTCTGTCGATATTTCTAAAGCTTTGGTGCAGATTGTTATGGGACTCCCTTTTCTCCATCAAGTCGAACACACATTTGCAAAAATCCTTCAGTTTCTATTTTCAAGGCGCATTTTCTATATTGGCTGAGAAATGTAGCTGGTAAATCACAAGTGACACGGCTGCCAGCCATTGTTACACTTACGAAATTTTTTTGTCGATATGGCTACGCACAACACATAGATCGTTTACTCTTTCAAAGCATTCATTTTATACGTTAAAAATCTTTTTAAAAAAAGTTGTTTTTACTTTGATGTTATGGCTATCTTTAGCGGTTTATTTTTCGTTTATCTATAACACTGTATTGTGTAATAACTGTCAACTTTAATGGTTTTTAAATATAATATGTCACTTTGAATGTCAGTTTAGTTATTATGAAGATTGTTATTTGAAAAATAATTGCGGGGGAGTTGAGTTACTTTATTTTTTAAAGTATCATCTGCACATTTTAGTTTTTTTATAGTGCCAACTGTGGTTGATTTACATCTTAAGCTTTTAAGGAAAATGCGAAGCACCTGTTGCCATTTTAAGCGAATCGATAGTGTGTTTATGAAGATTAAATCTAAATGAGATATAGTATGCACATATATTACGATTGAAGTTTAAGATAGTGTTTTGTAATTACATGCATTTTCTCAAATATCGTAACAAAAGACGGCCAAGTGACGGTCATTTTTCTCACTTTCCCAAGCTGCTAAAACTCGAACAAATTCAAATTGCAGCTTAATTAATTTTTTATTTGTGATGCATACATTTTTAGAAAAGAAAACACTCGAACAGACTAGTCTTACAAAAGTAAATCTTAAGTTACTTATCGAAATTATAATGGAAAGTTACCAGTCATTATGTTTAGTGAATGTAGTGCAGTTGAGATTTCAATTAGTAAAATGGTTCCCGCATGCTATAAAAATAAGTCTTACTGCAGTATCGTATGTTGTACAGTGTATACTGTAACATTGTGCAACTTTTTATTTAAAATTCTTTTGTCAACCAATATGTAGAATCGTATACTTTTGAGTTCATAATGATACCGTATTACATTTGATTTGTATGCTTGTAATATATTTTTACAAAGAAAATTTGTTGAAAATATTTTTAGCATCATTTTTGTTTAGTGGATTTGATTTCTTATCGTTATAGACAAGTCTTCCAATACTTTTCGAGTATAGTTCAAATCTAATTAGTTTTCAAGATTTCAATATGTTCGATCAACTTCGCGTTTCAGCTCTATTATATAACGTAAAAAATGAAATTATTTAAAAAATATTATTTAGCGTTAATCTTAATTTGCAACTGACAGTATATTGCGTCAATTTCTGATTTGTCATTATGATGCTTTATTATGTTTATTTACAAAAAAGACTTTTTTGAGTTTCTTTTATTAGAAAGATAGAAAAATAAATTGGTTTGCATTTTCCCATCTGGCAGTATAGATTTTACAAAGAGCGTATGTTGTTACTCAAAAAAGTTGCCTTGAATTATGACAATTGGAAAATCGATAAATTTCAAGTTTTCGATGGTAGAAAAATGCATAATTTTGTCATCGTTTTCGTTTCATAATAGTATGAACTTTTACACATTTTTACTTTCAACTACGTATACGTAAATTAGAATAAGTGAATGCGAAAACAAAGGAAGAAAAAAAATTGAAAATTGTTGGAAGCACGAATTATTTAATACGTCAATTCGTAACTCATTCGTCTTCACCGTAGGGCTACATTGAGTATAGGAATTGACAATAGAAAGGTGTATAACGAATAGAAATATTCATAGTGATCGACTACTTCCAGTTTATTTTTCTCTGCGTTTTTATGTTACTCGCAACCTATTTGACACCTTCATGTATACTTAGTCTGAATTTTTATAAATTTAAGCGATTTTTAAGTCATAAAATTGAGAGCATCTGTTGTGCATTGTATTGAACAAAACGCACCATCGATTGCCCAAAGTTAAGTTGGCTTTTTTATACTATATTTTCACAAGCAGTATTTTTATAGCCTGCGATTAATTTTTATGGATTTGCATATGAAATGTTGCGCGATCGGTTTTTATTGGCGGCGAAACAAAGCGTTTCCAAATGGCCTACAGTCAAAGTTAATCAACGAATTTTACGCTTGAAACATTTTACGACTTTCTTAAGCTTGTAATTTGTATAACAAGCGTTTACAGTATGGCAATGAAATCTTTACTTTTATTTGCATTAATTAATAAAAAAAACTATAAATGGTATTCGTATTAATTGTATGGTGTGTGTCTGACAGACATTAATTTGTTGAGCGAAATTATATTTTTAAATTAACAATTCCAGTTAATACAATTACAATTAGCCTTTGAAATAGTTATTTGTTGCTCTTGTATTTAAGATGTTTAAATAACCAGCCGCTAAATATACGGAAATATTTGAAACAGCAGTAAGGAAATTCTTAAACAATTTGAAAGTGTGTGGAAAAAATGTTGCCAACATAATCATTGTTAACCAGAATTAGTTTTAATTTTAAGAAAATTGCAAAGATACTCTTGCAAATAAGATTTGGTACTAACATTTTTTTTTTGTAATTTTAATGTGACTTTAAACTTTAATTGATATACTAATATATTAAAAATGATTTTTTTAATAGGTTACAAATGGAAAAGTCAAATCAACAAAGTTTCTTGCTTTGGATAAGTGTTTGCCAAGGAGGCAGTTTTTGCAGGTAAGCATTAAAACCGGTAACTTTTATGTACTTTTTTTGCTTTCATTTAATACCAGTACAGTACAAGTTATAAATGATATAAACTTGTTGCTCGGTTATACATTGTACTTGTCTATTTTAAGTGTTGAGATATCTATTCAGCTATTAGGTATGATAAAAATGATCGCTTTTTTGGTCATTTGTTGCTCTTGTTGTTAACAACAATTGAGAGAGAACGTATTACTTTGAGATTTACGGTATTAATAATGGCGATAAAATGTAAAGGTCTTTTTTTTAGTAAACAATGCTCAACTTAATCTTTCAATTTTATAGAAGAGGCAGTGACGCTTTATTCGTCCACCTTCAACATTTTATCATTTTGCTGTCAATTCTTTTTTGTCAGTCGCACTACTTCAAAGTGAATGAATTTATCACTTAACGCTAAAAAGTTGAACAATGGCATTCACCGTTCTTGTTTTTTTTTATTCTTTCTAATTCGCACTCTGAATTTACGATCTTGTTACATACAGTAGGCCAATAACGTTTGACGAAGCTAGAGCTAGTAAAGCTAAAGCGTGATTTTACGCCTCGATTTTGCTTTCCACCTTTTTTAAAGTGGATTTAAAAATCGATTTGATCCAGTTTAGATGATTAAAAGCAAAAATCAATTCTCTCTTCCACCTTACAGCCAACAAACTTTAGATTATTCATTGATAGGAGATCGTTAAGAAGGGACCTTTTCTGTACAGATGATTGCCTTTAATATGTTACGCAACCGTAGAAAAAGATTTATAAACAAGATTTAACAGTACCACAAAAAGTTAAACCTTTTTAGCGTCGTTAAAAATCACTTGACATTTTTAAATGACTGGTTTTACACAATACATTACAATTAAAGTACTTAGACAAAATTAATTGAAGTTTTACAACAAAAAATGGTATAAATTTATAACTTAAGATGTTTATGTACGGAAATAATCAGTATGCTTTAATAATTTTTTGTAAGAGTTTATTAAGATTTGTGCATCACTTTTACTCTTCCATTAGACTGATGCATTTTTTAATAATTGCCTCAGGCTTCTCATGACATGGGTCATGTGACTCTTGTTGTTGCTTATAGGTAAAATAAAACTTCGGCATTTATGTTGCTCTTATCAGCTTGTTTACATATGAAAACATTATCATAATAGGTACATTTTTGTTTTACTGTAAACTCTGTTTCTTCCTTTTTTTTCTTCATTTAAAATTCTCCTTGTGTTTGCATTGCACTAAGGGCTGATGCTGCGCTGCAGTTTTAAATAATATTGATATAATATAGTAGTTGTATTCAATAGTGATGCCGAACTGTAATACAAAATCTTTTATTTAATTGATCAATCATGAATGCACTTTTGCATGGTTGAAATGTAGTTCGTTGTAAATATTTCACATGTGTTTTTTAAGGCTGCCAATACATAATTGAAAAGAGTGCTACGATGTTATAGGAAAATAAAAAAAGCAAATGTGTTGCCCTGTTTTTCTATTTTTATATAGTGTACTATACATTAGATTAGATTTGACTTTGTTATTTTTTGCTGAACTTCTTTAACTCTTTATTTTATTAACTGTATGACTGAACACTTTTGTTTTTTTGTTTACATTAGATTTTGGACATTGGTCCCGAATTAAATGAATCTGAAAGCCCAGAAATACTCTATGATTTGGAGTGGTTGACAATTTTACGTAATACGAATCATCTTTTAAATGTAACGCCATCGGTACATTACATGCCAGGACCCGGATCTCTAGAAAGGTAAGGGTACATTTATTTTTCTGTTTGATTTATATTTTAAAAGCATTCCTAAAGTTGTGCTTTGTTTACTTCTTGAGTGCGTCAATGTTTTCGTATTCAGTTTCTCATGGCTTTAGGTCATGTGTTTTTTGGTTTGAGTTATTGCTTATTTTACGTATGGACACCTATTTTAGTCACTTCGACATCACATAGCATACTGGCAAAGCTTACATTTATTTTACAATCTTTTAAAGTGGTTTTGATTTCAGTCTTTTATGCCCAGAGCGTACGGTATGTTTTGGTGTAAAAATAAAAGACAAGAAATAAATATCAATTTCCATCAAAGTTCAGTGTTTGCCATTTATATTAAGCTATGGCCACAAAGTAATAAGGAAAACGAGTAAACAGTCAACACTTGTATAATATTGCATCAGGCATTAGAGACTCATAAATTATTAGTTACAGATTGTAATTTACAGTCCTTCTTCTGTCTTTTTTTTTTACTAATCAACAACAGCATTAGTTTGCATTTGGCGTAGGTAGAAAGATTAATAAGTTTGCTGAAAAGTATCTAAATACAGTACTTGGTTACTATACGATAACTCATTGCAATTCCAATAAAAAATTAATGTGGTTAGAAAAATAATAATATAACCAGAATAGCATACGGTATGTAAACAACTATAATCCTTTCGTAAAGAGTAGGAACTGCGTATTTTTATATTTTCCCCCATTTTATTCATTTTAAGGTTATGCAATTTTAAAAAGGTTGCTTATTTATTAAATTGTAAAATGGAACGTCGTGTGCATGTGCTAAGCTTTGAACAGCAAGCTATATTATTATTGTTGAAGAGCTCTGTGCCTTGCAAAGCCGTAAAGATTTTTCTGGAATTTTAAGCAGTCAAGAAGATAGGAACTGGCGATATTAGTTGTGATCTAGTTTTATTTTAAAAGTTTTAGACTGACGATGAATATCATGCTGGCTATTTCATGGTATTTTATCCGTAAAATGTTCTTTATCGTTCTACGACGTGCATCGGTAATGGGATGATTAAGTTTGGTGACTTTTCTCTTGGGTGTCGTTTGTTACGTAAATACACGGTAGAATTTAAAAAATGCACCAGGTTATTATGTCAGTTGCACAATGAACGACGCAACGATTTTCGATTAGCCGCTTTAGTCAAATTACTTTTCATGGTATGCTAGGGTTGTAAGTTAGTTCGGTATGTATTTAAGAAATTTTGTTTGCATTGCAATTTACAACTTTGTAGAATGCCATATGTAACGGAAAATAGTAAAATTAAGTTATTACACAAGTTGCATCATAAAGTACGATAGTCTACGCCGAATTTTAAAATTGGATAAAATCAAATTACAGTAGGTTGTAAAAATACAGTAAGGTATCGGTAATCATTGATATTTCTAATCTTGTTATCAAAAGATTGTAGTATGCATTGGTTTATATTATAGCAACGATAAATAAACACCGTCATATTTCTAATACCGTAAGATATACTGTATGTTTTGTACAGGTATGGCTGATTAATTACAAATCACTTCAAGCAACTTATTTGTTAGTTTTAAGTTTTATTAATTAATATATCAGGTAGGGAGGCAACTATGTTATTATTCTGTTGATATCGAATATATTAATGATTTATAAACGTCTTAAAGAAAATTTTGTTGTTTTTGCTTTTAAGTATGTTTTGAATTGATTTTTAAAGTTTAGGGAATTGTTAACGAGTGTTGTGCAGTAATAGTGTACGAGTACACTGTGTTGTTTTTAGAAATGCCAGATTTTTGAATTTCATTCAACAGCCTTGACTTTCTTTAAAATTTTTATGCTTAGAAAGATAAGATGTGGCACTATTAAGTTTGTGTTGTTTATTATAAGAATACAGTAATTAAATTATATCATCGTCTGAAAATCTTAATATGGTACTATGTTGAAGAGTTTGCATTATGGTTATCCGCATTGAAATTATTCTTTTCCTTTGTGTATGAGACTTCTGGTATATTCTGTATTTAATTTATTGTTATTTGTGTCTTAGTTAGCTTGTCATGTGTTTTATTTAATTAAGTTTAATTGTTTTTTGTCAACGAGTTGAAAAGACACGATAGTTAGAATGGGGCATAATTAATTATTTTTTTATTTGTTTTTTTTTTTTTATTTGTCAGATATACTATGAATTAGCTATTTAAAACATTTAGTTGGTATCGTTAAGAAAGAAAGAAAAATTAACCTCGCTTGCCCACACCTTTTAGCATAACAATTTTTGGTTGATATAATGTTTTTTTTTAGAATTTTAGAAAAGGAGCATAATAATGAAATGTTTGAGATAAGCGATCAGTAGTTTATAAGACTAATACAATGTCTTTTTGCGGAATAATACGGTACTGCTTTATTGTACCATACGCACTTTACGAGAGTTAAAAAGCTTAAGAGCTTTAGCACGACAAAGTGATGGATTGTCAATGTACAGTACTGTATATGTAAATATTGTTTTTCTTACTTTTGAAAAATCGACAATTACTCTTAAGGAATGTAGAATTTATGATTTCTTTTGAATACCCAAAGCATACAATTCACTGTTAATTTGAATAGTTATGATGCGATATCTAAATAGTTAAAATCGTGGTTTTACGTTAATTAGCTCTTTAAATCACTAGAGATACGTAATTAATTTTTGAAATGTTATTAATTTCTTAATTGAGAATTAATTGACGGTTGAACAAACTCATAGACATTGAGGTTATGGTAATTGATGTTCTTTTAGTGTCATGTGCATGTTTTACACGTAAGCTTGCATTTAAGCGCGTTTTAAAGTCTCAATGTAATTTTAATAAAATCTTAATTGTTGCTCATCTCTTTAATGTGGCATTACAATGATTTAAGAGTTTCTTTATTAAATGTTGAGAAGATTAATTCTTAAAGTCTAAATTAGAATGTAGAACTGTAAGCTTACGCTTTGTATGATGTTTTTATAAGCGATCATTATGCACTATACTTCTGTGCATTCTTGTTTTTATTTCTACATGAGCAATAAGAGCTTGATTAAGTTGATGAGAATTTTAAAAAAAATTTGATTAATTGTTTGTAATTTCAATCTTACTTAAACTTAAGTTTACTACTGACTGGGTCTTACTTTCTGCGTTGTTGGAAAACTTTAAGATATAAAAATATTGTGAGTACTACCGACTATATTGATTATAGCGGTGTTTTAGCCAAAAATTGATTTAATTGATGCTATAATATGAGAAGTTTAGTAGAGTAGATCGTAAATAATGTTGATAAAAAATTTACAGTAACGTAATTGTACATCGTTGCTTGTTTACGATTTACAAAAACTCTCTTGGGTTTATTTCATCATATTTTTGATGGATGTATCTAAGACGCTTGAAACATTTTGCGCTGATAATCTTATTACAGGCAAATATTATGCAACTTGTAAACTAACATATAAAAAACGGCTGCACTGTATTGGATACGGTATTTCCGTAACAAAATACAAGTTGATTGAGAGATGTTTGGAAGTTTTTGACTGGTATGCAAGTTTTTTGTTGGTGTTCATTATTATTATGTAGCAATAACCAAAAAGAGCCTGAATTATTGTGCTTATTGTAAATTGTATCAAGTTTTAATAGTTATTATAATAGTTTATTAAAAATTTTAAAATTGTAGATGGGATTTCCGGCCAACAGAGGAGGAATTACGGGAAACTAATGAGTTAATGGGTGGGAATTTAAAAGTTCCTTCTAATTTTATTATTTCGGTTCCGGCTTATAATCCAGCTCAGATCCCATCCCCGAAATCGGATGCTTTGAAAGCCCGGCAAAACAATCAGACCATTGAATTTTGTCAGAGGTTATGCATTACCGATCCCATTGGCAAAATATTAGAAGCTTTAAATACTACCCATTCTCACCCTTCACTGACTCTTGATGACTTTTGCGGTTCTGCAGAGGAAAGTGAAATCGGTGTAACTCTTATCGATGATCCCAATAACGTTACCGGTAACGTTTCCTGTGACATTGACGATATGATGAGTGAGGATGAGTGTGAAGTAGATACTTCAGTTGAAAACAGTACAAATACACTTTCATCAACTACTGAAGTGACAGAATCAGTAAATACGGAGAATAGAGAAGAGAATATACTAGCACCTTCTATTGATATTTGCAAACGTGATGATGGACCAAAATTTAAAAGAAGAAATTTGGCTGTTTACAAAGCAGCAGAAGAGCCATCAATGGAATGATTGCATTATACGAGTAATTAGTTTTTTATATGTAAATATTTACAGAAAACTGCGTTTTGCGAAAGAGACGTTTTAAAATGGTTTTAGTTTTAAATACTGATTTCTACTGGTAAGTCGCGTAATCAATGTTCTTTATAGTTTGTATGTACAGTGTATATTTATTCGGTATTTCTCGGTATTGCGATGAAAACGATATAGTGGAAACCATTTAAAGTGCAGTAAGATCTTTTGATTTGGCTGTTACTTTATTCTCGATTCAGTCACAATAGTTTGTATACTTTGCTCCTTTTTGTTTTCTTCTGTCGATTGAATCGGTTTGATGGTTTCAACTCCCATTTCATTTGCGCAACTTACAAAGCGCAAGGTAAGAAGCTGATCGTTAGATATCGCTTTTGAAGGCCCTTTTGACAGTACTTTATCTCTTTATACGTATTAAATCGAGCTCAACTCCCTAGTAGACTGGCATTAGAAATTTAGGATGGCCAACGCTCCCAACTCGATTACGTAAACCAGTAAAGATACCGTTGTAAATAGAAGACTCATTCCATCAAGGAGGTAATCCGATTAATTTAGAAAAGTCTCTCTTTTAAAAAAGACTTGTTTTTATTACGAAAGGGGTTTAAGTTGGCGAAACATTTATATTTCTTAATTCGACAATGTACAATCTATTTTTGCTTGGATTTCTAGACTGTTTTAGAAATGTGACTTTTTTAATTAATAACTATAGAGTGTATTTTAGTTTAAAGTTTGTTTCAATCGTTTTAATGTACCTACTGTAAATTCGATATTATATAGAAGCTGTGTATTAACAATAAATATTTATATTGTGCAATCATATTTATGACGGTGTTTCTAACAAATCGTTTGCTATAGATACTGAGATGAAGTTTTCACTCTTCTTTTGTAAGGTAGTTGATAAAGTGAAATGAAAATCGTACTACTGCTGTAATAGATGTATTGAAGAAAATATAATGAAATTGATAAATAACTGTCGACAGTAGCAGATGGTAAAATTCCAGCGTTTCTAGTTTTAGTCATATCGATCAATGTACTATAATATTACACTGTATGAAAGCAGACATAATTTACCAAATTTAAGCGGTTACATGATGTTAAAGTTGTTAGATAATCGATGGTTAGTAACTAATTAATCATTTTTAAAGACTCTTAATTAACCAGTTGGAAGTTAACGACGGTATTTTGTATTGTGGCATTGATATAATAGGCTAAGAAATTCAAACTAAATCATTTTTATTGAATCTTGTATATTTTAATTATTTTTGGGGCGTCTGGTTTTTCTGATCTAAACTTATTAAGCCTAAGTAATAAGTTATAACTACTAAAACTTTATTAAATTTAAATGCCTCTCCTTTTGGCGTTACTTAATACATATTCCTCAGCAATGTTACCATTGTAATTTAGTTATATTGAAACAAAATAACAGTAGCAGTGCTTTGGTATTTTAAGGTGAGTAAGGTAAGAGTTCCAGCTGTGCCAAAAGGTCACGCTGAGATATTTAATGAAAATAAGTATTGCCAACCTGGGATTGTGTCGTAAGATCTTGATTGCGTACAATCAGTTGGTGATCGTATTTGCATTCATTAAGTTTATACGGAACTCACTTTACGACCATTTTGAGGTTGGGGTTGCAATGCATCCGAAAGTACGGTACATTCATTTTTTTTGTTTTGTTTTTTTTTTATTATTTCGAAGTTACGGTATCGTGTCTATATTTTAAAAATCGATTTTTCTCTTCTTTTCCTTCTTTATTTTTTGATAGGAAACTGAATCTACGTTTTAAAAAAAACCGATATTTTTATGCACGTTTATAAGGTGAAGTTTTTTTTAGCATTTTATTTAACGGTCGTTTTGATGATCTTGTTTGTACCAACCTAAGTTTCTATCGTGAAAGAAACAACGCGCTGTGTCCCAAGTCACTGAGGCTTCTTGCATGAGGTTTTAAATTTTTTTACACTGTTTTATAGAAACTTTATTTTATGGAAAAAGAGAAAACCGACTGAATATTAATAGGACAAAATGGGAAGTGATTTTACATTTGTATGTATGCGGTTTAAATGTTTCAAATGTGAATAGTTGACTGGAAAACGTTTATGGTAGCTTCTTCGATGTTGGCGCGTACATATTATATAGAGTCTTTACATGGCATCGCATTGTATTAAGAATTTATTTGGAAAAGCTAGAAAATTCGAAAAAAGCTTTTAGCTTCAGATGCTGCACGCATCCAGAATACATCCCCGTGGCGATCATATTGTAGAGATGCAATTGCGAATAGTGAATTCGCGGTATGTTATTAATCGAAATTTTGCTTCATCAGTTCTCTTTCGTATAAATTAATATTACTTAAATAACTACTGTATATTGCGCTTGATTGCTGGTTATTTTAAGCGATCCTGTTAACCTAGTTAAGTCAGACGATTTTCTAAAAAAAATGCGTTGGCGTTTCTTTTAATTTGTTTCTACAAGGAAATGCTCTTATCTTTAAAATAGTTTTGCATTTTCGTGAAAGATTTACAATAATGAAATAAAATAATGAAAATGCAGTAAAAAAAATTGACAATACTTATCTGTTTATATTAAAAAATAAAAGTATTGATTTGTTTTAAATATTGCTTTTGACAATTGCATTTATATAAAAAAAATATTATTTTTTTTTATTTTAACATAATTGCTTTTGATGTATAAGGAACATGCAAAGTGCATTCACTTAAAACTATTATTAGCAAAATTTAATGAACAACAAGGGAATAAATTCTCATGGAAATTTTTATCGTAGGTTACAACATTTAAGAGTTGATATCTTAGGATAATTAAAAAATTTGTTATAAAAAGGTTGTTAATTGATGTATTGTTTAGGCTGCTTAATTCTGTAAAGTAAGTTGTATTAATAGTAATGCAATTATAGCGTGTAATTAGTCGGTTTAAGTAAATTTATTATTAAATGAATGACTTTAATGGGCTTGAATCATTACAGTTCATGTCTTTTGTTTTTCTGGAAGTGGCTTCTTAATTTTTATAAAGTATTAAGGAAAAAAAGGTCGTGTGATCCTTGAGTGGGTTGAGTGTACTGCTTATAGACTGACTTAGGATGATTGTAACATACACAGTATAGACTGCATTGGGAAAAATGTTGTAAATAAACCTTGCTTTAAGTACAACTTGTACTTCCTGTCCGTATTTTTTGTGCAGAATGAAAATGGGAAAGCGGTGATTTTTAAAGGGAAGTTGAGTGGTTTTGCTTGTACTTGTCTGTTGCATTTAATTTAACAAAGTAACGGTGTATAGGAAGTGTAATATAAGGCGCTTTAAACCATCTGTTTGCTCCCTTTCCGTTGCTTTTCTGTCATATCATAATGCTGTTCTATGTAGTAATACTACTACTACTGTATGGTATTTCCTTTACTTACATCTCAACTTCTTGATGTCGATTAATGAGATTTAACATTCTCACTTCTGTACCAGTGCCTCTTGCTTTTATAGTTACGATTATACTGTACAGGAAGCGTAACAAACTAAAAGTGACGGTTGCTCTGAATGGAGTTTATTGTCATTTTGCTTCGACACTGAGACTTTAAAATTAATCTACAGGTTGTACAGAAAAAAACCTAAAAAAGTTTTTAGCCAACTTTTATTTTGTTGTTGGAAGTTTAAATTCAAAATATTGGATTTGAAAATCTTCCTTTGTAATAACTGAGATTTTGTTTTGGTTTTTATTTACATACACTGATATAAAGAGTGAGTTATGAAGGCAGTTTTTACACTCATAATACTGAATAACAATTGTGATAAGGCAATATGCATGTAAATAGTTATACTCTATTTCTCTTTCAATTTAGCCACGGAGTGTTTAGAACACTGTGCAATACGAACGTGCACTCAAATTACATTGCGTTTCAAATTCTTCGTAGTTAAATTGAACGTGAGATCAAATACTGTATAGTCTGTACTGCTGCAACATCTACTTGCGTTTGAATACTGTAAGTTTTATTGTATTATAGAGCATCTTTGATAGTATTACTATGCCTTATGCTGGATGGCAAAGAGCAGCTGTCATTCTGGTCATGTGTGGGTAATGGAACTATTTATATTGAGATATCTTAATTCGGTGTTGTAATTGCAGAGATCTCATTTATCATGTACTGTAAGTTAGGTCAGTTGGTGGTTACTCAGCTCTACCAAAACCACCATCGTAGCTTACGTTCTGATATTACCGATGGTGAGTTATTTTTGCCTATTTAGAGTTACTAAAGCAATGGAGATATTAATCTTCTAAATAAATCTATAGACTTCTGTTTAGTACAAGAAGTACAATATATAGAGAAACATACTGTACCATGAAATAGCAAAATAACTTAGTCGTTGGAAGTGCATTTGATAGACAATTACTTCGAGTTGAATACTCGATGATATCGCTTATATTTTATTGGAAATGCTCTATTATGGTCGACTTACTAGTTAAACCAATTATAATTTAACTTCTATATTTATATTCAATTTTACTACTTACTTTTATTTCATTTTTATTTGGACTATGCAATTTTTTTTGATGCGGTTTAAAAAAATATCTATTTTAAGAATTATTTTAATAGCGCTCAATAAATCTAATCATTTCTTTCTTTCTGTAGTTTAAAATAAAGTTTATTTGATCTCTTAAGTTACCTTATATAGCTGAGCGATTTTCATATGCATGACAACATTATGAATGTGATTGAGTAATAATGAGTTTTACTGACTGATTCAAAGGAAATTAGAATTGGAAAAGAATGTTATAAAGCTATCGTGATTCTATTTGATTTCTTTGTGCAAATCGTGTACTCTGTAGTACTACTTTATCATTACTCATTGATGAAGCAGTAGCAACTGGTGCAAAGCTATTATTAATCCATCATGTTGTTATCCTTAAGAAATGAACACACAATAACTAATCGGATTAAAAGGGCCGTCCAATTTGGTTTGGTCGGTCGAAGTTGCTGTCTAATTATTGAGTAATAATTAGGTGATTAATGATTTTGGCATGCATATGAATACGCATTACGTTCCGGTTGATGTTGTTTGTGTGTGCCCTGGGGATCAAATCCATATTAAGATCTGATAAGGAGATGTAATATACGAGAAGGAATTCGCCATGGGGAAGTCTTGGAAACGAGGTCACTTGCCTTAACTTTATTATTGATTTAATATTTTTTGATTTTGATGAAAAATTAGTGCGTGGCCAAGGACGCCACTGTGTTGACGGCAACGTTCAAATGTCAACGTTATGTACAGTATTTGGTACACACAAAAAAATGTTTGTAAGATTTCAAATGGGGTCGACTCGTCTTGTGCGTTTAAACCATGTTTGCAAGGTAATCCAGCGCTACTTTATTTCTTTTACCTTTGGGCCTAGAAAAATATTCAACTGCGCATGAGTAGTGAGGTTCAGAGGTTATTTTAGAGACGAATGTTTATTTTTCATTCATGTTATAATACACTCTTAACTTAGCTCTATTTTTTTCTATTGCGCTCGCTTACTTGACTACTGTGGTTAGAAAAAAGAAGTTAATAATTTATTATTAATTTAAAAAAAGCAGCGCGCTGATGAAGTGAGTAAATATTTGGAAATTGTTTTCCTATCTCAATATTATTATTGTTATCATGATTTTCTCTTTACATTTTTTTTACATCACCGTCATTGTTATTAACTTATTTTGTGTGGCAGTTGATTTCTTGTGCAAGTCGTATGCATGTATGGCGTCATCTGTTTTCAAGTTCTTGGAAAATTCAATTTGTGATTGGCAGGTTGTTTCATGTTTGACATCAATGACTTTTTTATTATAACATCTTAGTCAATATTGTATCGATTAATTATTGACTACCTTTCATCGTAATAAAAAGTCTTTCTGTCAACATTACATCAACACTTGGCGCCAGTCGCTTTTCAAACGTATATTTTTTATTTGAACAGCGTTTTTGGACGCAGATGTTTTTAAGATAAAATGACACGCGTTAAAAATTCGTGTGAAACATTATAGATTAAAACATCAGGTGTGAGAATAATTCTGGTTGCATTTTAATGCCATTAAATAAACTACTGAATTGCGATTTTTTTAAATAACCTGTTGTAACGATATATTTAACAACGCTTTTCAAGTTTAGTAAAGCAAAATAAAGGAGAACTTAAGTTACAGTTAAATATAAGTTGTGTTTGTATTTTTAAGTGATCAAAATTTCAATAAAAGTTTGATCCAGCGTACGGTTATCATGCTTGTGTGTATTTTTATACGGTTGACTTAGTTTGACGTTTTGTAACTAAATATTGATTGTTTGAAGCCGGAAATTTAGTTTTCAAGGAAGCCCAACCATTATGAATGTTGTAGTTATGATTACAGTTGCAATATGAATGCATGTTTGACGCAATCATCACGTCGGGAATCTTCGACGAATTTGCAAATCTGAAAATATTAAAAAACCTTATCTTTTAAATTACACGAACAGCAGCTATTATAGTGTTATGTAAACAAATACCCGTATTTTTCAGAAATGAATCGCAGACTTAATATAAAAAAGCATTTAAACGGTTGTTTCGTAATTTGAGTATGTTTAATGCATTAATTAAAGTGTTATGGTGCTCTTACTTTAATTTAACATTTTTAACTAGCTTTTAAGAGTTAATTTTGTGGCAGTAAGTTACATTTTTCATATTTATTTAAGGTTATGTCATTGGAAAGTCAAGTAATTATTGTTGCTTAGCGGATGATGTCCAAAATTAACATAAATCTTTATGAAAGTGATGTAATTCATGGACGTAACTGTTTTTAGGTGATACGGCATGGTTGTTGCTATGGGTAATCACCAAGTTTAGATGAAAAAAAATAGTTTGAATATTAAGCTACGACATCCTGGTTACGTCATACTCTTTTCTTATCGCTTCTGAAACCTATAAACATTGTTGTTAACAATTCCAGTTCAATGCGTTTTCAAGTACTGCCACGATACACTAAGTTTACCGTTGACATGTTACTACATCGTGTAAGGATCATGTATGCAATATTAGATTGTAAATGTTAATTTTGTTATTAAGGGTGACTTATTGAAATTACTTTTTTTATTTTAGTGAAAGCTATAATCAGACATTTTGTGATTTTACAACCGGCAGCAGATGCAAATTTTCAGTTACATTGAATATTGTAATGAATTTTAAACTGCAAATGCTTGTTTTGCCATCACTTCCTGACAGTTACATAATATTTACTCGTACTTTTTCACATATTATTTTATGTATTGCGTATTTATAAATACAAGTTGTTGAATTTTTTCAAAAAGCAATACCCTCAAGGTATGCAGCCTAGACTCATAATATAAAATATCAGAACGGCATTTTTAATTGATTTTATTATTGATATCATCGTAAAAATACACATATTGATTTATTAGCAATTTAACTAATAACGTTAGATTTTAATTAGGTAATTATTAATGAAAGATGTCTTATTTAACTACTAATGTTAGATTTTAATTAGGCAATTTTTAATTAAAGATGCCTTGGTGAATGCATAATTTAATTAAGTAATATTACATTGTAATCAGTTTGGCCCGTTTTTGTGCTTAGCAGTAGTTGAAAGTGCTTGATTTGCAAGTTAAAAATAAAGTACTAAAAAAATTGATTTTAATGTTAACATGGTTGTAACCACTTGAAACGAAAATTATTTGACGTCTTTCGCAAATTGAAATCTTGCAGAAGATTGCTGTGTAAATTTTGTAATGTTTGACTATTGATGCCAATCAAATTACTGAAATTGACAAAGTTTACAAATTAAAGTAGCAGCAACGGCAGGTATGGGAATTAACGTTAAACAAGCAGGATGCGGATTGGATCGATGTGTGTGATTTACTGCTTTAGATAAAAGTTTCAAATTTAAAGAGAGAGAAAGAGACATACAGTAGATTGCGGATCAAAATAATGTTGTTTTTAGAAATTAGGCAGGGCTAAATCCATCTTGAGGTATTTTGTTTATGTCAGTAGAGCATCCATTAACTTATTAACATTTGCTGGATCATTTTAATGTAAAAAAATATTTATTTAAACATTTTTATTTTGCCGTCAAAGCTGAAATGTTCGCTACCCGTTCATATCTTGTAAAATATCTTACCAACATTATGTTCTCTGTAATTGAATTTTGAATCGTTTGCTTAAAATTTAAAAGTAAAGCATGAAATCAACTTTTTTTGTACTGAATGCATGCATTTTTTTGATTGACGATTTTTATCGTCATATGTGGAGTAAGGTTTTCTTCAGAATGAAATATCATCATTTGATTAGACAAGCCACATATGTGTACTAGGGATTTTTTTTAAATTAAGCGAGTTTTTTGTCTGATTTTAATTCCAGTTTCCATTGCAGAAAACGAACTTTAGCTAGTAGTGTACCGGTATCTAAAACACCAGATTTTTTTTGTAGGCAGTATAAGCCAAGTTTTTCTATTTACTTAGTTGTTATTGTTATTTTATTTATTTAATTAAGATCATATTGACTTTAAAATTGATATTAATTTGGGTCAGTCGTTTAGCTTTTACTGAAAAAAAAAAAAGTTTAGAGTTGATTACATAAGTAATGCAGTACCTTTGTTTATTATTTTGCAGATATGATGAAGAATCATTCTTAAGGGAAACTTGTGTAACTGTCTTTTTTGTTATTAATTATATATTTACTTAATTTGTTTACGTAGAATTAATGGCAAACTTTGTTAATTAAGAGAGTTTGTTTAAGCTTTAGGCAATGTTTATAATGAAATATTACTAGTGAAATGCTGTATTTCGTTCAGGTAGACTAACAATTATTTACGTTAAACATTGAATAGTATTTTAAACGTTGTTTTCTATTTAAATAATGCAAATAATTCTGGCATAAAATTATAATTGACTTTTAGAAATCAATAGTTTTGTTATGGATTGAAAGATGTTGGCAGCTAAATATGAAATTGATTAATAATTTATTATGCCGTATACAGCCGCAATGCAAACATCCATAAATGGCTAAAATTCCAAAAATAGTAGAGCAGTATTGAAATAATTATAGTAAATTTAGTGAAAAAAAACCTCACAAAGGTAATGCACATGCTATGGTAAAAACTCAAAATTCGTAAAAAGGTATTTAATTTAATAAATAATGGTATTTATTTAAAAAGGTTTTGAACGATTAATCATTAATGAATAATCATGATAATAACGACCGACTTTCTAGCCTCAATTAAATTTTTTTTACTAATATTTACTGCAGTATTAAGCTTTATCTTGAATTGACTTGTGCATCCGACTGTATGCTTGTCAATTGTTCAAAGTGACATTGTAAAAGGTAGATGTATTTTTTATTGGTTTTCACTTTGCTTCATTTTATTTTGCATTGATTTTTTATGCAGTATAACTGAATAGGTTATGCTATTATTTAAATGCTAGAGGTTAAACAATGTTATGTAGTCGTATGAATAAACAAAATTTAGTAATGATTTATTTGATAAAATGTTATGCACAGGTAATAATGATTAGCTTAATTGTATTATAACAAACTCATATTAATATTATGCCAAATATAAATTCTAGTTTTATACCGGTATTGTATACAATAGAGTATTTAATTCCGAGTTTGACATTGCTCTAATAATTTACTCATTAGCTAAATTCTCAGTTTAATTAGTAAATTGAACAATTAAAAATTGTTTAAGACCTTGAAATCTGCAGCAGTTTACAACAATTGCTTCTGATTTCTATGACAGCATGAGCGTTAATTAATGATTTAAATTTGTTTTGTTGTTTACTTATAAAAATTGTAACATAAAATACTGAAATGATGTTTATAAAGTAATTTAATTAGAAAATGTACATGATTTACAATCGTGCACTGCATATTAAAGATCAGTATTGTAATTGCGGTATACTGAAATACTTAACTAATTACTGTTCTTAATTATTATACAAATTCATATGTTGAATTAGTTGACAAATTTAAATATATTTTATACTCGTGTCTCTAATTTTTATCACTTTAATTTCCGATTTTACGTCATTTATATTTTAGAAAAAAATTAAATTCAGTTGTTTGCTTAATTTATGCAGATGATATATGTATAATATATTCATATTTATTTTATTTTTTGTTAAATTTTACAATCTAAGTTTTTGATGTAGTTGAACTTAAAACGAGCAGATGTTGAATAAATGTTTGCGCAGTCGTTTGCTTTGTTTAATATGTTAATAAGATGGTATAAGCAATGGGTTTTTGAGGATTTATTTTAATATCTAAACAACTTAAATTTTTGCAGCAAGATGTTTTTAATTGTATACGGTTTTCATCTCATACAGTATATGCGTCTATTATAGTATAAGCTTATTGTTAAGTGAGCACTAGCTGAAATAATATTGCTCTTTCTTCTTCTTTTTTTTTCTTGAGAAAGCGCAAGTGGGTAGTAAGGTAATATTTCAATTTGATTTGATGCGATTTAGGTATTGCATTATAATGTAAAGGCTATGTACAGTATTTGTATCAAGTTGGAAAACATTAAATTTGATAGGTTGAGCAGAGCAAGAGGGTATTATCCGCTTTCTTTTGTTAACACCACTTGAATAAATTCGAACCACTTCTCTTGACTACTGAAGAGAATTACTCTTATTGATATGCTGTTTGCATCCTTCAGATTCCCTCAGTGGGTCACGTTTCAACTACTTCGTACAAATATCCTTGTTAAAAACAGTTCTTCTGTCGTAAAATGGCTTTGCATACTTTTATTACATATGCTTACACCAGCCAGATTGATGTTAAGCTATCTTTTCCATTACCTTAAAAACGAAAAACTTCGTTTTCATTGTTTTTATCTGAAAATGTAGTAGATATATTGTTGACTTAATCACTTTCTCTAGCTCGGATTAAGTCAAATTTAGCCGTCTATATAGATCGCTATTAAATAGCATCTGTTTGACATTCTTCAATTGTAATGGTTTTTCTAAATGACAATCTGAGTTGTTTTTACGACAAATCACAAGTTAATTAAATAGCGTTTTTTGTCTCGTTTATTTTTTTTTTGGTATGTTGTTTGACTAATTACAAGCTATTAATGAAGGGCAATGCATTTTAATCTTCTTGATTGATTGCGAAACTGCATCGATAATTTAAGTGTAAAAAGTTGTTACAGAAGGCATAGCGTTAAGTGATTTGATCATTTAATTTTCTAGCTATTTTATGGTTCTTTTAGCCGTACAATGCTTAATTGCATTATTCATTTGGTAGTTTTATTAATATTAGTAGCATGATCTAAAATAAAACCTATCTATTACTTTTAATTTATACCGAAAAAATTAGATAATTTAGTTTACTTTAAATCTCTTAAATATTGTTTTTTTTTTTTTTTTGTAAATTTTAAAACGGTGATGTTTACAATTTTATATAGATATTTTAAGCTAGATGATAAAACTCTATGGGTGATACTTTATTTACTTTGTAACGAAATATAATATTTTGTATTTGATTCCTAGCGAATGTCAGTGAAGAATAATAAAAGCATTTTGATTGTTACGTTATCTACTTAATCTGAAAGAACGCGAATGTATTTCATTGTAAAGATTTTTTATATTAAACACGGATTCTAAAAGAAATTTCTAGAATCAAGAATTGAATAACATTTTTTTAAAAAATAAAATTGCTGCTGCTGTTATTTATTTTCTTTGAAAGAAAATTTTCATGTCACGATTATTAGTTGAAAACGTTTACACTATACAGTATGTAACCGTTTTTGTTTGTACTGTATTGCTAAAAATGACATTGAATCTCGATTATTTATGTGTTTTATATTAAGATTTATTTATTTTGATTGATATATATATAGTGTTCTTTTGTAAGCTGTTTATACGATTATTACAGCACTTAATATAAAAATCTAATAAAATTAATTTTTTAAAGAAAATAAATTTAAAGAATTTCTATTTTAACGCTATTCACAGTATTATGATACAGTTAATTTACAGTGAAGGGGGTAATTAATTGTTTAAATTGAACTAGTGTAATTGAAAATCTAAATATTGCTTTTTAACGGTATAAAAACTATTCCAAGCATTGAAGGAGTGACTTGTGTAATACCTGATTGACTCGAAGCAACCATTTACTTGCCTATGGCATTTGAGAAAAATTAGTCAAATTATCTTTAGTCTATTAATCAAATTTAGTCTGAAGGTTTCTTACCTTATCGAGTTATGCAATGTGTAGTGTTTGTCGCTTGGTATTTTTAGCTAGAGCAACATACACAGATAATTGCTTGTAGCTGTACTTTTCCATGATTTTTGACCGTTTATTTGCTTCGCTAAAACACAGGCAGTAACTTTTCTAAGGTCAGTAATACTTGAACGAGACAGGGGACGTGTTTACAACAGTTGGGAATAACTATTTTATAATTTAAAAGCACCGTATTTAGGGAATTATAGGTTTAGACATGTAAATTATGATGCCGTGGTTAGTTTTCTATAGAGAGTTGCCTAAACAGATTACCATAGTAAATTATACTTTTTTTGTAAGTCACAATTACCGTAAGGATAAAATCCGCTTTAAATAAAGTAAATGTATTGAGATTGTGCACATTGTACAGTAGAGTATCTGTAATTCAAAATATACAACAAGCTTAATAATCATTTTTTGGTTTATTTTCATTCACTTTTCACACACTATAAACTTAGTGGATGAGCTGAGGTTTAACATATGTTTAATGCGTTGATCATAATTCACCATAACAATTTGTAAATAAGTTAATAACTTACTGTATATTATTGTTTGGTAACTTGATATTATGAATTGAGGAGAGGAAGAAATAAGCAATATGATTTTTTTTTTAATTTGCCAAAGTCAATGTGATGCGGGTAATTGGGTTTCATTGCGGGGTAATCACTTTATTTGGGATAGTTTCTGTGTAGAAAAAACTATGGAGTAGAATTATCCAAGCAATTTTTTTTCTACTACAAGACATTGTTTGGAATAAGTACTGTATTGTTGAATGAAATACGATAGCATTATATGTTCAATGCACTCGTAGCACATCTTTGTCAACTAGCTATGCACCATTGAGTTAATGAGCATTAAGTTCAAATCACAAGACGG
Source organism: Helicorthomorpha holstii (assembly GCA_013389785.1). NCBI lineage: Eukaryota > Metazoa > Arthropoda > Diplopoda > Polydesmida > Paradoxosomatidae > Helicorthomorpha > Helicorthomorpha holstii. The sequence goes on along the minus strand of JAAFCF010005748.1, from coordinate 7,588,017 downwards.
CTCATTTGCCTTGTTGCGTTAATTTTGCAAGAATTTCAAGAAAGTCATCTAGAACTCAATTGTGGCCTAAAAGAAAATAAGATTGTAAAACTATTAGTCCAATTGTTTATAACATAGTTGTTTCCATGAAACATTACTTTTATATGAGCTTTAGTGGTTTTGAATTTGTCAATTAATTTGACGTTATTCTTGAGGTTTATGGATTGCAATTTGGGGACCGAAATTGTTTAGCAATATAAGCTTACTGTAAAACATTCCCATTGTGATGGCAGACATTCCCATTGTGATGGCAGGCATTCCCGTGTGTCACTTGCTTATTTGTTTGTGTATAGAAACAAGTTAAAAGTGTTGCAGTGTAAATTTAGCGTTAGATTAAAGCAGTGCTTTAAGTTAGATATCGTTAAAAAAAAAGTAAAAACCTAGAAATATTTGTGTGACATTTAATTGCATTTCCACCGCGTTTAAAAGTAATTTTAAAAACGTTTGAAGTGTCGTGTAATGAAAAAACTGTGTTTCTTAGTGTAAAAGTGGCTGAATTTTATGGTCTAACAGTTGTTTAGAGGTTGATACAAATATCCAAAGCAATTTTGTCCAACTATGTTCACCAAGATGCATTTATTATGTAAGACCAAATGATTGTTTGAAAGAGGCGTACTTGAACAAAATGATAAACTTTAGGAAATGTGATGGTTCATTGTGCAGATCTATGAAAGTTTTATTATTGATTTAGAATGTTGTGGTTAAGCACAGAAAGAAAATTGAAATTGTTTTGGGTTTTTTATTTTTATTTTAAAATAAAAACGTCTTCGATTTCATGCTGAGCTGCCGCTTGAAACGAAACGTTTATTTGTTTAGCGAGATTCCCAAATCTACTAGCATTGCCCGACGTTAAATTTTGTTATGTAAGAATATACTCTGAAGTATATTGACATCTATATTTTCTACTAACAATTTTCACAAAGATTTGACAGATTTTGATTTTAGAAATATCTCACATTTCGTTTTAAACTGCATTTATTTTGTTTCAAGCTGCGGTGGCATTTTGTTAGGCGAGCGACGCGACGTGGCATATATGCATAATGATACCAATGCTGCCGAGGGACACGCGGATCAACGCCGCAGATGAAAATCTAAAAATGTCGTGCTTACGTCACTCTTTTTGATATTTTTTCCTAAATGAATTCTGGTCGAGGCTATAAAAAATATATATACACATATATGTATGTATAAATCAATTGAAAGTAATACCGTATATGCTCGTATACTGACATACTGAACAAAGTTTCAACTTAGTTGTATGTTTATTTTCTTCTTATGTTTAGCTAATGGATTAACTTTTACCGCAATATTACCACGGGAAGGATTTTGTTGGCTTTTTCATTGCTCGTCTTTTTGCTTACTTTTAAAAAAGATTATCATTTTATCTTGTGCGTTCAACCGCATTTTGCATTTCATCTTTTCAAATAATTTTAGAAAGAATAGCTTTAAATCCAGATTGATGACTGCGTTGACACTTGATGTAACTGCTTACATTAAAAGTTGCTTAATGGCGATGTCACACGATGTTAAAATATTACGTAAATTTTTTATTTTAATTTACCTAAACGTTTAAATATTTTGCGTAAGCGTAAAATAGTTTAAAAAAACGTTAAACGTGTGTTTATGAAAGTCTATTTGACATTTAATTCATCGTTGTAATTTTTTTTTATTTAAGACAAATTTGTTGTTTAATTTAATTAAATTATTTAGTTTGATACTACTGCTTTATCAAATATATTTTTTGTTTTAAAAGTTGCATCGATTTTATGTAATGTCCAAAACTTAGCTTTTCAAATATTAAATTTCACCTCAAATGCCAATTTGTTTCAAAAGATTTAATCTGATTTTAAAAGTAAGAACATTGAGTAGTAAACATTAAATATTGGATTTGAATGACTTATTTAGCACTACTTTCAAATGTTTTTGTTTTCTATGAAGAAATGCTGTTCATTGTGTTAAAATTTAATGGACACCGATACGTTAGAAGGACGATAAGCCAGATTTCTTATGCGGTATTGTACGATAAGAATGGCGTATACTGTAAGATTGGCACTTAATCATCCAACTCTATTTTTTTTTTTTGGTTTATGTGTCTTTGATACTAGTTAAGCTCATCAGTCGTCGTCCTGTTGATTGCTATAAGGCTGGTTTAAGTGGCTGATAATAACGATTTTTATGACTGAATTTACGCCCTATTCAATCCATTTCTCTCGCTCTCTTCAAATAGCCCTTTATTCACTCAATTATTTAGTTTTGCGCTCTCAGGCCCAGAGTCTCTAATGAACTTTTAGGCATTTCGCTTAATGGCTGTCAACGCTCAAATCTTCATTGTCGTCGACGATAATTTGATAAAAAAAATATAAAGGTTGCTAACTTTTTCTGTCAAGTACTATGCAAGCATATAAGACAAATCGAAGGGATACTTCATATTTTGAATGACTTTTAAGAGGTCTGTCGTCTAATTTATTTGTAGCGCATTAGATAAGCAGTTGGATGGTTTCTGGCTTAATTTGCATTAAAATTTTGACTTTCTCTTACATTTGAAGTTTGATTACATGTTGTACCTCTAAATTGATCAGTTTGTATTTAAGTAAACATACATACAGCAGGGATTGCAAACTTTGACTAAGTTTACTTAATGGTTTCCAATGAGGAATCAGGCAGACATCACGTGAACATGCTCAGGGTAAGCGGGCAAACGAGAAAAATAGCTTACAAAACGATAACTTTATTTAGCTAAACTGGAAGTACGGAAATTTAAAAATATTTTGCTAGAGTATAGATAAGATTTGAAAAATTTAAAATTGATATTTTGCGATTTTTCTAGGTTTCCAATTTTATATTTTAGAAGCTTTCATATTAAATTCCCAATTTTCTTAAGTCACGTACTTTAATATTTGGGTGCAATCACATTTTCATTTATCTATTTTTAAAATCGCTCTACTTCAGGTATATGCGACATTTAAGTGCATTTACTTTTAAGTATTCAACCAAAAAGCAAAAGACTAGGTAATTTCTCTATTCTAGGTAACTTCTCAATTTTAGGTAAACATTTTGGACTTATTAATTAGTTTTACGTTTACTATTATTATACAAATCATATGAATATTCAAATATAACCATAATTTTTATTCCAGAGTTGGTTTTCTATCAAAGGTTTGTCAAATTTGGATGATAAATTGTCAATATTAGTTTATGGCATATAAGTTTATATAAGTTTAGAGTTTTTAGTCAATATAAGTTTAGAGTGAGTCTTTAACTTGATTAAAGTTTGATTAATAGCATTGGCAGAAGCTTTAAAATTTCATATATTAAATTTTGTGTGTTGAGTTCGAAAAATTTGATTTAATTTTTTATCGTTTGGCACAGGTGAGTTTAGCATAAGTTAGGTGTAGGTGTTGGTTTGACGTATTTTCCATATATCCATTCTGACGTCACGCCACCTCCAGTTTGTATTAGCCAGTGATGTAGTGGAAGAGTGAAAGTTTGCGTTGTGATTGGAGGAAACGATATGTTGCGCTCGTAATATAAAAAGCTGTTGGGAATATGTAGACAGTGTCGATGTGGATGAGAATTCTATTCTTTGGGGTCTCTTCAGTCAAAAACAGTTTCACTCGTGTTCCGCTTATCCAGTTCTGGACGTTGTCACTCAGCTAGCTTGGTCAATCTCAAACGTCTTAACTTGTTTAACGTTCAGCGTAATCTAATTGCTGTATACTAAAATAAGCATACAGTACCGTAGCAGTCAAATTCTTTTAAGAGGACAGTAATTATTTTGTGATTTGGTGTTTCGAATACTGTTTTGGGGGTTCTATTTCAACGTGCAGACTTAAAACAAAGGTAAGAAGCAAGTTTATCTAATGGAAAAATTAAGTAAATGCAATGATGTCTTAAGATATTTTAATTTAGAGCATTTTTATATCGGTATAGGTTTTTAATGCAATTTTATTTAAATTAAAAGTTAATTTTTAATTATACTTTAAGTTTACCGTACATCATTTAAAATCACTATTTTTTTTGTTTAATTAATTAGTTAAGTAGTTTGCAGTTAAAATATTTTGTAATATGTTTCTTTTACCGTAGTTTTTTGTTAATTAGAAAAATGGATGTCTACCTGAATTGCAAGCAATATTACACGACTGATTTTTAAGTATTTATCAAAATGTAAATTTGATAAATTAAAAGAACTTATGCCATAACCATAATTGCCACATTGTTGAAGATTGATTCTAATGTTTTGCAACTAATCAAAAATGCTTTTACTAAAATTATCAAAATTAATCTCAACTTTTTAGTTTTTATGTTTATTAGATTAAGGGAAAGAAATAAAGATATAAACAATCTTATTTTGTCTCTATTTGAAATTGTTGTTGCCGAGCGTTGCGTCGCGTTGTGAGAAAGTGTTTGTGGCTAATTAAAACTATGATGTATGTGAATCTATGGCAACTAAGTCGACATGTGATATCTTTAATTATGCGTCGACTTAATGTATGAAATTATTTGAATATGCAATTTCAAGAGTTTGAAGACGTTTATTGATCTTTAGCAACTGTCATCGTTTGCGGTTAAAAGTGAAATGAACTGCAATATGACAATTTATGCTAGAGGAAAAATAAATGTGATGTATGCAACGCTACAGGCGACAGGAATTGACTAAAGAAAGTTTTATGTAAAGAAAAAAAGGCAAAATAAAATTTACATTTGGAGCACATCTACTGATACATATTTATACTAGGACACCGAAAAGTTTATCTAACGCTCTATACCGATTAGCATGCCAAATTTTAGCTTTACAAAATTCGTGCGATTACTAACTTTTATCAATTCTCTTTGCTTTATGTTACGGCTATAATTTTATTTTTTTTAAAAATATTTACTTGGATAATGTATTATTTAGTTTTTGGATTTGACAGTTAAGCTAAAATACGAGTGGGAGAAAAGAAGCAGCTGAAATAACGTTGCCTTGGCAAGAGCAACTGACTTTAAACCTAAAAATTCCAATATTATTTGCTAAGGGGCTTTTTCTTCAAATGTTCACGCTTGCAAGTTATTGCTTGTAACCATTGCTAGCATAGTTAACGTAAATACATCTAAGCTAGTGGGCTAAATCTCCAAGAGTAAACTTAAAATCAACTTAAGACGTAGGAGTATTAACTTTACAGTTGGTTGAATTTTACGCCAATAACAAATTGATTATATTGGAAGTAGTTTAAACTAGACACAAGTCAATTTAATATAATATGCAACTAAAAAATTTATCAGCAACACTGCGTTGTTTGCAATTGCGTGGGGAAAATATTCATGTAAAAATTGTACAGTAAGTTGATTCTTTATTTGGATCAATTGAATGCTTTTTTAGCAGTGCTATGGTTTATTTACAACGTAACTAGATATAACTTACGTTTAAAGTTTTATATAAAACCAAAAAAAAACTTGATAATAATATGTTGACAGTTTCTGATGGCATGCAACATAGTCCATTTAGTATTTTGCTTATTTTTATACTGTATGCTGCTGTTGTTGCATAATGCTTTTACTTTTTACTTTTTTTTGAGTGAAATTTGAGTAGTACCGAAACTACTTGGATTATTTTACTGTAATAGGCCAAAGTGATGCCTCTCGGGAAATTACCAGTTACCGTTTCTTGTTCCTCTTCGCATTCCAATCTCTAAATTCAGCTTAATAATGTTCCACTTGGTCTGACATATTTTTCCCTTCTGGTAACCTAGGAACAAACGAGCGTAGCATCACTTCAAATTGAAATTAGTCTTTGCAGTACATTACATTGTATATGACTGTTTCGTTCGAATTATGTGGTTTGTTTTATTATAGATAGAAACACTTTGATGTTAGTAAATAATGATGACTTACTAAAAAGATTTGCTGTTGGCATTTTCTTTAACTTTTTGCCTTTTTTATGTTTGCATTTGGTCTTTTCAAAGTGAATATTATACGAAAGCTTTGATACATTTTTTTTTGTCTCTTTTGCCAACATTTTCATCTTCACCACAAATCTGATGGGGAAAGTAGGCTTAAGGCGATTTAGTTGGAGATTTTTTCAAGTATGTTTACTGTATTGATGTGAGCGCCATCGGCCACAGGAAGTGATAGTCGGTTGGGCCATATTTGAATTCAGCTCTTAAGGCTATTCTACAATTTCTCTTAGACTAGTGAAGGCCAATTGCTGGGGAATTTTTAAAAGCAAAATTTTGGTTTTTTAAAATACGATTTTCGTAAAGTTACCGAAAAATTTATGCGTATTGATTTAGCAATTTAGACAATAAAAACCGAGTATTTAAATATTTATTTAGTAAATAGCACAGCTGATTGTCGTGATTAATTAAATTTATTGTTGCGATAAAAAAAGCAAAGAACTCTGATTTGAAATGAGGCTTCATGGCTACTGCCTTGTCTCTCGGGAATTTAAACAACGACAACGCCAACAACCAACTGATATACTGTATATATAAATTTGATTTGTATGGGGGCTCTGAGCTTTCTCTATTGAACATACTCTTCTCAAATGACCATTTATTTGGGTTTAAAATAAAATACAGTAAGTAAAGAATATACACCTGAAAATATGCATTGGTATTCATAAGACTAAACAATGGTATTTATAAGAATCATTACCATAAAATGTATTAATATAATATTTAAAAATATATAATTTTTCGTTTATTTGTTTTCCCGTAATTTAAAAATTTTTAATGTTACATGTTTTGATTTATTTTTCGTTAAAGTTTGTTTTTTATATTGATTGGTTGGTGTTAAGCTTATTAATAATGGAAATTGAGGGTTTAGACTTTTTTTTGGGTTCGTTAAATACGTTTAGAAAATCTGCATGTTTCTTGGAATTTATTCAAAATATATACAATTTAGTTTGTTTTTTTTTGGTGAAAACTACATTTAAAGGTAGTCTTTTAGTTGTGATTTTTGACTTTATAACTGACGATTAATTATCGAAGCGAAATCGTTTTTGTCTGTTTCCTGTTTCTGCGAATTTCAATGTACGTTTAATGTCTACTGGAGACTTTTATCTACTGTTTTATGTAATAGTCTTACATTTGAATTTTGTTATTTTTAAAAGTTTTTTTTGTTGAAATTTGACTTTATACGCAATTATAAATTTATTTTTTCGACAAAACAAATTACCTGTACTTTTTAAACAACGTACAGTATATTTGTTTGAAGGAGAAAAAAAGTTTATGCATAAAAATATACAGTAGCGCTAATTAAGTTTAACTAATTGGTGATGTAAGTTTTTTTTGTTGTTGTTGTTATGGTGCGATGCTATAGACGATAAGATAGAAGAAATACTGTTTGGTATATAGAGCGTGAAGATACCGTAGTTTGGCGTATTAAACATCTCAGCAACTACAGTTGCTTTCAATTCATTGGTCGACAAATGCGGTAACTGTGCTTGGCCATTTCAAACTTTACTAAACTTAAAATACAGTATATATAAAAAAAACTTTAGTGGGTTTTTCTTTTATTGTATTTTTAATTCAGATAAGCATTAATGCAAACAGCGCTAAAATTGTAATTAGCAAAAGTAATTAAGTGTAACAGTTGGTAACGTTTATTAAGACTATAATATTGCGGCTATAACTTCGTTAATTGCATCTTTTTATGCATAAACAATATACCTTGCAGATTTTTCAGTACAGCACCTTGCATCTAATTTTACATAGTTGGAAACGATGAATTATTATAATTGAATAATATACAAGTATTTACCGTTTGTGAAACAATTGCGGGTACTGTTAATTGAATACATTTTATTAGATACATTATCGATTATGTATTTTAACGTTTTTAGAAGAGATTTATTTGTATATTTGATTTAGTAAAGTTTTTAAACTTGGTTAAGATTTTAAATATAACGAGCAGCTAACGTTTCAAATCGTTGACCATTGCAATACTTTAAGTAAATGTTTAGCATAATTTCTAATTAAAGTTCTCTTAATGGAACTGAGTTAATGTCTTTAGTGCAGGCGACTTTTGTGGGAGACGTAAAATAAGTTGTACATTGAAAGTGTTATGTAAACACACATTTCTGTTACAGTATCTCTTAATTAGTGATCTCTGGAGTGTGAATATGGAGCCTGTACCTAAACTTAATAATCGTTGATGTTAAATTATCCTCTCAGAATTTGAAAATAGCCTTTTCTATCGTTAACGCTTCAACTTGCTGTAAGTTATGTACAGTCTATGAGTAGCTGCCGTTAACTAATTCACTTAGTTGCAATGAACACACTTGAGCACAATTGAGTTTCTCAAATACTGGTTAATATGGATTTAGAGATTTGATTAAAAATAATTATTTGGAAAAAATAGCAATTCGTTTTGTGATACTGCAGAGAATTCTTAGTGATACTGTATTTAGAACACGAACATTAAGTTAGTTCTTATTAAAAATTATAGTATTCTAGAGATTTTTTTTTTTGTTTTTTGGGATCATTGTTATTAGAGGTTGAGAGTCACGTTTTATTTTAACGAGTGACGGAACTGATGAAAATGAGGTCATTTGTGATGCAAATGAATGAATGAGTCTTTTCTTCTTTCAAAAACTCTACAACGTTACATTCCATCGATTACAACGTTAAATTTCTCTTCATTTCATTATTATACACTATTTTGGACGGTAATATACCAAAGAGTTTTTTTCAACAGTATCAAACGTTAGGAGGGAAAAATTGCGTATTATTTTTGATGTGACTTCAGGTGAATTTGCATTTATATTGTTTGGCGGTGACGTAATTGTGTGATTGTTTGCGTTTCATTATTAAAAAATTCCGCACAGCTTGTTATATTCCTTCGAGATTAAGATAATTGATAAAGAACGTAATCTTTTTTTTCTTAAAAGTCATTTAAAAAATCAAAGTCTGGGAATTACGCCGAGCGTAACGCTGAATAGATGAGCGTTGGAGGTATATCCGATTGTGCCTCATTAATTATTCATCTCCCATCATCATTTATTCTCCGCCCCCCTTTTACTTTTATTTTATCCCTTTTAATTTTTGATGACATCCGAAGGTGATATTAGGTTTGGCGTTACAATTGATACTTGCTGATTTGGCGTATAATAATTGAAGAGAGGAACTTCCCGTCGTTAACTCTTCTATTCGACGCCATGATCCTTCTTTTTTTTTTGGACGTTGATAACACCGACACACAACGAAGTTAATCTTTGACTGACGAATATTCATCTCTCTTTTACAGCATTATTTGATCCGAAAACGTTGATAATGCGGCTGATTTACGTTCTCCCTTTGAATTTTTCTATCGCATACAAGTCTCTATCGCTATTTTGTCATAACGCTGAGTTTTAAGAGTTAGTGTGCTCGAATATCTAGCGGTGAAGAGGGTCAGCAATAAAAAATAAATTGTGGGTTTATGGGAACTTATTTTTTGTGGGGATATAAGAATGTAATCCGATCGTTCAGTACAGTATTTAAATATGCTGCGCTTTTAGATTGACCGTAACCTGACATGTCGTAACCCCTTGTTACGAAGTTGTCATTTGAAACGGTTACACAGTTTATGAAGTGACAGCTGTAACAACGTCGACAAAATTTGGAAATTCAACAGTTAAAAGGTTGTCGATGGCTTTCAACGCTACTTTTGAACATACACAGATCAACGGGCAAACTAAACGGAACGGTTTCACGTTATAGAAACTACAGCAGGTGTTTCTATTTGAGAATAAATTTTTAATTAATAGCTTAAACTAAAGTTGGTAATTTTATTAATTAAAACTTTTTTAAAGTTGATCAGAAATTGCACTGGGATTTAAAAGCAACTTTAACATTAAAAATTAAACGATCACTGCAAAGTTTATCGATTATTTTCTGAGTATTTTTTGTAAAACCGTTACTTTTTTATAGTGATATGTTTGTTATATTTGTTATAGGATAACTTTCATAGGAAAAAAAATTATTAGAAATCACAAAACGAGCATTTGTTTGCCGTATTGTTTAGTTTTCCATATAGCATTCATCTATCACCGTTTTTAAGAAAATTTTTTATTTTCTTAAATTTTCAGTAAATGGTATTGTGCATATCTTTTTTTAAATTTATGTAAACATAACCGATTATTTTCTTTCAATTTTTATGTGTATTGGTTGATGCAATGTTTGCGTTAACTGCTATAGAGGTGCATTGCTGTGCAGAACATACTGTATCATTGTGCTCGGTATATGACATCATTAAAATATATACAGCCATCCGGAATTTCATTAAATATTTATGACTTTCTAATGAATTGTTTTTTATTTGTTTTCTGAAAGCATATTCTTTACAACCACCGAATAAATGTTTGATGATGCTGTTGCATTATAGACTAATGCTATTTAATGGTATTTACCATGCCGCATAAATTCTATACTCATCATTCTGTTATTTACCTTTTATTTTAATTTATTACATAACTTTTGTTTATTAACATTGTAAGGCAATTACTGCAGTTATAATTGCGCTTATAATGACTGAACTAATAAATCAAATAACTTAGCTTTAAAAGTCAGGATTAACCAGGACCGCCTTATAACGCTTTACTTTTTTTTTTTTTTTGACAGACACTAGGAAATCCTCTATTTCCTGCAGCAGTTTGCCATCTTGTATTTCCTTTTCGAGAAATAGTGTTGAGTTGTTTAACGTAAGAAAAGATTATGTCGAGAAGCGTAAATATGAGCGCTGTTAACAACTACAGTACGTGTCATCTACAGTTTGCTCGTCAAAGCGTGCAATTGTTATGTCATTTGACAGCCAATATTGCAATGTTGACTGTGTCTCATTGCCAAAGTCATTTGATTTTTTTAAACGTTTTTTTTTTTACTTCAGGCAGTTTAAGTACAACTAAGTGCATTTAATATAAAAGTTTGACAATTTGGTGTAACTATAGTGCTAAACTGTTATTTTGATCTTTAATTTTTTCCTCGTTGATATGATATTTTTTTTATCCCATTTCTCCTAAAATTAGAACTCGGTTTTATACTGGATGCAATTTATTTCCGCGTCACAAATTTGTGACATCTGTGATCATTACAATGTTCAAATCAAATCCAGTACCGTTACGGACAATTGCTGTATAATATAAGAAAATGGGAAAAGATGTTGAACAAATGTTTTAGATGCTATTCTTTGTAGTGTGTAAATGGTCATAATTTCACTCTTGAAAGTAATTGCCATGCTATTCGTTAATGGCTTTGGATTAACTTTGTGTTAGTGTAGGCCCTCAGATTCCGTGTACGTGATCTGCAGTTTTTGGTAGAGAAGAACAAAATTTTTTTACGAAAAGCACAAAGTACTGTACCTACAGGCATATAAAATGCGATGGAAGCGTGCTTCAATGTTTAAATTAGGAGAAAATGTGAGACACTTTCATAGTAAATCACTCGGATGCATTGTGAAAATTGCCCTTTCACATTTCTCCTCTTAACTCCTATATGAAAGTTCTTTGTGAGTTATGAGAAAATTACAAATTTGGTATTTTCTTTGTATTCTATAAAGTATTTTGTCAAAGTCGTTTACAAAAAAAAGTCATTTAAATTTTAAACATTATTGGCATTATTTTAAACATTGTGTAAAATCGATTAGCAGCTGCTTATTCGTTGCTATTTTTTCTTTATTTGCATTTGATCACAATAATAATGATCAATTTAGATACAACGTCAGCAATGTGATTAATTTTTCAACAAGCAATTCCTAGTTTTTTTTATTGCTAATATTAGTAATTTGGCTTTTCCTTGTATTGCTAATACCGTTTGGTATTTTTTCTAAACCATTTCGCACTTTTTCCAGTTATTTATGTTCTTATATTAAAATTTGTCACTACAATACCTGAATAATTTTCCAATCCGTTTATTCCTGAATGAAATTGTGGCTTAAAAGGCTTAAATTAACATTTGTTTATCGCGTCGTCTGGTAATCTGTAATTATTTTATTCCAAAATATTTCGTTTTAAGTCAGTTTAATGCGATTTAGTTTGTGGAAGCAGATTTATATATTATTACTTTGCCGAAATCCCAATTATCATTTCAACGACTGGCTTTGATGTGTTTTTACGTCATACATCAAGTTTGTCGAGTTGATCTATAAAGATATAAAGTAAATGGCGCCGTAGTACTGTCATCATTATGTCATATGTACATCAGTTTGTTGAAAGGTTCTAAAAAAAAAAGGCTAAAAATGTTACACACTAACAAACAACTAAAAAGAAACTATTTTATTTACGGTCGTATTTATGGCAAAACGTGGATCATTATCAACAAGCATTATTTTTGTTAATATAAAGCGAGTTAGTTATGAAATTGTTAAAGATCTTAATCAAACAGTGCTGATAGCATAAAGTCCAGAAGTGTAAATCATTTTGACATCAATTTAAATACACCCATTATAAAATATTTGAAGATTAAATGAGTTAAACATGTTTATCAAAATGTGGGTATTGTGAACGTAAGAAGCTTTAAGGTTTATTTACATTAGTTTGCGTTTCCGGTTGTAACGTCAAAGTTTGAATAACTTGTATTACCGGTAGGGTGTTTATTTATTAGTTTTTTATCGATTTTATATTCTCTGCACACATTATTTCTAATCCGATTACAAATAACCAAATATTACAATGCTTGAAAATTTGATCTTTTTTTATAAACTTACTAAACATGACTTTTTTTGTAGAAGTATTAAACGTAAATAGATAAAATTATTACAATTGCGAAAATGATTTATAGACATGTTTTGAAATTCAATTTATTTTAATACATTACTATATTTTATTCAGTCAATTTTGAACATTTTGATGTCGGCATTGTAAAATATTTATTAAGTGTATTCAAGTTAAATGTTAATGGCGTTTTGCATTTAATGTAATATTAGTTGAGTATGGCGTGCTGTAAGTGGAAATGACGTTTGATATGATTCTTTCGGTCGTTAAAATGAAAAAGGCCAAATTGGATTTATCTGGGCCGACAGCGTAATTAGAAAACATTAAAAATCAATGAAGTAAATAAAGAGAAAGTAAACTTTTAAAAAGGTAACAATAGGTGAAATATTTCCGCGTTACATTAGTTGACGTCGGCACTTTTGCTAATTAAACCAAAAGGTTAAAGCACAATTTACGAGCAATTAAGAATGCTTTACACAAATACAAAATTATTCATCAAATATTTACGAAAGTGAATGAAATGCCGTGTTCATTTACTCCACAACCCAAAAGTTGAATGATAATGATAAAGTTAAAAACATCATAAGAAGAGCTATTTACCAGTAATTATTCTTTTAGAGAAAAAAAAAACATTAATTATTGTGCCATACCCACATGACTTTTAACATAATTTGAAATCGATGACTGACGTTATTTTTGTTTACTTTTTAAGTTGCAATAAGTTGATTATATTTTAGATGGCTGATAAAAATATGGCGGCATGTTTTCTCTGATTTACGATTGATTCTCATTATAGTTTCATCAAATTAGCAGAACGACGACTGGTCCATTACCTGCCAAAACTTAAAGCTATAAAATACGTTTGCTTCACGTCATAACACTATTCAGTGCAGTCAGTCAGCAAATTACTCAACCATTAGCTTAAACTTTGATTAATATTCACTGACATTAAACCTTTATCGTTCAGAGTCATACCCCGTTGTTATTTGGTTCAATGAACTTAATAATTGCTATTTTGAACCATTTGCATGTAAATCTCCTTGGACTGCTTTAGGCCATTTATTTGAAAATATTATTAAAGTTATTTGAACGAAGGACAGTACGTTGATTTAAATACATAAGGCTAGAAATATGTCAGAAATCATTATGACGTTATTAATAGTTTATTAAATTGTTAAATGTGACTGTGTTGTCATTATATCAACTATACTGCATTTTATTATAAGAAAATTTTAACGAACTTATAAAATGTTGTATTTACTGTTTGCCTCAAGTACTGTTATGGACTTATGTTATAATGCAACCGATATTAGCATTAAGTTTAGAAGAGAAAAGCACTTAGATCATCGTTTGCATGATTTTACGAGTATGTTGTTAAAGCATTTATCACGTGTTTAGTTTAGCTGCATCTTTTAGCTTTACAACCAGATTGATGCTTTTCCTAACAGGAAGATAACGACAGTTAATATATTAGATTTAAACATAAAACTTTTTTGCGGTTGTTATGTTAGGCTTGGTGATACTTGTTTAGATTTAAAAATGACTTCCTGTGCATTGTGTCTTAATATAAAAAATTTCTAGTATCTTACCAAAGCGTCAATCTCAACACTGTAGATTACAAAGCATTATTTTTATCATTGTCAGTTACGGTAGTAATGAGATGTCTAGTTTTTGTTTATCCATAATTGAAGCTCTAAATCAGAGCACCGATTTGTTGCTTACATTTAGCTTAGTAGACAATACTCCATGGCAATGATGTATTATTATAAAATAATTGGATGATTTGTTTTCTTTTAATATATTATGTTGTTTATTATAGCATTGTAGTTTAAATTTGATACTGGGATATACAGAAATTATTTAGTTTTTAAGTTTAATTTTTGTCTATTTGGAATAGTATTATTAGATTCAGTAATATTCACAAATGTTTGGTTTTATTTGACTTTGTTTAATTTTGTTTTTGAATTGCCTGCAGTTATAAGAAACGACATTCCATGTTGTGACACATCTTGAATAAAAAGATATATTCGTAAATAGCGCGTGAATAAATATTGAAATTAATATACGAGTATTATATTGTTTAATGTTTAAATTAATGTGAATGCTTGACATTTCCTTTCTTATAATCATTTATACTATCAATGAAAATGAAATTTATTCGATGCAATTTATTACATTTAAACGGGGAATTGGGTTTTGAAAAAACCGTTTGCTAGGCAGTGCTACAGCAATAAAAATAATTGGCAACTAAAATAAACTCCAACGAAAAAGTAAAAAAGAAATTTTAAAAAGTAGAATTGACTTACTCATATTTTTTTTAAATATTGATTTTTATATTTTTGCTCATTCAATCAATACGATAAACTTATAAAAAAAATTATGTTTTATTATGCAAATTTAAAAACCAAAGTAAATATTTGATGAAAAACTCAGCCGAGAATAACATTTTGAAAGTCATTTTTTTTAAAGAAGTTTACATTGTAAGAAATATTTTTCCATGTCTTCAAATAAAATTTACATAATTTTTTGCTACATTTATTTATTTATTTTTTGATAACTTTATTAGATAATGGCATCAGCAGCTTCAATTCCTTTTTCCAAGACACTTATGGTTTTTGTGGTATCTGTCGCCGTTGTTATGGTGGTGGTAGCCCAGTTCTCCCATGCTTCACCAGCCTCTTCAGGAGTTCCTCGCAGAGAAATGATAACAGCTGCCAAAGTTAGACAGACAAGAGGATTTAGAAATTCGGCTCTGTCCACAGCCAGGGGCTTTGGCAAAAGAACATCTCCCTCTGGAGTTTCACCGTTATTGAGCTCCGTGCTAGCCGATGGGTAAGACAATATTATATTTCCATTATAATTTACAATCTTCTTAGCACTTCAGAAGTTTAAGCAATTCAAAACTTTAATACAATATTTTAATTATCTACCTGTAAGTATTTTTTATCGTTATAAGATTATTAATATTATTAACAAAAGGAATATAGCGTATAATAATAGGTGCAATTTATTTTCTTCAGTTAATGATGCTTGGAATAAGTATCATAAATTTGGCTATTTAGGTTGGTTTTTTTCTTAAAACAGACAGCAACGCATGTTTACTTTGGTTAAATTATGCTTTCTGCAATGTCTTATATTTACGTCTTCTATGCGAAGCTACAAAAGCAAGATTAGCGTTTTCTATATTCATTTTAGCTGACGTTAAAATAAAGGTGCACTAATAATTATTATGTGTTGTTTATATTTTTTAACAAGGTAAGCCTTCTCGTAGTTTGTGACCTAATGAAACTGCTGCTTTTGCACATTTTAAGGGCCATTTTAGAAGCTTAAGAGTAGATACATAATTAAGTTAATAATGTATAATGCATACCGCATAAAACGTTTTAGCTTATTATATTTCAGAAAGAAAGAAAAAATGTTATAAAGAGCTATCTTTAAACTTTTGTAAATTAATTCAGCTCGTTTTTTTTACTTTCTAAATCACGTATTGGCCCTAAGGAATTCTTTCTTCTTAAAATTATTCTGGTCATCATCGTCTCAGTTTGTGACATTCAATTAATCTTTACTGCCCTAGTTGGTCTGCAATTCTCTCGTCTCCGTGTTTTTTTTATGTGTTTTTCTTTAATGATTGCATTTCTACAAGTAACTAGGTTTTAGATGTCCAAGTGCATTTTCCAACGCCCACGAAATCCAATCCATCGATTGTCCCTTATATTTTTGCAGCATCAAATTTAACGTTAACTTTGAGTAGTGTCTGTGTAAACTTTTAACGGCTGCTAATCAACGGGTAAAGAGAGTAAAGACGATATAGACATGGCTTGAGCGTACTCGATTCTTTGTTTACTTCGATCAAATCAGCGTGTTTATCTAAAACGACACCAAGAAAAACATACGTCTGTCCCTGCAAAACAAATAGCAATTTTTTACATCTAAAATAATATCAATATTAACGCTAGTCACGTAACATTTGTAACATACACGCTTTAGCATCAGCACGCTAATGGACAATGACATTCCGTCTGCTTTTATCCGACTTTTTACAATTGTAAGTTTTAGATAATAATATACGGTACATGTGATGATGATATTGACCTGACATATCTTATTTTAAAAGGTCTAGTACTTATTTTTCCTCTCAATGTCGATCGATTGTTTATTTTGCCATTGTCCAATGCTCATCATAAATGTCATTTTATGGAAATTAGTTGATGAATTTCTGTTGGTTATTTTTGAGTTTATGCTATAGTAAATACGATAAAACCGCAATCAGAATTATTATGGCAACAAATCTTTGATAAAATATAATTATATTTTAAAATCTAAAAATAAAGTTTTCTTATTTTAAAGTTAAATTTTGGATTTTTGATTCACAAAATTAGTTTCTCTCTAAAAATATAACCAATCTAATCCAATTGAATTTTTATTATTATTTTTTGACCAAACAGACAATCGTGTTGCCATCGTTGAAATTTATTGCCCCATTTATGCATAGCAAAATTCTTTTGAGTTTGGAATGCAATTTGACAATTTCTGGGTGAAAACATTTACGTTGCCAAAAATCTGTAATACAGAATTGACTGAACTTTCAGAATTGGAGCTAAAGATGCTTCTTTATGGAATTTTTACAAGTTATTTTTTATTTGCCATCTAAATACGAGGCTATTTGTTGTAGGGCAGTTCCATCACTTTCACGTAATTGTGTTGGAGCAAATTGAGAGGAAAAGAAAAATTCCTAAGCGAAACAAAATAAAAGAAAAAAATGGCATGTACAGTACGTTTGTCTCCACTTCTATTGTCAGCCAGTAATTGAGTTTTATGTGAGTTTATACGCGAGTTGCTGAATGGGATTTGGATTTTGTGGTGGTAAAGCATGGTTTGTGTTGGTTGCTTATTCCACAACATTGTCATTTGGACATTTTGTGGGAACTCGTACAACTTTAATGCTACTTTAGAAAGAAAATTATGATGATAGGGAAAGATACAATTACCAGGTATATAAATTGCTGAAA